>VWZY01007778.1:84765-95048 GCA_013399075.1 Chloroceryle aenea | reverse complement strand
CAGATCCTCTCCGGGAGGCTGAGCGGGGGCAGGGGTGGGCGAGGAGCGAGCAGAGAGGGCTCTCTGGGCTGCGGGAAATACCGCAGCGCAGCAGCTGTCTGGAGAAAACCCCGACGCCGTCCTCAGGGGCAGCGCAGGTAACGCGTGGTTCGCGTTGGTCTCACGTCTGTCACATCAGAGCACGGTCTCGGAGGAGAGCATCGTTAAATAAAGTAGGCCAAAAGGCATTGCCAATGTCTGAGGAAGGGAGAGTTGGAATACCTGCTATTTTTCTTTGCACAAGTATTTGTTTTGCTTATGCAGAGGAGGTTTCTGGAATGTGTCAGTGTCAAGTGTTGCTGTCCTGCACAGGAAACCATTAATGGAGCTGGGAAAGACTGCTGAAGCAGTTGACAAGTTGTAAAGGAGCTGAGTAAAGAGAGGGCAACAAGTAGTTTTGAAATAAAAGTCTTGAAATCCAACAGAGGTCCTAAGAACTCTGCCTAGGATTCTTTATCCCGAATGTTTTTATTCTGTCCACAGCCCAGAAATTGCACGCTGTTGATAAATTTTGGCAGTGAGACTCAGCTGGCAGTCCTTGCCAAAGCGGAAATAGACTGTGATACAGGAAGAATTTGATTATGTTACGGCTCTCTGAGAAATTTGGTGAAAATCATTTATGTAGAAGAATAGAATCCAATTTTTTTACTTATAAAATCGATAATAAGCAAAAAATGTATCAGCTGTAAACAAATTAGCAGGAGAGGAGACCTTGATGTCCCGGTTAGTCACAGAATGACTGTATGCTCTCATTGATGTGGCAGGTGTGAGTCTGGATTTATTACAGGGAGCGTTTTCAGCAAAGACAGCAAAGTATTGGCTTGTAGTAGGTGGTTTTTTGATCTCAGGGATAGTCTGTGCTGTTGTGGTTATTCATGCTTGAGAGGTATACATCCAGACATGAGGTGTGCGGAGAAATGCTGTGATATTTCCCAGAGTTTTTACTGTGACCACTGTATTCTATGACCACTTGTCCTTATCCTTTCTTTTCTCTCCTTGCTTCTCCAGCATGTGTGAATGAATACAGCCCTCAAAGTGGAGGCTGCAAAAGAAGGAAAGGAAGGAAAGCCAGTTAGGGATTCCAGTTATTGTTCCCTTTCCCTCTCAAATTGGAATAAGCTGTAGGTGGTCTCAGCCCCTGGGCGGGTGTGCACGTAACAGTGTAGGAAAACAGCAGAGCGAGTTTGCTTGGGGTGGAGGGATGTCACACAGTGTCAGGCCATGCCGTCCACTCTGGAGGTTTCAGGCTTGCATTTGAGTGTGTTTATGCACATGTATGTGGAAGAGTGAGAGGATGACGTCTAGGACTGTGTGCTCTCTGATCCCACTAAGAGCAGTCCTGTCTTTGCAGCCAAGAGGGTCTTGGTACACCTCCCTGTGAAATGAAGAACTGCTCTTCTAGAAGGGTTGGTTTGTTTTGCAGAGCTGTTCACATAAAGGGGGTTTATGGCACGAGAGGAATTGTGTGTGAGATGATGGCGGCATCCGGCTGAAGATCTGAGAAGTGCCTTTCACTTGTTTGAGCCTGAGGTTCTGGAATGGCCTTGCTTGGCCCTATGGTGTTAGTGGAAGCAGAACATCAAGCTAGTTCTGAACAGACGTCAGCTAGTGCTTGAGAGGGATTCTGTGGTGTAATACCTTCTATTACAAGCAGTAAGAAGTGATCCAGTAGTCCATTCCAGCCCCACGCATCACCATAAGCACCACCGAGTTCTTGGGATCCTAGATGTTCCTCTTGGAAAGGAACATACACCTACATAAGAGAAACTCGAGAGTCAGAAATGGGTGGATTATGCGGGGCTTTGTCTTCTCTCACCCCCTCCTCACCATTGTTTTCTAAACCTTACACCTTTCCGGAAGGGATCCCTTTGCCATCCACCGGCAGCACATGAACCGTATGCTTTCTGGAAGTTTCGGGTTCGGCCCGCTCCTTGGCATCACTGATGGGACCACACCTGTTGCTCGCCAGGCTGGCCGCAGGATGCAGGTAAAGATGTGCTGAGGACAGGATAAATTTCTTCCACTGTCCCTTCACTTCGGTGTTCCCCCATGGCCGGGCTGGGCATGCCCCTTGCCTTCATGGGGATGGTGGTGCAGAAATCTCCTCTCAAACAGTGATATTCTTGTCCTTCTCTATACTCCATGTGCAGTAATATTTGAATGCAGCTGCATTCTAGGTTGCATGGGAGGAAGGGCATAAATATGTGTTATTTCTCAAGGACATAAATCAGTCTGACTGGGAAACATTTAGGAGCGTCACCTCCTGTCTGGCTTGCTGTATGATTTGATGCAGTCAACTTTTATCTGTTTGTTTGGCCCAAGTGTTCCCTGTTCTGTTTTGAGAAGGGTAAGGGTGTTCTGGGAAAGATGTAGTGTTTGGCTGTTACAAGGTCATTCTCTGTTCTGTTTTTTTTCTGTTGCCCTGGCAGGCAGGAGCTGTTTCACCCTTTGGGATGCTCGGCATGGTAAGTTCTCCCTTTTTCTGGGTCAAATTCGAGGCTTTTCGAGTAGTGGCTTGGTACCGAGATTCACCAGCGTGGTGTGCAACCGGTGCTAAAATGCAGCCATCTGTGAGCAAGTCCATCTGTTCTGAGGGGTAGCGAGGGTGGCACTGTGTGACGAGATGCATTGTTTCCCCTCTAATCTTTTAAGCTAGTCTGTGAGCTGTCGCTAGAGGACAGATTCTAACTCTTGTTTATATGGGGAGGTTTATTTGCACCTTGACCAAAGAAGAGCCCTAAAGCTGTTATAGCACAATATTTCATAGGAACTGGGACAGTTAATATCCAGGAAGAGCAGATAGTCTCTTAATAAGCTCATATGTCTGAAAAGATGCTGCAGATCTGTTTGGAGGTAATGGAGAAACTGTGACGATGCAAGGAAAAGATCTGGCCATCAATAGGCAGAGGTAGGTGGTGTTGAACCTCCTTTGCCAGTGATGTCAGATGGAAAAGCCAACATAATATAGTGGAAATAGATTATTCCAGATCCAGCATCTTAGCTGCCTTGCTTTGCAGGATTGCCTCAGTGAAAGGGACTAAGCAACCCAGAACTGAAGCTCAGAGAAGAATGCAAACAGATAGACTTTAAAGGACAAAACCATTGCGTGTGAGTTTGGCTCTGCTGGAAATGAGAGCAGGAGGCTACTCGAGGAAACCAAAAAAATGAGCACATTTCAACTGACTAATAATTTTGTTTACACATATTGCACAATTAACCTGTGAGACCTGCTGGCCTGGTCTATTACTGCAGCCTTTAGGTGTACGCGATTCAAAAAAGCAGGTGTTTGTAGGGAAAATAAGAAAACCTGTTATTATGTTAGGAAGAATGCAGTGGATGGAAACTTCCTTGTTTAAATTAGGAGTTGACAGTAGTGAGGTGAAAACGTGATTGAGGACGACTGTCTTAGGGTTAAGATCACTGCTAGTGCACAGCAAGAGACTTCTTCTCTTAGCTTTGCTGAGTGCCTGGACTCACAAACCCCAGTGCATCAAACCCAGAGGTCTGGAGAGCCAGAGCACGTGGTCAGTGCGACCTGTGAGAACAGCAGTGCCAGATCCTGCTCTTCTTTGGTACTAATGAAATAAAGGGAAAAGAAGGAGGTTTTGCTGAGGCAGCAGGTTTCTGTCCCTTGTGGATAGCTTCTTGTTCTTTCCTCCTGTATCTTTCTAATCTGACTGCTCTTGTGTTCTCTCTTCCTTATCATCAGGCAGGTGGCTTTATAGATATGTTTGGGATGATGAACGACATGATTGGAAACATGGTAAGAACCCTCTGTAAAGCAGTCTGTATTGAGGCAAGTAATGAAGATGCTCCTGCATCCCCTTTAGTGTCTCTCATCTCACTGTGCTGCTTTGGTATGGGCTCAAGCTGCCAAGGTGGCAGAAGCTGTAAGCCTTGCTTCGTGAGCAGGATTTGGTGATGGAGAGCTTGTTCCTGAGGCATATGCTCTGAGAGCAAGGAGGAGAGATGAGGGAGGGAGGAAGGAAGCATGGGGTAGACTTCTTTAGCAAGAAACAAAAATTAATTTACAGGAAAGATGGACCCATGGGGATTATATTCTTCCTATTGTAATTTCTTCCTACTTCATTATACATAGAGAGAGAATTAACTGCCATCTCCTCCCTCCCATTTCTTCTTGATACCATTCCCCGTTTATTCTTGCAGGAGCATATGACAAGTGGTGCTAACTGCCAGACTTTTACCTCCTCAACTGTCATCTCCTATTCCAACCTGGGTGATGGGCCCAAAGTCTATCAAGAGACCTCAGAGATGCGTTCAGCACCTGGTGGGGTAAGGAGGAGGCTGCAGTACATCTTACCAGCATGAGGCTGCTGGTCTTGCTGTGGGTGGGTAGACTTCATTTGGTGTCTCGGCGTGGCTGTGGCAGCACTTCTGCTCTGCGGTCAGTTTGAGGGGTGCACTGTGACTCGCTGAACCATGCTGGGGGTCACTGGGAGGGGATGGGAAGCACTGGCAGGGAGGAATCCATTTTTCCCTCCTCATTATGTTGTGCGTGACATCCTGGGAGCAGTGACAGTGCAGTACTGCAGGCAGGAATCAGAGTGGCTTACTGGGCTGGGATAATGAATTAAAATGTTGATCCTGCATGGGAATCTGCCCTCAGATCCGTGAGACTAGGCGGACCGTAAGGGACTCAGACAGCGGCTTGGAACAAATGTCGATTGGACACCACATCAGGGAGCGGGCCCACATCATGCAGCGGTCTCGCAACCACCGCACGGGTGACCAGGAGGAGAGGCAGGACTACATCAACATGGATGAAAGTGAGCGTGCTGCCCGTTTCTTCCTCCCAGCAATCCCAGGTGCCGCTTCCCCGCCTCCCCATCCGAGCCCGTTCTTTCCTTCCGCAGGTGATGCAGCCGCCTTCGACGATGAGTGGAGGCGAGAGACGTCCCGCTTCCGGCCGCAGCGGGGGCTGGATTACCGACGCCACGAAGGCAGCAGTGGCCGTCGGGCTGAAGGGACCCGGCTCGCTATCCAGGGCCCTGAGGATTCTCCCTCCAGACAGTCCCGTCGCTATGACTGGTGAACCCAGAGCAGACCTTGTGGGGGGGGTGCAGCATAGCCACCCCCAAATCTACCTACACGCTCTTGTAAGTTTTAAGAAGTTGTTTTCATCATCTTCCACTGCAGTTTCCTCTTAGCTGCACGTTTGTTTCTTTTGTTCACTGCCCCAGTCTTAGGCGATTTTGATCTGTCGGTGGGAAATGGGTTTTCCTGCTTAATGGAGAGAGCAGGAGAAGATAGGAATTCTGAGAATATGCTCTGAACAGCAACGCAGAAACTTGAAATTAGCTTTGTCATCAGCAAAGCGTGGTGTTGGCCGTAACTGAGGGTTGAGATGGTGTAAAATGATGTAGGATCTCAGTCTGTAGAGTGGTTCCAGTGTCAGCGTATAGATCGTGGAGCCAGACCATCCACTGTCACTGGACTGACTTGTAAGTTTGAAGTATGAGTGCTGGTGTCTGCTCTCCTGTGTTTTGAACAGGGTTCATAGGATGTGATCTAGTGCTTGAAAGGGGACTTCTGTCCTTCTTTGTGATGTCTAGACATCAGGTTTAGACATGTCTTGATATGTCTTTTTGGTTTAGACATGTCTTGATATGTCTTTTTGTGTAACTTTCACCACTTACTCTTCATGTTCTCTGGTTTCCTTCCTCCCAGGTACAGACAGTGAAACTCTGAAGCCCCTTCAAAGCACCACTTGGACCCTCCTCAAATTTAGTATTAACTTCCCTCCCACTTAAGAATTGAAACAAAGCAACTAATCTTCTGCATCACTCTTTCTTACCCGGTGTGGGTGGTGCAGTGGGGCACATCTCACTGATGTGCAAGGAACGCATTAATTGACCATTCCCTTTCTGCTCTCCCTTTGTTCTGTCCTTTCTGCCAGTAGTGGTGTGCATAAGGAATTGCCACCTTGCCTCTTCCACCTTGTCCACTCTTTCTCTGCTGGGTTGGACTGATTCTGAGGTGTCATGGTGTAGGGCCCCCCAGCCAGCAGCTAAATGCCATGCAGCCGCTTGCTCACTCCTACACCCTCCAGTGGAATGGGGAGGAGAAAACAACAAAAGGCTTGAGGGTCAAGACAAAAGACAGGGAGGGCTCCCTCACGAATGATGATCATGGGCAAAACCCAGGTTCAACGTGGGGAAAAAAAAAAGAATTTAATTTTAAACAAAACCACCACCAATTTACCAATTGAATCAGACCAGAAAAATGAGAAATAAAACCAAATATTAAAACACCTTCCCCCCACCCCTCCTTTCTTCCCAGGCTCAGCTCTGCTCCTGATTTCTCCACTTCCTCCCACGAGTGGTGCAGGGGGGTGGGGAATGGGGGTTGCAGTCAATGCATCACATTTCTGCTGCTCCTTCCCCCTTAGTGGGGACAGCTTCTCGCTCTCTTGCCCTGCTCCCGTCTGGCATCCATCCCCCAGGAGACAGTCCTCATCAGCTTCTACAATGGGAGTCCCTCCCCTGGGCTGCAGCACTTCACCAGCTGCTGCAGTGTGGGCCCATCCTGCAGGGTGTAGACGTCCCAGCACTGTACTGCTCCAGCACAGGCTTCCCTTGGAATTGCAGCCTCCGTGGCTGCAGTCACCTCTCTGGCACGGGGTCCTCCGTGGGCTGCAGGCAGGCATCTCTCGTGCTGTCTTACCCCCGTGGGCTGCAGTGGCTGCAAGGGAGTCTCTGCACTGATGTGCCTCCCCTCCTTTCTCACTGACCTTGGTGTCCACGTAGTTGTTCCGATCACTTGCCCAACAGTTCCCCCCCCTCTTTTAACTGCGTTATCACAGAGATGTTGATCGGCTCAACCCTGGCCAAAGGCAGGTCTCGGCCGGAGCCAGCGGAGCTTCTAGAAGATTCTCACAGGAGCATCCCCCTAGATTTTCCCCCACGATGAAAACCCTGCCAGACACAAACCCAACACATGAAGCTGTTTGGGTTTTTTCCTTAGTCCCCTGTGAAAGAAATCTGAGGGAATTGTGATAGAAGCCCACGTTGGTGTCCCCCCCAGAACAGAGGCTTTGATTCCCCTCCTGTCCTCGGTGCAACTATGAAGCAGAAGGGTGCGTGCGTTAGAGAAGGGAGGAGCAGAGCAAAAGCTGGATGAGGCTGTGCCACCCTCCCCACCCCCCCTTCAGTCAGCTCCCCCACTTTTTTAATTTGTGAAACTTGTAATTAGATGTTTACTGAATAAAGAAACTGTAAAGAATCATCTCCTTGCAACTGAGGCTGACGTTCTGAATGTCCTTCAATAAGTGAAACTCGAGAGGCGTTGGGAATATAGGACTGGGATTCTTGGGCCAGTTCCCTGCTCTGGAGCATGCCCTTCCATAAACCTTCCCATCAACTGCTTTGGAAAAGAACAGGAAACTGATGCGTGACACTTGGAAATGTTCTGCTGGGGACCTTGCCTTCTATCCCCGTGTTGTTCATAGGGGCACTAACCACAGGACAGACACCTTGCTGAGGACTGACTGTCTTGTCCTGAAAAAGGGACGTAGAATCCAGCCCCTGAAAACTTAGGGCAGAGCCTTTACTTGATGTCAGGCTCTGTCCCCATTTCCCTGCGCTGGTTTGTCCCATAGCAAAGCCCAGTAGGAGTTCCAGTCTTCAGGGTCACGGCTTCAGGTGCTGGCACAGTTGGAGAGGTCTCTAACATCGGGAGAGGGAAGGGAGGGACCTCAGTGGGGAGAGTGAAGTAAAGGTTGGAGGGGGATAAGCCAGCTGCCTGTGGGAGTGGGCAAATTCCTGGAGATATTAAAGGTAGGCCCTGAGAAGAATGGAAGGCTTGTGAGCGGCATCGTGGAAGACGAGTCATCTCAGGGGTTGCCAGACTTTGGAAGAAGGAACAGGAGCAACAGCAGCTCTCATGTCAGTGGTAAACTTGAGCTGGTGTTTTGACCCAGCAAAGAACCAGCTCGCCTCAGAAAGGTGTTCACAGCAGCAAGACAGTGGTGACGACCAGCAGAGAAGCGCTAGCCATTCTCTGAGGCAACGTTTGAGAAAAGAGGGAGATAAGCGTGGTGGTGGTGGGGATTAACTTGGACCTCTTAAAACATGAGGATCCATGAGGGTCCTGGTTGATGGGAAGCTGACCACGAGCCAGCACTGTGCTCTCTGGCCAGGAGGGCAATGCCATTCTGGGGTGGATCAGAAGGGGGGTGGCCAGTGGGTCGAGAGAGGTTCTCCTGCCCCTCTACTCTGCCCTGGTGAGGCCACATCTGGAGTGTTCTGTCCAATTCTGGGCCCCCCAGTTCAAGAGGGACATAGAACTGCTTGAGAGAGTCCAGCACAGGGCCACAGAGATGATGAAGGGAACGGAACATCTCTCTGCTGAGGAAACACTGAGGGAGCTGGGCCCTTTAACCTGGAGAAAAGAAGACTGAAGGGTGATTTGATCAATGTTTATAAATCTATAAAGGGTGAGTGCTGGGAGGATGGAGCCAGGCTCTTCTTGGTGACACCTGATGACAGGACAAGGGATGATGGGTGGAAGATGAGGCACAGGAAGTTTCACAGAAACATAAGGAGAAATTTTTTCCCAGTGAGGGTGACAGACACTGGAAGAGGCTGTCCAGGGGGGCTGTGGAGGCTCCCTCTCTGNCTGGAGGTGTTCCAGATCCACCTGGATGCCTTCCTGTGTTACCTGGTGTAGGTGATCCTGCTCTGGCAGGGGGGTTGGACTGGATGATCTTTCAAGGTCCCTTCCAGCCCTTAACATTCTATGATTCTATGATTCATTCCTCTTTTGGGGTGGAATTCCTAATTTTGATCTAATCCCTAATCCTTTTAGCTGGATTCAGTCTCTGCACCTTGTTGAGTGTTGTCCTGCTTATGGATCTGGGACTATTGTGTGCTGTTCCCCTCTGTGGTGAGGGCTGTGATTTACTGACCTAGGGAAAACATGATGAGCCTGGGAAAGTTAACCTTATGGCACTATCAGTGAACAGTAAATGAGACAATATCCTTGTGGATGTCATCCACAATTATCTAACCACCTTGTATTATCCCCAGGTAAACATATTAAATCAAGATAAGAGATGGAAAATGCATCAGATTTAAAAAAGAAAAGGATGGATCAGTTTTTATAATGTTTATGTTCTCACATTCCTCAAAATTATTCCTGTCCAACAGTTGTGATATTTTTCTCTTTAAATCATGGATTGGGTTAGCAAGGGCATTATAGGAACCTAAAGGTAAAGGCTACACCAGCACAAGGTACCTTAGCCACGGGAGACCGTGCCCTGATTTAGAACAATTAACTAATAAAACAATAAAAGAGTTGACATTGTGAATTATAGTTCACTGATGGATTTCAAGAAGCAAAGGGCAGGGGGGAAAAAGACCCCAGAACATGAAATTATTTCTGGTAGGACACTGTTCTGAAACCAATGCTCATTAGTAACCTGATTAATGATCTGAAAGCCGATATTAAACCAGTGCTGATGGAGCTTTCAGAGTAATGA
Source organism: Chloroceryle aenea (assembly GCA_013399075.1). Classification (NCBI taxonomy): domain Eukaryota; kingdom Metazoa; phylum Chordata; class Aves; order Coraciiformes; family Cerylidae; genus Chloroceryle; species Chloroceryle aenea. Next base: position 85,510 of record VWZY01007778.1, on the reverse strand, counting down.
TGGAAGTCACCAATGATGGGAGACGACGAGACGTGAAGAGCTGTCCGTAGTGGTTGTTGTGGTGTTTATTTATAAGCAGAAAGTATTTCTGGCTGCACTGGAAGCAAAAAGCCATTCATCCCAGAACACAGATGTAGTCTGTGCTCTTTCAAGATGGAGGACTGTTTTCTGGAACCTCTGGAGGGACTCCAGAAGGAATTGGGGGATTGGGAGCTGAGGAAGTGAATGGTACTTGCATAACTCTTCATCCATGGAGACAGGCTACGCCTGGCTGCATTAGCCTGCTCTCACCAGGAAGGGACATAAAGTTTGTCCACAGTATCATGGTAGTAAGCCCTTTGTGTGAAAACTGAGTCTATGACACTAAAAAGGACACCAGAGATTAGGAGGACTCAAGAAGGGAGCAACAGAGGTGACCTGAAGCCTGGAAACGCTCACTGGCACTACAAGGTGACATGAACACAAGACTCTGCCTGCGCTCATTCTGCTCAAGCACGGGCTGGTGTTACCTAGGAGGGAATGTGGATTCTGGCAGCATTTAACCTGGCAGAAAACCTGGTTGCCAGTGATAGCACTGGAATGAGATGCAGTCCTCATGGGAGAGAGTATGGTCAGCAGAGCGTACCTGCCTTCTCCAGCTCTCCATGTGCTGACCCTTCATGGGCTTCCTCGAGAAGTTGGAGAGCAGACCCAGGAGAGGGGTGAGGTAGCTCTTGTCCATTTGAGGAGCCAAATGACCTGATGC
>VWZY01007778.1:3810-62397 GCA_013399075.1 Chloroceryle aenea | reverse complement strand
ACCACATGGGATGGCGACGGCACAGCCCAACTCCCATTCGCTCCTGCACAATGCAGGGCTCAACCTGCGCGAGACCCCAGCCACCCTACGGCCCTTCTTGTTTGGGCCCCGGGGGGAAGGTAAATCTGCCTTTTGCTCCTTTCACCTCCCATACCCATAGGAGCAGCTCCTTCTGCAAAAATCAGGAGGGCCCCAGAGGAACCTCCCCTTGCACTGCTGCTCTCTGGGACCAGCGGGGGTGGCCGTCACACCCCCCTCTTCCCCTCTGTCTTGCAGGTGTGGACCCCCAACTGTACGTCACCATCACCATCTCCATCATCATTGTCCTGGTTGCCACCGGGATCATATTCAAGTTTTGGTGAGTGGCTGTCACTATGCCAGTGTCTGCAGGTGGGTGGGCAGGAGGACTGGGGGTCCCTTTTGCCCTAGGGGTGTGGAGGGGTGTGGACCCGGTGCCCTAAGGCCTTGCAAGGCTTGGCGCATGGCCGAGTGTAGTGGAGTGACACAGCTCACTCTCTCCTCGAGGGCTGGGGCTTCTCTGAGGGGAAGTCTTCACCTTACCCCTTGTCTCTCTCTGAAGCTGGGATCGTAACCAGAAACGCCGGCGTCACTCGGGACAGCAGAGCAGCGGGAGGCAGCAGGAGAGCCAGCAGCCCCTCACAGACCTCTCCCCCACCACCGTCAGCATCCTGGGGCCCTACAGCGAATCCCTGTCACCCACGCCTGAGGCTGAGGAGTCNCAAAGGAACTGGTCGGTTACCAGGGGTGGTGGGGCAGTATAAATGCCTGTTGCTAATGAATTTTCCATTCCCTTTTCCCCCAGAATCCCACTGGTGAACCTGTGATGCTCATGGGAGAAGCAGAGCTGGCTCCCCACACCCCTCTGTCACAGCTGGCAAGCACAGACCCCTGCCACCTCTGCTACCCCAGGAAAAAATGACCTCCTTGTGCCATGGCCTGCCACCACCATTATTAACTAATGCCACCAGGATGTGCCTGGGCAAATGGATGAGCTGGGCCTCCCTAGCCTCCTGCTGAGGGAAGGTTGGGGACCTTCCCCACCCACGTAGGACAGAGTGATGAGAGAGCAGGATGACGGGAGGGAAAACAGCTTGTGGTAGTGTGAAATCTTGGCCTCCCCAGCTCCCCTCCTAGCACACACGCAGACACACACACTTTTGGATCTCCATCACTCTCATCAGTGCATGCCTGACATCAGGGGTAGGTGAGGTGGAAAGACATACCCCTGTCCCTGTGGGCCCTAAACCCTCTGTGTGTCCCTTCCTATGTCTTGTGGTTTGAAGTGAACATCTGGAGTTCAATGGCTGCAGGATTGCCCACCGGGGCTCATGCTTCCCTGAGTTGGGGATTCAGGTGGTGACAGGTTCTTCTGTACCCAAGGCCTTGGCCCTCCCAGGGGTCCCAAGGATGGGTGAAGCTTGGTCAGAAGAGGCCCACACAGCACCGGGGCCCCCTCAGCAACCCATTTCCTTGACGAAAATATTACCTCCCCTCTAGGTGGAAGATATTCACATATTTCTATTTTCTTTCTGCCTAACAACGTTCTTCCTCTTCATGTCATACCTTTCTTCTTCCCTCTGTCCCCATTTTTTTTCTCAGTTTCTCCCACCACCATTAGTCTAGCCAGTTAAGGTTGGAAAAGGTTTCTTTAGCTTTCCAAATGTTTTGATCTTGGAAGCTTCCTTGCTGTCCCCCTCCACCTCCTCAGTCTCCTTCAGCAAGGTTTTTCTGAAGAACGTCAGTTTATGGTGATGTTCTTCAGAAAATCTGAGGCAAAGCTCTCTGCCCATCATGTTATTTAGCCAGTATCCTGTACACTGGGATACTGCTGAAGCAGCTAAAGCATGGCATGTAGGTATAGCTGGGTACGAGGAACCAGAACTTTGCTGGGCTGAGGTAGAGAATTGCTTTCAGACATTTATGCCACAGGCAACAAGCAGCAGACGTGACTCTCTGTGCCTGGGATGACAAAGAGCAATTTAGAGTTGACACTGGTAACATTTGGAGGGTTGCCAATGAACTGCTGGTAGGTCTCTTCTGGAATGCAAGGTGACAGGAGACCCACAAGGCAGCGCTCACCAAGGACATGAGAGAGGGGACATCTGGGGTGCCCCAAATCACTGCATGGGTACTGGTGCAGCCAGGTTGCCTGAGTGTGTGCTTTGAGGCTGTGGTGGTCGGTAGGGCAGGCAGCCACATTGTCGGTTATTCCTGTGAGCAAGATCAGTGTTCTCAACATCTTCCTATGTGTGGACCCATGGATGTGACTTTGAGGAAGCATGAAATGGTGAATTTCATCTTGATGACAATATTCGCTCTCCCTTGGTTTTTGTGGACACCATCGAAGTAATTCACAGACCCCACACTGACTGGCACTGAGCTGGAATGATGTAGCTTTAGGTATATGTGACTCTACTGTACAAACACCTTTGGTTGTTGGGCTGGCGTGGCCAGAGACAGGACAGACACACTCACAGTCTGAAGTCCTTAAGGCACCATGCAAGGTCTCTGACAAAAGTCACCTTGGAGGAAAGGAAAGGGCCCTTTCACCTTTTATCTCTGGAGTAAAGGCCTATTCTTCATGGGAAAAACCACAGGGAGTTTCATAAGAGGCCTGGTTCTGCTGATTTACCCAGCTGAACTATTAGGTGATCTCAGGTCACATGTGACTCACGGTGAAGGACATTTAAATGATAGTGTAAACTCCAGTAAGCTTCGCTAAAACCAGTAGAGATTTGGAGAAAATGACAAGTCAAATAAAATGACCAGCTTATTAAAAGCACAAATGGCTGAAAGGTGTAGATAGAAAAGGACTTCGGAGGTCTCCAGTCTAAGCACAGGTTGAATCTCCACTTACAGCAGATGTTATTGCTCTACCCTAGATCGATCTATTACTTAGCCTTTTCCTTATCCGGGCTCCATTTGAGGCTTTGGTGGACATTCAAGCTGCAGATGGACAGGACAGAGAAAGGGGCAGCTGGGTGGTCCTGTCCGCTGCCTGGCTCACCATGGTGCCCGCCGGCTGAGGGCAGCTTGGGGCAGTTCCCCCTCTCACTGGCACATCAGCACTGGGGAATGACATCTGCATGCAGTCTGCAGGAGGCTGCACTGCTTGCTGTTGGCAGTCTACAATGTAATGCCTTGAACTGGTTTAAGTAATATTCCAGACTGGATTAATTAGATTGCTCTTTGATCAATAGTGTTTGTTGAAACAAGGCCAGAGTTTAGACTCTACCACTTCAAGGGCTGCCCTTGGACTTTCCCTTTCCACATGCTGCATGGAGAGATGGTCTGTAAGAAAGTAGTAGGGCACTGCAGGAGGGGTAGTGAAAATATATTCCAGCACTTGATGCAGAGAAGCCCTGCACTGCACTCGTCTGGCCAGGCATTTGTAAACTCTTCAGACAAATGAGATTTTGGTGTTTTGGGTTTTTTACACTCCTTTTAACATGTCCGTGGTTTAGTTAAAAGTATCTCCAGGGAATGAAGCCTTTCATGGATGCTGTGATAAGGGGGAAACTCGGGAATGCAGGAGAGAAAACTTACAATGACAGAAGCTTGGATATGCTGAGCATCTTTTCCAAGACCTATTTTTATTAGACAAATACATTCTTATCACAGTCATTCACTCTCTCACACAAAACATGTTGGATATGGGAAACAAATTCATTGTCCTGCCCAAACTTTCACTGCTAAATTTTGTCCCTGGAACAAAACATTCAAAGCGTGCGTGGACACACAGGCTTCTTCCAGTCAATAAATAATCTCACTGGATCTGTTTTGTTTATGGCTGGAGCCTTACGAAGCAACCTCCCCCATGCAGACCGGAGCTAGAGCGTGCCTGCGGTCTCTTTCCTGTCCCAAGCTGATACTCTGTAAGGCATGGACGGGTTGACTGCACCAAGCACCAAGCCAGAGCAGAGACCAGCACCTTCTCAACCACAGCCCATCAGATTTCCCCCTTGTCTGGGTGACTAGAAGAGACAGATCTGGATCAATTTTTTCCAGTGGAAATTTTACAGAGAGGAAGGTGTGCAGGGAAACTGAGTGAAACTGAAACTGAGCCTGCCCAACATTTCTGTGCAATTTGAAAGGGAGCATCCAGGTGGGCTGGATGAGTTGAAGGCACTGTGTCTGTGCTGAGCTCTTGGAGGGATCTGGCTTTGTTAATGCAAGGGTGGTCTCTCAGTGAGCACGTTGGGAAGGAGAGAAAGTCTGGGGGAGAAGCTCTCCCCTCCAACCTGTCTTGTTTCAGGGCAGGAACTGGAGCTTCCTTCCATTTACCCATCAGAGTGGCACAACCAGAAGGCCAAGTCCTGACTGGGCTTTCACATCTGGTCGGTTGCAGTTGGTAAGCAGGGGAGCAGATCTCTGCTGTGCACTTCCACAGTGCTCTTCTGGTCCAGTTTACAGGGACTCACGTCCAGCCAAGCATCCCATAGCTTCAGAGAGGGTTTACAGGGACTCCTATCCAGCCAAACATCCCATAGATTCAGAGAGGGCTATCTACCTCTTCCTCAATGGCACCTAAGTGCCCTTGCAAATTTGGTCCCTTCATTCCCCTCTCCCTTCCCGATAAGCAAAAATTTTTTGAAAGTACACGTTTCTCATTCTCCACAAGTTCTCAAACATGATCACCTTCAGATTTCTCTGAATTAAACTATGACACAGGCTTAGAGCCGAGTCCTGCAGCACAAAAGCCCTGGGCCAAACTCCAGCTCCCCAGCTGCACCCTTGCTGATGTTTCACTGTTGTCCTGGCCCTAACTTGGCAAGACCGTAGAGGGGGGCACCCCTTCCTTCACTGTCTGCTGGCTCTCTACTCCTTTTCTCCTGTTGTTTTCCCTCTCCCACTGTTCTCCCACTTTCCACTCCTGTCCTGTACCACGGTTTCTCTCTCAGTTATCTCTCTCCTCTTGCTGTTTTGCTCTCCCCACTCCTCTCTTGTTCTCCCTTTGCCACTCAGTGTTGTTCTGCTGCGGCTCCCATCCTCCCCTCCATCCTCCCTCCTGCTTCCCTGCTCAGTCTCACTCTTCTCCCTCCCCTGCCCTTGTGTGCTGTGATATATATTTTTGTAGGATTTCTCTTCTCGTGGTGAAATATTCAATTCTTGTGGGATGTTAGTTTCAACATTTTTAAATAAACCTTTGCAAAATACTGAAAGCAGAGCTCTTGTTGCTGTGGAAGAGGCCGTAATGGAGATATCAGAGTGGGATCGGAGGCACATGACCCTGGGGTGACCCCAGTGAGACAGGGACTCAGACATCTGGCAGCCCACACTCTCTGCGGGGTTAGACAGGGCAATTTGTCTCTGTGTCCATCTTGCCTTGGTCTCCTTGCTGGCCAGAGAGGCCCTTTTGACCCTCTTCATGCATTTCCATGGGAGATGACCCTGATGGAGGAGGCCTCACACACCCCCTTCTCCAACCAGAACAGCTGTTCTGCCTCTGGAGCTGCTTCCTCCCAGCCATACTGTGGAGCTGCTTGTCACATGCTGTTTTGTGCTGGGAGCCAGTGTGGACAGGAGAGGTGAGAGAAGCTGAGGAGAAGGGAGGGAGACGGAGTGATGCAGGCACAGAAGCCTCCCTCACTCTGTTCCCTGCGGCTGCCTCCGCATTTTCTATTTACAGCCCTGCTGCCTCCCCTCCTGGCCACAGTGCCGCTGCTGCTGCTGGTTTCCAGGGCTGCTCTGTAATTAAGCATCCTTGTCTCCTGCAATTCCCCCACTTTGCAAGACCCAGCATCAATTGGTGCTGGGGTGGGTGTGGTGGGAGTACTGGAGAGCAGCACCAGACACGATGGCCACTCCAAGGAGTCTCTCCCAGGCAATGGTAGGAGCTTTGCTTGGTGCTGAGAACGGTTCCTGGCCCCCTCTCCCCACTAGCTATCCATGTCCTTCAGGCACTAGAGATGTTCCTGATCCACTGCTTTAGTGTCAGAGGAAGGAGCAAGATCCCCAGGCCAGACCTCACCTCGGACTCTGCCCTAGAATCTCTGCCCTCTGGAAGGTCCCAGGATCACCTCCTGCCGCAGGGCCAGTCCTCTCCACATGGCACCTTGTGGTCTGGACAGGATCTCTGTGGGCTGGAGGTGACACCAGGCCCATCAGAGAGCAAGACACACACCTATGGTAGCTGTCCCAGTGCATGCACACATCAGAGGATGAGCAGCACCTCTTCTGCCCAGTGCTGTGTGAGAGGACAGAGTCCTTCACTGCTGCTGCTTTAGGTGGCTGGTCACCTGCCCTCTCTGGCTGATCCTCCCCAGTGAACTGTATACAGTGGCTCTGGGGCTGGGCAGGCTGGGGAGACTTGACTGAGGTGATAGATTCTCACTGTGCTGAAATTACAGGCTCATGTACTCACTGGTGCAGTGAAATGTCTTGCATAAACCTCCTCTGCTTCCAGCCAGAGCTCCAGCCCTTCCTGCTGACTTCTTTGTCATCAGATGTTTTTCCTCCACTGCACTCTCAGCAGAGGCTGAGGCTGCAGCGCTCACTCAAACATTCCCTGTCTTTACCAGGACTCGCTCTCTGCCTCCACAAGCTGCCCCTTTTACTTCTGGCTCCTGAAACACTGACTCTGGTCTAGTCCCTTCCCATCACCACTCCCCACTACCTCACTCTCGCCTACTTACACTTTTTGACTTCCCACCCTTTCAGCCTGGTCCCAGCCCTGCCTCCTTCCCCAGCATCTCCCTTCCTTCCTGGCCTCCAGCCATGCCTCCTTCCCTAGCATCTCCCCAGCATCCTCTTCTCTGATGGGGAACTGGAATGGGGGGCTGCATGCTGAACAAGGACAGCAGAGGTAGGAGAAATGGATATGATCATTTTAATCAAAGAACATCTGAAAACTCTACAACCCCATCTTGACACATGAAAATCACCCCAACAACAGGTCAGAACCAAGCATGAGGTATTGCTGACCACTGTGATTTCCCAGGAAGGAGAATACTTCAGAAAAACATTATTAAAACATCTCCCAAACCTGGGATTCCCTCCAGCCGCGTGCCTTCTATAACCTGCAATAAATTATCCCATTATGAAATAAAAAATAAAAGTAATCAGGCATCTGTCAGCTGGAAGTGCCTGTCAATGCAGGGATTTGGCAGCAAGCTAGAGTGCTTGCTTACCTCCCCTGCTCAAGGACCATTTCCAGAGTGCCTTTGGAGCACAACCTGCAGGCGAGCCGGCCCGATGCTAGGGGTGGGAAAGCACCCGTGGAGCTGTGGGCATCGCTGTGCTCCTCAGGGTCATGGTACGAACTGGGTGGGCACGGCAGCATGGACAAGCTGTGCTGGCCCACAAGGGTCAGTGCAGTGGGGGTAGACAGCTGAACTTCGAGGTATCTCCACACCCTGCTGAAGGGATGTGGCTGTGGAGATGGCCATTTATTTAAGAGCAATGCATAACTTGAAGCTGCTGTGATGAATTGCCCTGAAATAAGCAACCACTCATTTCAGCGTCGTGTAAAGGAGTTAAATAGTTCCCTTGATTTGTTCCTGCTTTGATCCTCAGAGGCAGAATTGAATCTTTATTGAGGGCTGCTATGTCTCCGTGTGCACACTGCACTCAGTGAATAATAGACCGTTCAATGACAGATTCCACATTGATCCAAAGTCCAGCTTTCTCTGGAAGTGACCAGAATACAAGCAAAACCATCTTCAACTTCAGATCAATCCCCACAAGGGATCTGTCAGAAACAAATGCCAGGCTCTGCTCCGGGGACCTGTCCTGCATCCCCGTGTCTCCTAGTTAGAGCTTCAGTGGCAGGAGAGCAGATGCTTTTGGGCATCCAGTTTTGTTTGAAGGCCAGACTTTGTCAACAGCTGGACATATTCTGAAGGTTCAACAAACAAGCAAGCAAACAAGCCCGAGGTGACTCATTTTCTGAATGTCAGAGGCACACAGTTTAATGTCTCCAGTATGCAGTGGTCAAATCTGCATTACAGCCTGGCCTGGCTGAAGATGAGGTTGATTTCTCAGTTAGTTTGCCTAAGGAAGGATGATTGGATGGGCAATTGTGATTCTCTCGAGTACCATCCAAGCTGTGGTAAAGTAACCCAGAAAATGGAACTCTTCCTAAACCAAGGGGCAGTCAGTGGTGGGTGTCCTCTGATAGTGTCAAGGGAATCAATCCAGCCAGGCTAGTGTGCTGTCAACACACACGACTTTGGTTGAATATGTTCATTAACCAAAACACGAGTGTACCAGCTAAACACGCCCACGGTGGAGACTTGTGCCAGTCTCATTACACTGATTCAGACCCATTTGACAACACGGGGATGAATTATTTAAGCCTGAAATGGTTTCTCTCTGATGCCTTTTTCTGCTTTGCCAATTCCTTTCTTGTGTGACATATTGCATGTGAGTGAACATGACATGAGTGAGGCCTGAGGCTCTGCTTAGTGTTACCTTGCATTTGCTGTATCTGCAACAGGAGTTTTAAGAGGTGGTAGAGAGGTGTCACTCCCTCCTTTATAATTAGATTTCCCTTATTCCAAGTATCAGGACCTCCCGTGGCAAAACTGAAGACCAAAAAGGTTGTCTTGGCAGAGTGGGGGTTTCTTGTAGCTCCTCACTCTGGACAGCTTACTTGTAGCTAGCGACAGAGTGCAGTGATTCAAAGTGCAGCAGATGAGGAAGAGACAGATCTTCCCCCAGTACTCACAAGTTAGAGGAGGGCTGGGATGAAATGTCGACTAAGCATAATGCTGCTTCTTCCAAGGTTTTGGTGACAATTCTTTGCTGATGCTCAGGAAGTCCTGTGGAGAGAAACAAATTGCCTAACTAAAATACAAAGAGCTGAAGCTGTCAGGCACAGGCCTTAAAGAAGTGAGTTATGAGGGAGCAGGAACATGGAGGAGGCCGGGAAAAAAACAGGGTGAGGAGAAAGTGAGCAGAATGAGAAATTGTGCCTAGGATTAAAAGATGGGTCAGGAAAAGCAAGTAGGGCCAGGGATCATCACAGAAATTGAGAGCTAAGGGGTTTAGAGAGAGCTGGGTAAATGAGGAAAAGGTGGGTGAAGCAGGGGGCTGTGAGCTCCCAGGTACCAGGGTGCTGCTGATGCTGAGGTTCTGGTTTAGCCTGAATGCTTACCTAGCTCCCCCAATCCTTCCAGCTGTCTCAGAAGCAGCAAATGGATTCTCCCCTGCTTGCCTCCTGTGGAGGAAGGGGAGGCAGGTGTGATGCTACATGCTCATGGCTCAGCACTCAGAGCTTAGCTTTAGCACTTCAGTGCACACCCAGCCCACGTTTCAGAGACACAGGATAGTCCTGAAATGTAGGTCAGGGGTGAAAGTCCCTTTTGTGGGTTTAAAGGCCTCAGCCCTCCTGACATTCCCTTTGAAGGACGATGCATTCCTGCTCGAGGGATGTTGTTCTCTTTTCTTGCCAGCTTCCTTTTCTAATATTAACTCTTAAGTCATCATTTTCCAGGAGCTGAGGTAAAGGCCACATCACCTGATCTGCAGAGGGACCAAGAACTAAGCCATAGGGATTGCACTCTGAAGATGCACAGCACTGAGACCACCCAAAATGAGGCTGTCAGGGTCTGTCCTTGGCCCCCCAGAGACAGTATTTTGGCCTTTGGCCTTTACCACTAAAGGGCAAGAACAGTACCAGCTGGGGTGGTGCCCGGTGAGCGAGGAGTCCCTCAGATGAATGCACAGAAAAGATGAGGCATAAGAAAAGTGTTTTGCAAAGATGAAGCCAAGGATGCAAATGTGAAGGAGTGAGTAGTGGTATGATACAGCGAGCACCATCCTCTGCACCAGAAGGGCCTGGTGGAAAAGCAGCTCGTGCTCATATAACGATAATGTGAATCCAAGCAGCTATCAGGATGGTGGATGAAGGAAGAAGCTGGCGTTTCACAACTTCTCAGCTGACTTTGCATCCTGAGTGGCTGCTGCAGTTTGTTTTCTTCCGTGATAATTGTATGTCATTTCTCTGCATGGTTAGCTGCACAAATAGATCTCACATACCTGCCTGAGCTGTGCTTTATTGTGTTTTGTTTAAATATGCAAAATCGTATGCAACTCCATGTGACCTCTTATGCAAATGGCTTCTTGTATTACTGTGCCTATTTGAAATTAATTTCAGTATGATCACAACTCTGACTTCACAGCCATTGTTTAGACTGAGCACTCATCCAGCTCTCCTGATCCTTCCAGTTATCTCAGGAGCAGCAGCCTGAGCCTCCCCCTGCCTGCCTCAGCCTTGATCCAGAGGCAACATGCGCTGGAGGTGACACAGCTGAGATGAAGGTCACATTCCAGGCCTCTGCTGAGTTTGTCACTTAGTGCAGTCAGCAAGTGAGTATTTAACAGAAAAGCTGGAATACCAGACTTGTGTCCCAAAAGGGTCTGTGGAGATGCACTCCCAGGGAGTGATTTTAATCCCTGCCCAGCCAGGCTAGGCTCTGGACAGTGACATTCTATCCAGTGGTTCAATAGCTCACTACACTGTCCAAAGGCTTAGAAAAAAGCGCTGGTGTGAGAACAGCAGCAAAAAAAAGTTTCTTTCTGGAGGAGCTTGTTTCTTAAATATCTGACCTTTATGGCAGCTACAGACAAATGCTCTACACACAGGTGCCCCATATTCTTCAAAAGATCAAATTCCATTAAAAACATCTTCTTACCACACCAGCCATAACACAGGCAGCAGTAGAATATCTACACTAATCTCTGAATATATACAAGCCATTCCAGCAACATTCTTCATGGTAATTTTCCTTTTCTCTTCTGCCTGCTTATGAGTCAGCAGCTAGGCTTGAAACCCCTAACCTTTATCATTGAGAAGATGTAGATGTCAGTCTGGCAATGCCTTAATCTTCTACTGAAAAGCAGAAAAGAGACAGTCAACCACCGAGTTTGCTGTAACTCCCATTTCATCCTTGGTTCATGTAATTGGCTGTGACCAGGCAGTGGAGTATTTCATGGAGGGATTTCTGCTTTGGGCAGCTGAGTGCAGGCGGGTGCCTAGAGGCTGGGGTGACTGGAAGCTGTGTGCTGTGTCCCGGGGCTGCTGGTGTCCAGGACTGCTGGTGTCCAGCCCTAGCAGCAGAAGGCAGTGAGGCAGGAGGTGCTTCAAGGCAAATTCCGCAGGTTCACTGTGGCAGCTCCCAGCCCGTGGCTGCCCTGGGAGAGCTGCTGTTATTTTCTCCCTTGGCAGTTGCTCCTGGGGCATCCCCTTCTCTCATCCCCTTTTACTGCCCTTTGTCAGGCTGATCTTATCCCACTGCCTGCCCGCTCTGAGAAAGGGGTGAACAATGGGCCCTGGCCCAGGCTGGGTACCTGTCCTGGGCTCAGTTTGGGGTCACTATCACCAGCAGCTGCTGGCCCAAGCAGCTGGGAGGGGTCAGAGCCGGGACAAACAGCAGAGCCGGGCAATGGGGTGCTTGGTACCATGCTGAGTCACCCCCCTGTATAAGGGGAGAGCTGGGCCAGGGTGGGGGTGCCTGTTTTCAACTTCTTTCAGTATGTGGCTGGAGCAGAGACAGTGTGGTGTCTCAGGCTCCAGTAGAGCTTTTCCTGGTTTCTATCACTGGCTTTGTCTGTCATCTCTTTAGCACTACTATTATTGCTGCTTTCTTCTCTCTGTTGTTTTTGTTAAACTGTCCTTAGCTCCACCCCAGGGACTCACCTTTTTTCTTCCTCCTGGTTTTCATTCCCATCCCACAGGAGGGGCTGTGGAAGGGGGGAAGCAGCGGGTGAGTGGCTTTGTGGTGTTCAGCTGCCAGCAGAGGTTAAACCACGACAGAACGTAAGCCTCTGTTAATGAAGATGAGTGAAGACAGTGGAGGAGCTGGCCTCAAACCCCTTAAGTGCCCGTCTCACAAGGGCACATGCTCCTGTGGGCTGCAGTGTGGAGGAATCCTCTTCTGCTCATCAGAAATCCTGTCAGATCTGCAAGACACACAGCTGTCACCAGAGGTAATCGGTCCTGGGCCTGTCTGTCACATGCTGTCCCCTCCAATTCTGGTGCTAGCTCTCTGCGTGCTGGAGGCGGCCAGGATGTGCATCCTGTGCTCCCTGCATAATTACAGCCTTACAGCACTCTCTGCAGCATCCACAGCCCCAAACAGCCAGCACTGTTTCCAGGCAAGCCCTGGGCATCTGGCTTAGCTTGTGCTGCTTTAAGACCAAGGTTGTTATGAAAAGGTCCTGCAATTGTAGAGGAAGAGAGGACTGGTGGAGATCTCCTGGCCTGTGGCAGGCAGCCCCATTGCTTACTCTTGCTCAGAGACTTCTAGTCTCAAAACAAGTTCAGTTTCCTGGCCTTATTGCTGCTGTTCCAGACCCTTGCACTGGAAGGTAAGAAGCTCCTTCTCATTTCCAACCTCAGTGTACCTGTGTCCCACCCTGTGATAGTTCATTCTTGTGCCAGCATTGTCCTCAGACTTAAGTTCAATGTCAAAATCCTTTCTTAATATAGAGGTAATGCTGCTTGGTGATAGCTCATTCTTCCCAGAACATTATGTTCATCAAAACACTAACTTGAGGAAAAGTGGGCCATTTAAAGTGCATGCCCAGACACCTTACTTCTGCCCCTTCTGAATGGGCAGCTGGCAGAGGGACTGCCAGCTCTCCATCTGCATTCACTGTCAAAAATAAACCATTCTGCTGTGACCGAGGGGAGTATCACCCAGGATACACTGCATGACTGAGGCTTGGAGGGGGTGAGCGAGGAGAGGGAGGTGTGCTTGATTCCCATCTCTGTGATGAAAGGCAAAACGTTTCGGTCCATGGGATACCCAAGCACTTTTAGTGCAGTCCTTTCAAGGAGAGAAGGAAATGTGATTGGGATGTCCTGGGGGTAAAGGTTTCACCATTCACTCCATTCTGCATCAACACCAAAATGAAAAACTCTCTGGAAGGCAGCAGCTTATAAAAACACAGCCATGTGGCATCAGTGCTCTGGGAAGAACATCATCATTGTTCCTGGAGAGAGCGCACCCTGACTGTCATGAAGGCAGCCACAAAACAGACAGCAGCTGCTAACCAAAGTGGGGGGTCGTTGCCACCAAAGTTGCCCAGCACTCCTTCTGAATGAACAACAAGCTCAGGTATCCAATAAGAATTCCAATAATTCCTAAACCTTAAGGAAAGATGAACCAAACTGGGCACACTCTCTCTCATAAAGGGGAAACCTCCCACACCAGAGTGCCCAAGATACCACTCACCAAAGGGGGGTGAAGCTCACCCAATGCGCGGAGACTCCCTTGACCCATGGAAGGGTCCTTGGATGGTGTGTCCAAGGGGAGGGTCCGACTGCCAGGCCCGCTGCTCTGCCAAGAACCAGCTCACTGGATCCTGGCTGGCACCCCCCTGACACCCTAGTGGGGTGTGTATTGTGGCCATTCTATGGGGTTGAGGGGCAAACCCAGACAAGCCCACCCCCCCAGTCTGTTAACTAAGGGCCCAGACCTGAGGTGCCAGGCAGGCACCGTGAGGTGCAGCTTAATGGCCGAGGTGCCAAACTGCTCTGGCACACCCCGTGTTTTTTGTCTGTTGGGGAGGCTGCACCCACCACAATGTATTAACAGTAGTTTTCTTTCAGGACATTCTGGTGTCTTTGCAACTTGCTTTTACTTCCATCCTAAATTTGCTAGGCTTTTCATTCCCTTTTCCCATCTCCTTGAGCCAACAGTCATTTTGGTTAAAAGTTTCTGGTGGCTTTCTCAGAAGCATCTGTTCTCTGCACTCTGTAGGCTTGCTCAGTGAAAGGCTGGTTTGCCCTCCTAGAAAATTACTTTTCCACCCCCTCCTCAAATTTACCTTCTAAATCAACATCCACAACTTATTTAGGCTCTGATTTCCAAAGGCTGTTGGTGTCCTGAACTGTCTTTCTGACAAAATTAATCCTGCTGCTCCTGGCATTTTCACTTTGTTGTGGGAGGCTGGATGACTCCAGGCTGAGGGGTGGGTCTGGGGGGTACTGTAGGGCTCAGACTGACCAGGAAAGGGAAACGAGGATGGACAGGTTTCACAAAGAGCAGAGGGCTGGTGCACTGAGGAAGGCTCATGGCAATCAGGGGAGTGGGAGGTGATGAGAATCAAGATTCCACATCCTAGCAGAAAAGGGAGAAATGTGAATTTGAACCACGCAAGAGCACCTCAGAAAAAAATTAGTCCATCTTGCAAAAAAACCAAACCCTAACTGTGAAGTAATTTATTGTAGCTCAGGTGGATAGAAGAAGCACATAAAATTGGTTCCACAAGAAGGTCAAACTAAATGTATGGGCAATATATATATAAATATATCTCCTATTTGGTGCCTCTCATTATAGAACTGGGGATCGATCACCGCGCTTACGGCTTCCTTGTCCTGTCCATCGGCCAGGCAACATCCCTTCTTGGCATGAGACTTGGGGAATGATGAAGGAATATAGAATTGCATCAAAACAGGAAAAAGGAAGATGGATTCACAGAGCACTATGGTCTGGCAGGTGTTTAGGTACAAGCAGAGACTTCATCAGTCCTTCTGACTCCAGTGCTGCAATGCTACTTATTCAGCCGGCTGCAAGAGAACAGTGTCATGTGAGCACCAGTACTGCAGAGGTGCCAGGCTCCACTCAGATACCTTGAACCCAGTCACTCCCCTCCCCGACTTTTTTGCACAGTGTAGAGAACGCCTGCCTGCCTCCAGCTGAGGATGCAGTTACTTGTGCATCCACATGGCTGTGGTTTAGGTTTCAGTTACACTGAGCTGCTTACTGGGCAGAGTTAAAGAGCAACTGTTATCAGCACTTACATGGCACAGATTTATCTACTTTTTGCTGTAGCTGTATGTGCTTTGTCTCCTCTTTGTGGGGATTATGTTTTAACCTTGATAAAAAGTAGGTGAAAGCCAGGTGAATTCTTAGACATGTTATGCTAACCAACTCTTACCCCATATACACCCCAGCTAGGAAGTAGTGTTTTCCAATAAACATTTTCAATGAATTCATGGTGAAAAAAACCTAACCAGATGAAACTATCACAGTTTGCCACCGTCACCAGTGAAAATTACACAGGAGCCCAGTTCTGTACCTGTACATTCCTTGAACTTGTTCACGCTATCATTTATACTGTCCTTAGCTCTCCAAGGGATGGAAGAGCTATCAGTGTTGCTCCACAGCTGCTATATGCTCCACATGCTAGATAAGCTTAAAGACCTGCAAAAGGGCAGCTTCTGTGCTGAGAAATCCTTGCTCCCATGAAAAGGGCCAGGACATGATGGTGTATTTCCTATCATCCACGGCGTGGGTGACTGGAGGGTATATGGGGAAGGCATGGTTCACAGCATTCTGTGATTTTCTCTTTTCTTTCCTTGCACCCAGGAGGTTATTGGCAATTTTCACAGATTGCAGTCCAGCACTGTGCTAGCAGATCTGGAATTGCATTATAGACACCATAGTTTTTTAAAATTTGAGGACTCTGGAGCTTCTGCTTGGGTTTGGCTAACTTCTCTTAACATCAAGGTAATTCAAGTGAAACCTCTCTGCTCAAAAGTTTCCCAGCACAGTGCTACCATGGGTTTGGGGAGTAACAGGAAATTCTTTAACACAGCTCTTTACTCTTAGGCATGACTTAACAGCAGTAAGAGCTGAAAATGCTGAAATGCAGCTGTACTGTAGCACCAAGCAGGCTCAAGGTCCATTTCTTCCTTCTCGACCATCCATCTCCCCAGTCTTGAAAGCAGAGTCTTTGCGCATTCTGGGTGTCCTTATTGACACTTACCGTTGACACTGACATGTCTTGTTTTCCAGCAAGTATTGCCTTGCTTGTGCCATCCTCTTTGCCTGTTGCTGCCAGGGGAGAAAGGATAAATGGTTGGATATTTTAAAACTTAAAATGCTTTTTTCCAACGTGAAAGTAGTCTGAGAGTCTAAGAATTGACCTGTTATCTGTTCTGCTCTGCACCCAGACAGAAAACCAGTCTCCTACAGTTTGGGGAGACTCAACTCTTCACCATTGCCAGGGACCAGGGCACTCACCCTTCTCCGCTGCCACCTTATCCCGCTGGTGATGCACAGGCATGCAAGGCCAAACACCAGCACACAGCCTCCAATACTTGCTCCAGTTACCGCATAGCTAATCCAAACAGAAGCTTCCTCTGTGGAAGGAGAAAAGTATTCAGACACAGAAACAAAGAGAATTTTAAGGCTTTTTAGTGGAGGCAGGGATGTGATGCTAATTTCCGTACCTACGAGGTAATTAAGGCTTATTTTCCTGTCATTGTTTTCTATGAGGTGACAGTTCCACAGACCTGCAGCACTGACATTCACCTCCACCTTCATTTCATGCTGCATGGATTTCCTGGTTTCCATATGAGTCCCATTCACACGTTCCCAGAGCAAGTGAGTGTTGGGTGGGAGTGGACTAGAGACCTGGCAGGTCAGGGTCTTCTCAGCTCCTCTGAGGAGTGGCCCAGCAGGGTTAGCTGACACTGTAAATGTGAGAAAAGGCCATCTGAATGAGAGGATGGGAAGATGGGTCCACCCATACTCTGGCAGAAATCTTCCAGATTTCTGCAGCTCCTCATCTCTTGACCCATTTCTCATTCTCTCACCCTTCATCACCACCAGCTCTATCTGGCTCTGCGTGTGTCTTCTGTTGTGCTCCAGGTGGCACTGGTACTGTCCGGAGTGGTTGAAATGGACTTTGTGGAGTTTCACTTCTATGGCACTTTCAGGTTTATGTTCAGGTATCTCAAACCAAGAGTGGCTGCTTTTTTTTGTCTCATGTTTGATTCCTTTTGCTGTGATGTTGAATTCAAGTAGCTCATGAGCAGCTACACTTTCCCATTTCTTCCAGATTAGTTGTCCTGTGAAACCTTCTTTCCATTTTATCTTCTGGAAGTTCAGATGCCATGACAAGATGACAGAGCTATCAACAGCTGCATACTTTCTTTCCGAATGTTGATTCTGAAAACCTGAATTCAGAAGAGACAAGGAATACAAAGGCAGGGAAAGCCATGGCTACACTTCCCTATGTCCACCCTTGATCTGGAGAGTTGCACACTGTGCTTAGCTGAAAGAGGACTTTGAGAAAAGCCGTAAGATACCCCAGGAAGGATAAACAGAATAAAATTAAAGAGCCAAAGCTCCCAAGCCCACCAGGGCTGAAAAGAATAGACCCCAAGGAGAGGAGGACTTTCTCCTCACCGAGCCTGGAGAGGAAAATAAGAGCAAGCATGGAACAGAGCTCAGGCAGCAGAGCAATCACCAAGCTGCAGCGTCAGAAGACCGGGGAAGTTGACCCTGGAGCACCATTGCTTGTGTTGCTGGAAAGCAAAAGCTCAGCTCATGAGCTGAAGGGAGCACTGGTTCGCAAACCTGTGAGTTGCACTTTTGTTGTTGCATACCTAATACCTTCACATCGAAGGAGATGTTCTGATTAATCAATGGAGAGTCTGAGTGGACATGACACGTCCAGGTCCCGCTGTCCCCAGCCTCCAGTTGCTTTAACTTCAGGATGTATTTTTCACGGGCCTTGTTTTGTAAGTGTTCTGGTCTTACTCTATCGTTTTTACTGTTAAACAATGTGATACTGAGATCGGGTAGAGGATGGGATGAATTTTGCATTAAAGTCAGCTCAGGGACTTCACCTGGCAGAAAGTGACCTTCTGAAGAGATCATCACTGTAAAAAGAAAAAGCAGAGCCAATAAGTCAACTCCTCTTCCTGCAAGAGAGGGACAGGTGTCACAGCAGAGAGAGTACAGAGATTTTTGTGCCCTAGAGATGAAGGAGAAATGAACTGCGATAGCCCAGACCAGGAGAAAAGGCAACTGGATAAAGAATCCCAGCAGAGATGTCTCTCTGCTATCTGTGGTCCCCTCCCTCCTCATGGATAAAAGCTCACTCACATTTAAAGACGTGCAGTGAGATACTGACTGTGCGGGAGCCGTATTCACATGTATAGATGCCAGCATCAGAGATCCTTAAGTCCAACACCCTCAGGTGTTTAGTGCTGGGGTTGATCTCAGATCGATCACTCATGGTAGCTTTGCCTTATGAAAAAATAAGCTTGATTAGGAGGGAAGAGGTTTCTCAGCCATATACTAGGGAGAAGGGATGATGAATTGGAAGCCTTACCTTTCAACTGCTTATCTGTAAACAACCTTATAACAGCCTTATAGTACTTCCAGGTCACACCTGTGTCATGAGGTATGCCTCTGCAGTCCAGGATCACCGCCTCTCCTGCAAACCCGACCTGTAGCTGCTGAGCCATAATGGGAGTCAGACCTGAAAGTCAATACCCACCAAAAAAGGCATACGTTCACTTGCTGAAGGGTGGCTCAGTGCATACTTCCCACCACTCCAGAAGGATGAAGATATTTCTCCTGCCTTTCTGAGATACTGGGAAGATTATCCTCAATTTCTGAATTTTTCACTTCAATCGATCATTTTTTTCACAATCAATCAATATCAACCAATCAATCAATCCATCCTTTTTAAGCTCCATAGCTTCCCTCCCCTCCACTTTGGGCTCTTTACCTGACTAATGGTTATTCTGTGTCACATAAATTCAGAACTGAGGAAAATACAGATGTTGTGGTGGATTTGGCATCACTCACAATTTAGAGAAGTCAACAGCATTACTGAAATAACCTTTTTCCACTGGACAAGATTTAGTTGACCCATTGGTAGCAAAGCCAGGACAGCACATGCCAGTCCTCCTCCACTCTCCAGTCAAGACTTGAGACAGACCCTTATTCCAATTTTTTGCATGGAGCAGGACCAAAGCCCGGGAAAATGAAAGGGTAAAGAAAGAAGGCTGGTCTAATATCATGTTCCTGGTTTTGGGATGAGTGCCAGAGGTACAATTGGGAAGAAGAGGGTTGTGGCCTCCTGCCTCACGGCTGGTAAGCTCTCCAAGCTGCCTGAACTGTGGATCCCTCAGGAGACCCTAGTACTAGAGAGCCACAAAAGTGCAAAATAAAAAGTTTACATGAGTTTAATTGTGGGGTTTCCACAAGTTACTTATTCCTCCAAGAGCATAAGTAATCTGCAGCATTACTAGTACAGATTTTCAATAATCCTTCATTGGACCACAGAAAATAATGGTTTTCTTTTAAACTGAGAAATTATAACTGTTACCAATAAGAGTTGGTATCCTTTTGCTTTGCTTTTGGCTCTAGGGTGTGTATCTTTTTCCAACCTGGAGGAACCAAAGTTGAGTATCTGAGAAATGTAGGCTTGGCCTTATTCAGTGACTTCCTTTCTTGGACAACGAGCTCTAAAAAGTCCACCAAACATTAGCATTCAAATCAAGGCAGTAGCATCACATTTGTAAGGGCAAAGCTCAGATGAGAAACATGTGGGTTTTGCCCAGGCAGCTGGAGGCAATACGGAGGGCAGTGTTTTCCACTCTGCTCAGTGTGCATCTTGGCTCTCTCAGGAACTCCACTCTTGTGTCTCTGTGGGGCAGCTCCCCAAACCTGGTGATGCTCCACTCACCCCGGTTTCAGCTGGCAGGCTCAGCAGGCAGACCTGAGTCCCAAAGCCCAAGCTGTCCACACTGCCTCCATAATAACAGAACAGGGATGTAGGGAGCCTCTCAGCCTCTCTGTCCCAATCTTCACTGCATGGCCCCACAGAGAGCTGCAGGGGGGGGCCAGACAAGGTAAGGCAGCAGATGTCACAGCTTCATGGCTGGAATGGGTCTGCTCTAAACTGTGTGAGGTTTGTTACATAGCAAATTGGGAGAAGCCTAAAAACACCCCAAAAGTTGTGAGGCTTGAGGAAAGGCTGTAAGAACCGGGAAGATTCACTGAACTGAAGACTCACCCAGATGCAGAACCAAGAAGATGGCAAGCGTGCTGCTCACCACCGTGCCACTTGACTCCATCACTGCGGGAACACCCGTCCTCGATGTGGACTGCAGGGCTGGAAATGCTGTGACTGCAAGGGATGCTGTCCTGGAAGAACCAAGTGCTTTGTTAACCATCATGTTAAGGTGAGTTATCAAATTAGAGGAAGTTTTTGACTGTAGCAGAGACCCAGTGGTAGTATCAGCTGCATCTGAGTGGGCTGGCAATGTGAAAAGGACCATGACTGCTGATGCAAGGAGGCTGCCGAGCTCTCCATCCCTAAACCAAGGCATATATCACAAAAAGGAGACCAAGCAGGTTAACTAGTCTGGGAAGCGAGCAAAAACACTCGCAGGCAGGCACTCCCCGTGCCAAGAGCATGATGACTGATGGCTCAGTCAGAATGGGACTGAGCTCAAAAGAAAGGCAGGAATAATTTTATGCAGTATTTGTATGTATTGCATGCAATATTAAGTACAATATATTATGTTAGAGAATAATTGAATATTTAAATTAATTTAAATGATCAGAGCACATAAAACTATCAAAGAGTAGATGCACTACATCCAGCACTACACTGCCATGGAGATCAGGTCAGCATGACTGACAGCTAGACACACATACACACAGACAGGGACACGGGCAAGGCAGCAGCCATGTGCACCATGAGAAGGGAAATAGATGGCAAAGGCAGAGTCAGAGGAGATTTCTGGCTGGCCTAGTGCAAAGGAAAAAACCCATCCCAGCCCCAGGGAGTATTTGCATGAGCTGTTTGGTAGTAAAACAAAGGAAGCAGTGCATGTGATTGGAGATCACTTCTAGCAGGGTGCAGTAGCAGTGATCAAGCAGTTTTCTTGGCTACGCTACAGAATAAAGAAAGGGGCAACAAAAAGGCAGCTGTATACAGCTCATTCTGAAGAAACATCTGTAACCCAGAACTGGCTTAGGGCCCTGAGTAAGATCCGTTCCTGAGACAACAGAAGAAACCTGGTTCCCACTGTGAACACTCATGTCACCTGCCCCAGTAGGACCAGTAGGCAAAGTCAGCCCCCGCTCTACAGTGATGCCTACAACTCAACACAGGCAGTGCTGATTTTGAAATATTTTAAGTCATTAAATTTTATATAAAACCTGAAGGTAACAATTAATGAAATCGCTGAGACACACCCTATCATTTTGGTTTGACTGGGAATCTGTTTTCCTGCCATGGCTTCAGTTTGTTCTTCGCCTTCTTGCTGCCTAGTTAGTGCAAAACCGCACAACCAGGGCACCACGGGGCTGGGGAGCTGCTGACCTTGCACATCTTGGTAGATGCAGATTGATGCATCTGTGGGTTTGTTTCTTCTCATGGTTTCACATGTTCTGCATTCCTGCTTCATTCACACCTATCCTTGCGTTTCTGTGGCAGATCTCTACAAGGTGATGTACCACTTGCCCATTACCAGTCAGTGGGTAAACGGGTTGCCTTCAGCTATTTTTTGTTCTGCACACCTCTCTCTCTCAGTTTACTTCTTCTCGTGTATGCCACTTCTTATTTTCCCCTTGTCTTTCTACTTCTGCATCACTCCAGGACAGATGACAGGCAATGTTGTTTGCAAATCTCGATGAGCAAGGCTCTGCAATGTTAACCGAGGAAGACGTTTTCTTCGGCAAATGCCTGTACCAGACCTGCAGCCTCCTTACAGGCAGCCCAGCTGTATCTCATGGTGGAATCCATAAATTAAGCAGTGCCAGGAAATGTCCCCAGGCACTAGAACATGCTCATCAGTCCCATTAAATTGCTAGAATGTCTCCTGACACATTTTTGGGCCAGGACAACTCCTGCTGTCCTGAGCAACCACCAGGATGCATTTAGGTGTTAGCATTGGCCAGGGACCACTTCCATTAGGCCACTGGCATGTAGTCAGTTCATTTTGGAGGTTAAGTGAGTGTAATAGCCCAGACCATCTCCTGCCAGTTGGCCTCTGTGCCAGAAACAGTCCAGGCATACTTGATTTATTAGCACATCTAGTGACAGAAGAGCAAGGCTCCCTCCCAAGTGAACATTGATTTCAATTTCATTTTAACTTGCTGTTCTTATTAAGCTGATTTAATTTCCTTCTTGACTTATTTTAATAATCCCTGCCTCTCTATGGGATAGGAAAAGGAGAGCTGAGGTAGCGAGAGGTCTTGATCTGGAGAATGATGCCTGCAGGACCAAGTCTGGCCTGGAGAACATTTGCTTGGGAGAGGGACTGTCAGCCCCTCACTCTCTCCAGCACCAAGCTGCAGTGGGCAATGGTTGTAGAGAGCTCTCTCCTAGTCATGCATGACACAGGAGGATGGTGAAATAAAAAAAATAAAAAAAAGGAACACACAAAACTCAGTAACCACTCCTGATGCTGAGAAGGCCACCTTCCTCTCTCTGTTTTCCTGTGCCTCTTTTATGCAGTGCGGTTTTTTTGTTTTCTTCTCTCGCTTTTGCTTGTGGCTGTGCTTTTGATCTGGCAGCAGTTTGCCCTGCCTGGGAGGGGGGGCCCACCCGCCATCCATCCGCACAAGAGCTCCACACCTCAGCCCCTGCTGCTGCTCCTCTGCATTTCCCCTCGCAGTGGCTGAGGCGAGAGCTGAGGGATGCAGCTGCCTCTGGTCCGTGCGTGTTAGGCTTGGCTTTGGGGCTCTGGGTTACAGAGGGGCACTTCTCTTTTTCTTAGTTTAAACATCTAAAGCAAAGCTGATTTGGCTTTTTTACTGAGTAGCAGTTTCTTTTGAATTACCTATTAACATTAAAGCAAACAAACGTGAGCAGCAGGCATGGTAGGAGAACATGACTTTCTAAAGCCACGGGAGACTGTGGCTAGCAAACACACTGAGGTGCCCTCTGAGGGCAGACCCTCGACTGCCCTCCCAAGCCACATGCATACTTGGGATGACATCCACACAGGATCACACACAAGGATGTCAGGGGTTGGAAGGGACCTTGGAGATCTTCGAGTCCAACTCATCTGCCAGAGCAGGATCATAGAATCCAGCACAGGTCTCAAAGGAACGCATCCAGGCGGGTTTTGAATACATTTAGGTATCATTAGTGCAGCTGCCAAAATAGGAACCGCAGGATCTTCTGTGAACTTTTCTTGATGTGCAGCCCAGATAGGGAAAGGGTCAATATACATGTTGACAAGGTCAGCACAGAAAAATGGTGCAAAAACGCACCCCTCCTTGCTTTTTCCCTGGTGAATACAGGGTCCCTGCCTGAGGCTGCAGCAGAGCAGGCGGGCACCGTCCCTGCGCACCCAAGAGCTGCAAGCGGGAATGGGACGGATGCTGAGTTTAGAGGAAGGCTGCCCTGCCCTCCTGCAGGCAGCTGTGGCAGCCATGTTTGTGAAGCACTGAGGAGAATAAAAGAAAAGTCTCTGAGTTGATTTGAGTGGGAACTTTCAGTTTATAGTGGAGAACATTAAGTAGTAAGCTGAGCTTAACCATAATGCATCAGGTAGAGGAGTATCTGAGGTGGCTGACAAAGGTTGAGTAGGATACACACCCGAAAGTTGAAAAATACAACCAGAAATGAAACTCCCATTTTCAGCAGTGCGGTAGCCCATAGAAGGAGAAGGCAAGACTCTTTTCTGGTGCCCTTAAATTTAACGAATCCCTCTTTCCCCAAGAAATCCTGCTCACTTAGCCCTGAGACAGCAGATCAGGCTCCATCAGCAGCCAGTGTCAGGCAGTGAGCCAGTCAGCCTGGATTAGCAGAACAGACCCCTCCGGTCTCAGCATGTACAGATATAATCAGATGTCCCTTGTTAACAAGAGAACACCGTCTTCTTATTTTTCATGCTCTTTTTAGAATAGAGTTCCTCTTCCTGGAGGGCATGTGGAGAAGGTGATGGCAAGTGGCAGTTGGTGGAGGGCTGCTCTCCAGCGCATTTCCTTGGGGACACACGGTCACCAGTGACAGGCCCTCATATTGGACATTTTTCCCTATATATTTGTTTAAGAGATCCTCAGGCTCTGAGGCAGCTGAGCTTTTCATAGCTCCCTCTTTTTTTTTTTTTTTGTCTCTCCTCTTTCAGGGAAAATTCCAGGGAGACAAACACTTCTTAGTTAAAACTAAAAGGCCCCAGGGAATTGCACAGAAAGATATATCATCAAGTCAAAGGTTCAAGACAGTTTTATATCAGACCTTTAAGTGGGGCAAAGCTAATCCATCCGTGACAAAGCAGCAACTTGTGTGGAATAGTAAAGTTTGCGACATTAAAAAAAAGCACAAAACAGATTGTCCTCTTCTCAGAGAAGAAAAGAAAGAAACAGAGAGAGAGAAAGAGAGAAAGAGAGAAAGAGAGAAAGAGAGAAAGAGAGAAAGAGAGAAAGAGAGAGAGAGAGAGAGAGAAAGAAAGAAAGAAAGAAAGAAAGAAAGAAAGAAAGAAAGAAAGAAAGATAAAGTTTCCTTACCTCTTTTCCTTCTTCTCTGTGTTTCTGTCTCCTTGTGTTTGTCACCTGCTGTAATTGATCTCGCTCAACTACAGATGAAACAAAAGAAGAACGAACTTGATGTTCAGAAAGCAGCTCAACAGATGTTGGCCTTGATGTCTCCTCCTCTCCAGCCCGAGCATCAGCAAGGTCTTTCTGTCAGTCCAGGCTCTGCTGACATCCACCAACTTCTTTAGGTAGATGGTGGTTTTCCAATTGCATGTGATTTCGACTCTGGGTGTGAACAGAAATGGAGCCCATAACGGAAGGTGATGTATTACAGTGCCTGGGGAGAATGAGTGTGAAGCAGAGAGAGCCTATTGGCCATATGGCAGCTGATGGGAGGCCGCGATGGGGCCGAAACTTAAAAGTGAATGGTTGGAAACCAGTTCTGCTCTCCTGACAAAGCAAGCTTGCAAATTAATGTGTTAGCTGAGCAGATACAGACCCAGCCCGCACCTCCAATACTCTGTGAGAGCAAGCTGACCTCCATTTCCCAGCCTATCTTCTGCAGCTCTGATAAGAGTGGGCTGCGGACCTGACACCTGCACAAGAACAATAACAGAGGAAGAGGGGATGCCTAATGATATCTTAGGGGCACCTGCCTGTGTAGTATGCTGAGTTTTGGGGTGACACAAGAGAATATTTTCTTCATAGGAGTGACAGGTTGGTCTTGGCTGGCTACCAGTTGTCCACCTAGCCTCTCTCTTACTCCCCCGACTCAGCAAGGCAGGAGGAGAAGATAAGATGAAAAATCCCTCATGGGTCAAGACAAGAAGAGAGAGATGAGTCACCAGTCATCTCACCATCACAGGCAAAACGGACTTGACTTAGAGAAAGATTAGTTTAATATATGGCCTATTAAAAACAGAGTAGGACAGTGAGAAATGAAAACAAAACTAAACATACTTTCCCCTGCCCCGCTTTTCTTTCCAGACTCGACTTCACACCTGACTATTCTGCCTCTACTTGCTCTCCCCAGGTGTCACAGTGTGACAAGTAGTGGGGCTTGTGGCCAGTTCATGGCACTTTGCCTCTGCTGCTCCCTCCTGCTCATGCTGTTGCCATGCTCCATCATGGCTCTATCATGAGATGCTCCAATGCAGGTCTTCCCATGGGCTGTAGTTCTTCATGTTTATGGTTCTTCCACAGGTCACAGCTCCTGCCAGAAATCCTGTCCCAGCATAGGCTCCTCTCCACGAGCCACAGGTCCTGCCAGGAGCCTGCTCCAGCACAGACTCTCCAGGAACTGCAGTATGGATATCTTCTCCAATGTGGAGCTTCCGGAGCACAATCTGCATCACCATGGTCTTCTCCAGGGGCTGCAGAGAATCTCTGTTCCAGTGCCTCGATGGAGCATCTCCCCCCACTCCTTCTTCATTGATCTTAGTGTCTGCAGGGCCATTTCTCTCACATTTTCTCACAACTCTCTCCCAGCTGCTGTGTGGGTTTTTTGTTTTTTTTTTTTTAACCTTTTCTTAAATATGTTATCACAGAGACACCACCAGCATCACTGATTGGCTCAGCTTTGCCCTTTGATGGGTCTGTTTTGGGGCTGGCTAGACATGGCTCTTGCTAACATGGGGCCATCTCCTGCTCACATCTCACAGAAGTCACCCATGCAGCCCCTCTGCTACCAAACCCTTACCATGTAAAACCAGTACAAGGTTACTCTGAGGTAACCTGTACTGCTACTGAATCTCAGCTGTTTCCCTTCTCTCTAGGGTGGAGGAGGGGGCTTTTGTGGTTTTCCACCCACATTTGGTGTCTCTCTCTCTGAATCCCAGCCTCAGCCAAGACGGCGGAAACCCACTGAGCCCCAGACATGGCTGAGATTTCATCTCTATGCCACCCACTCTTCTCCTCCTGGCAGTGACTTGCCCCTTTGTCTGGAGAATGGGGGTGTGAGACACCATCAGACTTTGGAGGAGAAGGATGGACAGACATAGCACCAAGGTTTGTAACATGCCATGAGGTGTGAAAGAAACGGCATGGATTGGGACTTGAATGCAACAGCTGGTCCATTGGTTGTGCCTTTGGAGAATGATGAAGCTGCCTTGTCACAGGAAAGAGCCACCTGTGTGAGAAAGGAACTTCCCAGTGTGGGATACAGGGGATGGGATGGGATGGGATGGACACCCACTTTGCAAGTGTCCAGAGCCTGTGAAAGCTCTGTTGTGAGACACAGCTGACCTGTGAGAGCCTACCACATCACATCGGTATCTTCAAAACACTGTCACATGCCTCCAAATAGAAATGTCCCTTATGCTCCCTAGCTGCAAGAGAGGGGCTGTCCTGAGGAAAGCGGAGCTAAGAAAAGTCAAGTAGGGATTGTCATCTTGGGCTTGGGGCTCTGGGGCATTGAGCTGATGCTTCAGTTTCACAGGTTGT
Organism: Chloroceryle aenea; assembly: GCA_013399075.1. Classification (NCBI taxonomy): domain Eukaryota; kingdom Metazoa; phylum Chordata; class Aves; order Coraciiformes; family Cerylidae; genus Chloroceryle; species Chloroceryle aenea. The sequence goes on along the minus strand of VWZY01007778.1, from coordinate 35,740 downwards.
GGCCTTGCCCTTTGTCTCCCCAGCACGCTGTAATGCAGAAACACTGTCTTGTTTCTGAACAGTTGATTTATGTCACTGCAAATAGCTACCAGAAATAGCATTCCCTGAAGAAGTAAAGCTTCTGAAATGCACTTGAAAGTACTGCAGAGTTGCAAGTTGAAGCAGGGCTGTGGGTCTTAGGTGACAAAGCTTGGCCCCACACAGACCCATTCTTACCCTAGGGAAGGGATTCAGGAGGGACCCTCATCACTCGGAGCTGCTATGGCTGTGTGGTGAACAGATACCCCTGGGACCAAGGGTCACAGTGTGCAGTGACATGTTTGTATCACTTTCATCCAAGCATCTCAAAGCACTTTGCAAGCATTAATTAAACATCAGAATCCAGAAGGGATGAATAATATTATCCATCCAGACACTCCTCTGAATGTAATATTTCTCATAAATATTCAACTAGTTTTTAAATTCCATGCAAGTCTGGTTCTTGCCTCACTGGGGCAGAGGCTGTAATGCACCCGTGGGGAAAGTGGGGCTTAACCAGCATCACACACTGACCCCGTGGCGGAGAAGAGCCTGAGGACTACAGACAGCTCCCTCCCAGCCAAGCTTGTGGCTGTCATGTTTCCCTGTTTTCTCCCCTGCGGAGACACCCTCCACCCACCTCACGCTGCCTTTGCTCTAATCAAACCACCAGCAATATTTTTACAGACGGGGTTTGGCACATAACAGATTCTCGTAGTCCTCAGTGGAGAGAGGAAGCTCCAGGGTTATGTTTGAGTGGAGGGCACAGTCTGCAGGGGAATCAAGTCTCTCTGAGGAACTGTGACAAAGGGAGAAAAGGGTCTAGGAAATCAGATGTTGAGGACATTTTACTGACTTCACTGAAAAGCCAAGAAACCTCCAGAGACAGTCTTCTTAAAACCACATTCCCTGCATGTCAGTGAGGGCTAGGCGTGTGCCTGGGAGCTCTTGTGAGTAAAAGGTACCCAGATATATTGGAAAATTAGTGATTGCTCAGTGGTATCAGAGAGAAGGAAGGACGAGTTTCAAACCCAGAGTGAAAAAACTGTATTCAGGCACCTGAATGTCAGTGAATACAAAGGCTGGGAGCTTTCTCTTTGCAACAGAACAGCTAGCACCTGTTGAGCTTGTTGAGAGGCATTTCTGACACCAGACATGAATAGCTGGAAACAGCCACCTGTCTGGCAAGGAGGCCTGGCAATTTGCCCCAGCACAGCTATGTACCCCAGAGAGGAAGGCTCTGGGGTTGTGCAGGGGGAGTTAGATCTCTGCAGTCACCTGGAGTTTCTCTGCAGACACTTAAAGTGGGAAGAGAGGACTCTAAACAAGTATCATGAAGGTTCATTTGCTGATCACAGTGGAAAACCAGGAAATCTCCAGAGCCGTTCTTCTTGAGCGAGGGATCCCCCGCATTTTGGCAGGAGGTGCGATGTCTGGTGGTGAGCTGCTTGGGGCCACCAAAGAGCAGGATGGTCCAAGAATTACCAGCTGCAAAGCCTATCACCAAAAGACACGGGCTAAAATGAGCTTAAACGAACCCCGGGCAATGTTAAAGACACTTCCAAAACGCAACAGGCAGGAGAGAGGTCGCTGGGGGAGTTTCTAAGGATCTGTATGGGATGAATATTGCTATCCTGCTACTCGTGACCTTGGCGAAAGGAATGGTGACAAGTCGGTGACTTTTGACGTCATGCACGGCGGGGGAGGTTTCGTCAGTGCAGAGAGGCTGGAATATCGCCCTGGCAGCTGCAGTTTAACAGCACACGCGGTAACGTTTTGCGTGTTTCACTGCGGTAGCAGAAGGCAAGGGAAGAGGAGGCCCTGGGTGTACGAAGTGCTCAGGGGAGAGCTGAGTCACCGGCGTTCACAGCACAAAAGGAACGAATGCCCGGTGCTGCCGCTTAAGCCGCTGGGCGGGAAACCCGGGCGCGCGTGGACGGTAGATGGCGGCACGAGCCTGGNCCCCGGCCCGCCCTCGGCGTTGAGGACTTTGCATGCCTAACACTTTGTCTTCCTCAACTGCCTCCTCTTTGCCAGAAGGGAATCCACTGGATTTCCTGTTTTCTCAAACTTTCTGCTTCTGATACATTAAAAATATTTATGTGACTTTTGCACCTGTAGCCATCTCCTTGTGGAGACACATCAGGTCTCTTTCCTTCATATGTCATTTGCTTTATTTGCTGTTCCTATTTATTGACTCCACTTGGGAGATTTCCAGATTTTTTTTTCTTTATTATACAGACCCTTGGTCCTCCCACTTCAACATTACTGACCTGTTCAATCTTGATTCAGAAATCAAGACCTACTAACCACAGCCCTTCTAATCGACCCCAGGATGCCATTGGCCTTCCTGGCCACAGGGGCACATTGCTGGCCCATAGCCATCCTGCTGTCCACCAGGACCCCCAGGTCCCTTTCCCCTACGCTGCTCTCCAGCAGGTCAGTGCCCAGCCCGTACTGGTACCTGGGGTTGTTCTCTCCCAGATGCAGGGCTCTACTCTTGCATTAAATTGTCACTTTCATTAAATTCCTCCCCTCCCAGCTCTCCAGCCTGCCCAGATCTCACTGGATGGCAGCGCAGCCTCCGTCCGGCGTGTCAGCCACTGCTCCCAGGTTCCTGTCCTCGGCAGACCGGCTGACAGTGCCCTCTGCTCCCTCATCCAGGTCACCGATGAGTATATTGAATAGTGCTGGTCCCTGTACCAACCCCTGGGGGACTCCACTAGATCCAGGCCTCCAGCTAGGCTCTGCCCCACTGACCAGCTCTCTGCCTTCAATCCTTCACCCCATTCCCACCCCACCTCACAACCCGTCCTCGGTTTAGCTGTGAGGATCCTGCGGGGGACGGTGTCAAACGCTTCACTGAAATCAAGATAAACCACATCCACTGCTCTACCATCAGCTATCCACCTGGTTATGTCCTCATAAAAGGCTACCAGGCTGGGCAAACATGACTTCTCCCTGGTAAAACCTTGCTGACTGCTCCTAACGACCCTCTTATCCTCAATGTGCTTAGAGATATTTGCCTACTGCCTAGTGTTGCACTGATCCTTTCCTTCTCCTGCAGCATTGGGGAGATAAAGCTCGCTGTGGCCATAGCAGCTCTTCCTGCATTGGTGATGGCTGGCTTTCAAGCATTTTTCCTTAAGGTCTGTCAAACAAAACAACTCAATGGCCATGCTTGTCACTTCTGTTAGTACCTGTCTTTTGTCAGTAATGATCATCTGTGTGAAGTGCTCTGCTGGTTACAAAAACAAGACTGCAAAATTGGTGGAGCTAGCTTCAGATATTATTCTCAGCACTTCAGAACTGGTGGAATTTGTATTTCTATTTTTATACAACCATGTCTGAGGCCTCATAGCCTTTGTAGATGGTGTCACCCTGAGCTATACAGGTGAAACACCTCAGCCACCGTTGTCCTTTTTATTACAAAGAAGGTATTTTCAGGACTTGTAACAGATATTGCAATGATTGTGGAGGTGCCCACTGCGTACCTAGGTCCGGCAGTGCAACCAAACATAAATTATGTGAACACCTCTGGTGAAACTGGCTTCGGGTGTCATCAGTTGTTGATGAAGTAAGAGAACAGTAAATAATCCAGTGCTCATCCTGCATTTTACCTCTTGAACAGCTTGCACCTTCTCCACGTCTCCTTGGAGCTGCAGAGCTCACCAGGGCAATGGACTGACCCTACACAGGGGTGAGAAGTACAGCTCTGCTGTGCACCTGAGACTGGCCCCAGGGTGGGATGTGAAGAAACTGCCAGTTGTCATCAGAAGCAGCATCAGGGCCCAAAAGTATCTGGCTTAAGACATGAGTTACTAGTGTTCAAGGAGGTAAGCAACAAGAAGGCCAAGTGTATAGATGACGTGAAGCTATTTAAATTTGTCAGGAGATGAATGACAAGAGTTTTGGAGACACGGAAGAAAGCTGCACTCATCAGCAACAGGAAGGCAAATGAAATTCCGCATCACTTTTATCAAAGCTGTAGGGAAAATGTCAACTGCATAAATACTTACAAGCTTTGGCTCACTGTACCAGGTCAGGCAAGAGCCCTGGGCACCACGACAGGCATTTCACTGAGGACACAGTGAACAGCTCAGTGTGAGCTCAGTGTTGTTCAGTGGGGAACTACAAGCAGAAGAGCGGACAGGATGTCAGGAGGCATGAAGAGCAGGCTGGAAGTAATGTGGAGAAAGACCCATGCTTCTGCAGGAGCCAGCACTGCTGTCCCACCGGGCCGCTGCCTCATGCTGCAGAACAAAGGATCCGAGGAGAGCTGACCATGCATAGAGATGGGCCTGAGAAAACTGTCAGGGTGAAAGTCCCCAAAATCTGGGTTTTGTACCTGAAAAGCAATGAGTCAGGAGGTGATGGGGAAGTTTTTAAAAAAAAAAAAAAAGGATGTGATAAAAGGCAGCAGAATAACGACTGGCCAAGAAACAGTAGATTAGGAGTCCCTCTTCTTCCAGCCTTTGTGACAGAAGAAAAGGAAACAGATGATGAAAACAGAAAGCTTTGAATTCAGAGCTGATAAGGGGAACACTTTCACGTCGAGAATAAGCAGACCTGAGGACTGGTTGGCAGAGGAAGTCAGAGAGTTCAAGCATTCAAGCAAGAAGTGAGGTTTAAACACAGTGCGGGCACACATCTGAGCAAGGAGAACATCCAGGCTGATCACAGGCAATGCTAAAAGTATTACTTCCAGGAGGTGAGAGCATCCCATTGTGTAGAAGAAGAAAGACCAAGCTGCTGTCAGGCAGTGGGAGAACATGATGTGGTCCTGCTGAATATTGTATTGCCCCTTATCCCAGGTGGGTCTAACCCACCTTTTCCCTATCTCCAAAGTATTGGGCAGAGAGAGGAGGCTGACCTAGGCAGGTCACTCCTGCCTGGAAAAATTGCAGCATTAACATTTGCCTAGGAAGATGTCTGATACCAGGCTGGACTGCCCTGCCTTGTGGTGGTTCTCTTCCAGTGTCTGCCTGAAACTGGATGGAACAGTTGAAGCAGAGATGTCTACCTCGCACCTCTGCTGCATTTCTCTACAACTCAGTGGAGCAATGGGTATCATTTTCAGTAAAACACAAGGCTAGCTGAGTAGCTTAAGAGCAGTGGAATCCAGACATGCTCTTCAGAGTGGGCTATCTGGGACTGCTGCACTGCTTCCAGTCTGGGTATCTCAGTGTGCATTCATTACCTGTGTGTCTCAACCCCCAGGTAGGGGAAGGTCAGAGCCACGCAGCAAGAAGGTCTTTTCATGTGGCTGCTGAAATAATGAAAACTCGGCCTGGTAGTGAAACCCTCAAGTCAAGAGAATCCTCCATCCTAAACAGAGCATAATTTTGGTACCTCCTCCTCCTTGAGCAGCCACAGCCTGGGTACCCATATGGGAGAAAACACACGTGTGACTCTTTCCTAGTGAGTTTTTCTTCTGGGGTGTCATCTGAATGACTGTTCAAAAGCAGTACTGCACTACACCATGGCTGCTCGGGAAGGAGGGGAAGAGCATCCTCTGACGACATTGAACCTAAACACATTGAGGGTCTTGAGAGATAGGACCTGGTGGATTCACACTTAAATTACTAAGTACATTCTTAGAAGGAAGAAAGCAACAGAGAGACCTAACATCAACCAAAGATCTAACCAGAAAATGTGAGGACTAAAGGAATAAATGAATAAATGAACAGGGACAGCCAGGCAAGTGAAAAAAGAAAATACTCTGAAGCACAGAAAAAGGAGAGACTGAACCTGTGATTCTTTCTTCTCCTGTGTCATGTTACTTCCCCTTTCCCATTGTGAAAATGTCAGAAAAGAGCAGACAACTTCAGTAAAACAGAGCTGAAAGAGAAAGAGAAGGCAGAAAGGTCCTTGGAAGCTGCTTCACACAGGTAGAGGTGCACCTAGCACCGTCAGTAGTCGCAATTGCACACAAAGGGGCCATCGGGTATTTTGTCAGGCAGGTTTATTTTAGGTTCTGAAATGCATTTCTAATACAATAAAACACTCAAAATGTGCAATGTGGAGTCATCTGTTGGGTCCCCTCTGCCACTGAATGAGCACAAGAGCAGGGCAGCGAGGGGGAAGCGGAGAAGGGAGTGGGCAGTGGGGGGAAAACGCCACTGGGCTGCAGGGGAGCTAGGTTCCAGCTGTGTCCCACATCTAAGTGTCCCACCAATGACAGGCTGTAAGAGAGGCCATGAAGGAGGGGCAAAAGGTGGTAGGAAGAAGTGGCACTGAAGCAGGCAATAGCTACTGGCTCAAATAATCGCAATAGCTCCAAGCATCTGTGCTGCCTGCCACCTCACTGCAGCAGCGAGTCTCATCTTGGCCCAGTACACAGCTTCTTCCCCCTCTCCAGGTACAGACCTGCCCTTGGCCTCCTGGTATGTTCATGCCATCCCTAGACCCTCCTGAGAGGTCTGCAGGGCACCCATCTCTCTGCAGCATGGCACACAGAGTTTCATCCTCCCATGTAGACTGGGCTTGGTGTCCCTGCTACCATCAGCACTCAGTTTGATGGATCTTCTCTTTCTGTTTTTCCTCCACCTTCCCCTTCCCGGGCACAGTGACAGCAACCATACCTTCCAGCGCTGGGAAGGCGAGAGACCGTCCCTGAAAGGGAAGAAAGGGGCAATATCAAACATGGGAGGGAGACTGAATGGCACAAATCTGAGCTTCTCCCTGCTACAGAAGACTTGCAACTGCTGCCTGCAATCATGAAGGTCCATCCCCTCCGAGGGCCAGGGAAAACCCCAGTCCCACTCTCTGAGACACGCAATTTCTTCTCAGGAAGGCTGACTGAACACTGTCCTCTTTGGTGTCGTGGGCATAAGGAATAACACAGGACCTACTTAATTGAGAGTAAAGAATAATCTGGGAAACGGTCAGCCGTTGTCAGGTTCAATGATGTGCCAGATTTTAAAAGACCTTTTCAGAGAGAAGAATTAAAGGTATGGAGGTTTCTGCAAAATGAGATAACAACAAATTAAAGACAGAAGCACTTTCACATCCTGCTTTAACAAGTGGCTTGCTAGACAATGGAAAAGAGGTAGATCTCAGGGCTCCTGATATCAGTGAAGTACATGGTGACACACAGACAATCAATACCACAAGAAAGATGATATTAGTAGAAGAATGGTATGGTAGGTGTGATCTTAGCTAAAAGGACTGGGATTTTGTTTCTGTTAACTTTCTGTTAGGCTATAGAGAAACAATAGGCACAAGACTTCAAAGATCATTTGTGGGACCAATCATTAATGGCACAGAGGGTGTGAGAGTGCTAATGAGTTATGTAGCTGATAAAGTTAAGGAGCCTCTTTTGGAAGAAAGAGGATGAAAATGTCACCCAAGGCTCAGATATTTGAGGGGAATGATGCAGTAAACTGAACGACAGCGTGAATGAAATGCAACAGTACCAGCTGCATGTTGGTAGGTTCAGGAGATCAGAAGAGGAATTTCTAACATGCGGGCAATAGACCATCAAGGGATACCAGCAGAAAGAAGGAGAGAACAAGAGAAGGGCTAGTATCTTTGCTCAGTGCAGCTTATCTGCACTCACAAAGGGTGAGCCTACTGGGGAGACCGTGTCGAGAAGGGCATGAGGACCATCCCTGGATGGAGGACTTGTGCTGCAACAGGGGCTTTGCTTACTTGGCCAAGCGAGGCCGTGAGGGCATATACAGATGCTTCGAGGGGGTAAATATCCTGGCTGGATTAGAGCTGCTAATGGCAACAGCTGGGAACATGGGAACCCTATTTCCTGCTAGCTGAGGCTTTATGGTTTACACCGTCAAGAGGTTCCTGTCTGGCATTTTGGATCAGGAAGGATCTTGTCCTGAACTTTCACAGTCTAAGAGTCACTCAGAAATGGTAGATTTTTGTCTCAGATCGTCCTTTACCATCAGTGCTGATTAAGGAATGGTGACGAAGACTATCCACAGTGGGTTCTCTTAAATGCCCATCTTGCTTCTGTTCTGATGCTGCCTGCCTTCAGCCTCCAGCTGCCAGGATTTGCTAAGAATTTGCATCAATGCTCTTATATCCCTCATCTTCACCTCAACGCAGATTCAGTGACCCATCTCTTTCACCAGGGCAAGCCCTCCCAACCTGGGATCACTCTGAGACCCTGGCACCTTCTGCACTTGAAGGGAATTTTCACTGTGAGTCCTGTTCAAGAAGCTAAGTAGAAGGCAACTACATCACAGCTACTCGTGGAAGGTGTCCTGGAAACGCTGAAGGGAGAATTTACCATGTAGTTCATTTGCAGTGAAACAGTGTGAAAAGAGCAGAGAAAATGTCTGACTCATTTGCAACTGTTTTTTCAAGTGGCATGCTGGGGAGGGATCACTCCTGGCCTGGTCTTTGGGATCATAAATGCAAGGTAGAGTTTTCAGAAGACAAGGTACTGGAACAAGCTGAGCAAACAAAGGGCAGTAAGTTGTCAGAAGCAGAAGGCTGAGGTGCAAGGGCTGAGCCAGCAGCAACAGCCGTACATTGAGATCAGCATCTGGGGACCAGGAGGCATTTATATGGAACAGGACACTCTGTTACGGCAAAGCATCCAGGTAAGGAATGAGAGAGAAGACACCTATAAAAGCCTGGAAATGAACCCTCCTTACATCATGACAATCTCAGCATGACAGTCTCTGGGAGAATAAACAAGCAGCTTTACAAAGCTGGGCTGTGATCGTGTCCTAGAGAGTTTTACCCCTCCTCTGAAGTGTCTGCCCCCAGATGAACGTCACAGTTAGCCAGACCTACCAACGCCCAGGAGACAGCTTTCACTACATGTCCATGACACCCTCATCAGGCTGCCCGAGCCCTGTTCTTCCTCTGGCTGCTGTGTCTCCGAAGCATTCCACTGCTGTCTCTAGGGTACCCGTGGGAAGGTCGAATAAGGACTGGTGTACAGCAAAACTAACAGAAATGGGGTGATGGACACTTACCCTTTTCTGTAGGGCCAGAGCCAGAACAGAGACTGTAAGCAGGAAGAAGAGGGCAAGTGTGAGCCCAAAAGTAACCTGTCCACTGAAGATGGTGGGAGGGCTGGAGACCTGGGCACCTGTGAGGAGGAACCACAGTTAGGAAGGAGGGGAGGCTGATTTTGCACTGAGGCAAGGCTAGGACTGCACAAGACAGGCAAACTGGAAAAGGGTGCAGGGAACTGGAAGGAACAACAGGAGCTGGTGAAAGCTAAGATGTGATGACAGTAAGACAGGATCCAAGCGATCCAAGGGGAGAGGGATGTGATTAGGTTGAGAGAGGAAGGGACACCAGGGAATTGAATAGGGTGAGAAGAAGGGATCAGTTACAGATGCACATCGGACAGTACCTGTGATCTGCAGCTCGTACTCAGCTGCTCCAAGTCTGCCCATTGGGCCATGTACACTGCATTCCCACGTGCCTATATCCTTTTGTGACACTTGGGGTATTTCCAAGGCAGGGCCCATCTGGAGTCTGTGTCCCTCCAGGTTATGGGAGGTGGCCCCAGCCAGCTTGCTGTTAGTGGTGGCTGATTCAACGTGCTTCCACTGGAAACGTTCATGTCCCTGGGGGTGTGTGATCCTGCAGATGAGCAGCAAGTGAGACCCCTCAGAAACTGGTCCTTGGATGCTTGGGGTGACTGAAGCAAAAGAAAAAAAAAAAAGAAAAGCCTTCAGGAAAGGCTACAGGCAGGTCCACATCTCTTCCTCATCCCTCCTTCTTCTATTTCACCCCTTCTTTACTGCTTCCACTAATTTGTTTGTCTTCCTCAGTCTTAAGAATAATCAATTTGCCCAAGAAACCCCCTCCTTTCAGCAGAGTCCAGTGCGGTGCGATGCCCTGATTAGAGACCTTGTTTTCCACCTTGGGGTGGGAACCTATGAGCAGGACCAACCCATGCTTACTGCACTGACATGCAGGGAGGTTTATCTGCAAGCAGCTAGTGATCACCAGAGGAGTGATACACCTCCCTGTCTCTCCTCTCACCTGTAACCACTGCCAAGGTGACATCTCTTCTGATTGTCTTGCTGCCAACAGAGACAGCACAGCGATACTGCCCTGCATCACTTGGCCCCACCACAGGAAGATGAAGAGGGAAGTTTCTGCTGCTAGAATTCTGAGAGATGTCCCAGCCTTGCAAGTGTTCTCCTGCAAGATGGCTCCAGTGGGCTGTCTCCACACTGATCCCAAAGGCGCTGGGAAGGTAGCTCAGGGTGCATGGTAGATCAGCTGCAGAGCCAGCTGCAGCGTAGACCACAGGTTTGCTTGGGCCATCGAAACCTGTGCCAGAGAGAAAGTACAATGTGGGGTGATGGTTGGAAAGGGATCCACAGGGAGGTGACCAGCCTGGGAAGTGAGGAGGTAAGGACAGGGTGGGAGCTGGGAAGCTGGAGCCGGTAGGATTGGTCGGTCACATCAAAGGGAGCAACTTGGGGATGTCGGAGCAGCGATGCAGAGGCTGAGCTCACCTAGAATTTGCAGGTTGTATGTGGCAGAAATGATCTCGTTATCAGAGTATCTGAGCTGGCAGCGCCAGGAACCTGCATCACTCATGGCTGGCCGGAGGATGGAGAGAGCCCCATGCAAGAAGCAGAGGGTCCTGGAGGTGGGGCCCAGGGGCCTGTTGTGAAACCAGCATGTCTCCACGAGGCTGGCCTGGTGGCTAGAGTTGCAGTTCAACAAGAGCGGCTCGTTTTCTATCACAGGGCTGGGTGGACTGAGGGTTACTGTAAGAAAAAGAAAGTGGGAGTGAGGGGGAAGCTAAGATCACAGAGGGACCACCAAACCATCCTTTTGTGCCCCTCCTGTCCTAGTTTTGTCCCTCAGGCAGCCCTATCTCCAGAGCTGTGAGCAGACAGCAGAAAGCTGTGTGCTTTCAGGAGGCTGCTGCTTGTACTCTAACCTGCCCTGGCAAACATGACATTCCCATCCCCTTCCACCCTTACAACCTCCCTGGTCCTAGAATCAACATTCTTCAGGGTTTCCATCTTCTCCTACCTGTAATGACTCCCAGCTTCACCTGGCAACTCTGGACCTCTGTGTTGTATGTCACCCACGCCTCGTACAACCCGGCGTCCTCGCTCTGGACCGGGTCGATTCGCAGGGAAAAATTGCCATTGCGTAAGGCAGAGTCCTGGACTGACACTCGGGGCCTCATGGGCAGTGCTGTCTTCCGGAGACCCGAGTACCCCACCTCCAGCACCATATGCGGCTCCTGGTGGGCGCTGGGAGTGGGACAAGTGAGTGTCTCGTGCTGGAGGTAAAGGCAAGAGCAAGGGGTGGCGGGGTGGGGCGGGAAGGAAGGAATGTGGGGAAGAACAAGGGGACTTAAAGTGCCTCTCACCCTCCCCAGTCCCCCTGCAAGCACACAGCTCTGTCTTGGCCCTGGCGTACCTTCCCCCGTGCCTCTTCCACAGCACAGATGTTTTTTCAGGCAGCCGCTTCCACATCTTCCTGGGGCTCAGGTGACAAGGCAGCACAACCGTACTCCCGGCTTTGGCCCACACTTTCTGCTCCCTGCTTTTCCCCCCTGCTGCTCCTGGCAGGATGAGGCCAGCTGTAATGAGATGGAAGGCTGAGCAAAGGGTGGGACTCAGGGAGCAGAGGGCACTATCTGGCCATCTTTGGTGGAGTGAGAAGAGTGCAGATTCTCCCTCCCAGACCTGTCAGGCACCAAGTGACACCCAGACTCAGCTTTATTGAGCTGCTCTGCCCTCCCTCATACTCTCACCCCTCTTACCATTGAAAACCAGCAGATTGAAGGTAAGGAACAGCACCAGGGCCACCAGCCTCATGGTGACATCCAGGAAAGGCGAGAGCCTGTGTCTTCCTGCTCAGGTCCGCGCTTGCTCAGGTCCAAAGCATTAAGAGATCACCAAAAATGAGGCATGGGCAAAGAAGATATTAAAGTGGGTGGATGAACCGAGGGGGATCACAGGGAGGTGCTTGCTCTCAGGCTGTCTCTCTCTCTGATGGAAGTATTTCCCTTGATGCCCTTATATTGCAGGTGGGCAGCTGATTTTCTCGTATCACTAAGAAGATGCGTCACAACCAAGAAACCAGTATAATTCTGAGGCACCTGACGGCAGAACCGAAGCCAGTGAGAGAGGAGGGAGGAACCAGAGACACTGCTCTAAGCATCTTTTAGTGGAAATACTTTGGGTCGCTGTTGTTTTTCTTACAAGTTTCGCTTCTACATAGACAGTGGAAAAAGTGTAGAAGACACTTCCCAGCAAGTGCCCTTCATGTTTTTCTTTCATCTGTTACCTTTTTTGGTTTGATCTTTCCGCCTCTTACAGATTCTCTCTAATTGATTCAGGGGTTTTGAGAACATGTTGGTCTTTTTTTCTAATGTTCATTTTTTGTTGTTGAATTTGCACAAATTTCTTGACTTTTCCTCATTGGCCATTTCACAGGCAGCATGAGGAAAGGGTCTATGGTGAACTCCAGTCAGGGTATCTGTGACCCAACAATCCAGAATCCAGGGGCAGTGTGGGACAAAGCTGAGGTGATCCAAGGAGACAGAGAAGAATATCCAGGAGAAGCAGCCAGCGCTAAGAAGAGGGTCTGCATGCTGTGGCACTGCAAGGGGTGTAGGAAGGGACCCTCCTCCTCTACCAGCACTGGGGAAAACCCACTCACTCGAGCTCGTTCATTGAGGGGGCTCATCCTAACTGCCGTGTAGCTGCTGAGCTTTGCATAGGCCAATATGTTTCCATCCATGTGTCTCATCCTGGGGCCCCTTTTGCCTCAGGGAACTCTCACTATTGTGGCTCACACTTTCCAGCAACCCACTGTCTTTGACTCTTTCAGACTTAATCAGCCCTTCATGACAGGTGTCAGACACCCAAGCCCTGTGGCAGCTCATTGCTCAAGGGCTGAGCTGGGGCTTTTCCTGGGGGTGAGCAAAGTGAGGTGACTCAGAGTGGCCACTTCACTGTGGAAGGATCCTTACTCGCTCTCTAGTTTTCCTCAGCTCTGTGGCGAAGGTGGAAGATAAAAGAGAGCAAGTGGTATGCCTCACTTCAGCAGCTCCTTGTTGTGCTGACAGGTCTTGTCTCTTTTATCACACATGGCTCTTCAGCCTCCTGGGCGGAGAGATTGGTGTACAGAAGCCTGATGCAACCTTGTGTGCCTCGGTGTCCCTGGGGGACTGCTTTGTAGTGGCCCTTCATGTCCTCTGTGTTACATAGCCCATGGGATTGCAAGAGCGAAGAGAGGAGAGAAAATGGGGAAGAGCTTGTGACAGTTGGCAGGACGTGTTTTTTCCTCACGTTTGAGAAAAACAATTTGCGGTGTCCATTCCAAGCAGAAAGCATCAATCTCTCTTTCCCCTGAATCAGCAGTGTGAGAATGGTGTGAGTGTGTGGGTGGAGAGAGAGAGAAGGGAGAAGGAACTGTGGTGGGGAGACACGTACAGCACCGCAGCCCAGTCTCATCTTCTCTCCCTCCCCTGGCTTCACTCAACACATCGGGCTGCTGCTCTTCCCCCAGTCCCACCCCTCTCTGCACTCAGCCTCAGCGATGGAGACAGATGTATCCCCATCCTGCTGCCCCTTCCTGAGATGTGGTCATGAGGGACTGATGTAAAGTGCCAGGAGCTGTTTGGCACCAGGGTGGGGTTTGGGGCCGAGGGGTTATTGTGCTGAGTGAGCATGTTGTGAAATGAAGGTTTGGGAGGCACTGTTTTACTCAGCACCAGGCTATCTTTAGCAAAGACACCTGTGACGTTCCTTTCTAATGACCCATTTTAAATGCTGACTCCCTTGAATGGCATTTTGTCATCGCCCAGAACAGGACCCTGCCACAGAAATAACAGTGGTTAGGGTAAGATCAGCATGGGGGCATCTTCTCAGAACCGCCTGCGTGGGTCTCCTGGGCAGAGGGGGTTCCAGGGACACGCAGGACTCCAGCAGAGAGTGAGGAAGGAGAGATTGACTACAATGGCAGTAGTCCAGGCCAGGGATACGGAAGCCCATCTCTCTAAATCCTCCTTTGTCTGCTTTAGGCATTAGCTAGCTTCAGACAGGTTCCAGACTTACCTGCAGCTGTCACCTCGCACATTGCTTTTCTTGTCTCTCTTGGCATCTCTTACGGGTGCAAANGCCACAAGAGCACATTGCTGGCTCATGGTCATCTTCTTGTCAACCAGGACCCCCAGGTCTCTTTCACCTACACTGCTCTCCAGCAGGTCAGCCCCCAACCTATACTGGAACATCTTGTTGTTCTTCCCCAAATGCAAGACTCATGCTTACCATGAAAAATCACAACAGAAAACACTATTCTGCAGTGTCATTGAGTTAGTATTGCTGAAGGAATTTTCCGCTGCATTTCCAGATTTCTGTGATACGTGCTTTTCTCTGAGTGACTCCACTTTCATGTTTTGGTCTTTGCAGCTTGAAGTCTAAAGCGAGTCACAATCTTCTGCTTCATGATGACTTTTTGAGGTCATCTATAATTTATTTGCAGGCTTTACTTGACCCAAGAAGTTGTGCTGTGACTCAAAGACTGGGTTATCAGCTGTGCAACTTGAGATCAGCTGGTCTGTGCATCCCTGAGATCAAACAGTTACCAAAAGGACCTAATGTAAATCATCCTGATTGATGTTTGCAAGGCACCCAAGGCACCAACCTGAGATATATTCTGTGTATGAAATTTCTTATCTTTTCTAAGTCCAGGGTGGGTACCAAATGTGCTTCTTTTCTTGCAGGAGGAAGTGCTTGTGCCTCCATGCTGTCTGGAAGCTTCCCAGGGCCACAGTACACCACATGTCAGAGAGTCATCTTGGAGGAGGAACCCATTTATCTGAGGTGACAGATCCCAGCAAGAGGTGAGGAGAAGAGGATTAGAAAAGAGAAAGTTCACATCTCACAGTAGATCTGGGAAACCAAAATGTTCCTCTGTAGAAATGCCAGAAGAAGGAAGGAAGAGTGGCTGGCTGACTGACATTTATTGGGAGGCTCTTTTGAATAGGTCGTTTTTAGAGGATTTGCTGAATGGGCAGTGCCTGAGTCACCACAGGTCTCTGATGTGGAGCTGAGAAGAGTCTAGTGGTGGCCTGCTTCCCAGGATCCCGTGAGATCACTTTTAAGAAAGCATGGTTTTAAGGAGTCTTTGCACAAATCCGCAGCTTCTTTGTTTTCAGTGCTAAAAGGAAGCCACCAGCAGACAGCTGAACATCCCAGAGAAACCTGAATAAGAAAGTCAGGAACAACACTGGGGGGTGCTGACTGAAGCTGTGAGCTGCATTTCTGCTAAAAAACCCCAGTGATTTAATCACTGAAGAGATTTTGCAGCATTCATGGGTACATTTGGCAGCTAGTATCCTGTATCTGGCCAGTATTAGCTGCAGAGAAGTAACTGTTCTCTTTCAAAAGGCCACCAGATCCTGCCTGGGAGGGAGGTGGGATACTGCAGGATCCTCTTTGGACATCCACAACTAACTCTGGAGGTCATGATGGGTATGGGTACCTTGGCTAATGTCTAGTTAGACAATGACTTTGATGCCACAGCCTCTGTGTTTTGCAACACAGAGGGTGAGGTGAATTGACTACAAAAAATCCTTGCAAACAAGCTACGTTACATTTTGACTCACTTCTCACTGTGGCATTTGTGCCATGCTTTTAATCCAGTAGAAAAATATGTAACAGCCTCCCAAATCTCCCAGGGCTGCAGGGAGTTCTCTCAGGAGTAACGAGGTACCCAGGACCCCAACACATGCAAGAGATGGGAGAAGCTCCAGCTGTGAGGAGAGAGCTCTGAACTGCAGTGGCCTGATGCTGAGGTGAAGGAGTGAGGCACTGACCCAGGGTGCCGTGTGTCACTGAGTGACTGGGGCAGCAGCAGCATGGTCCTAAAAGATTCCCTTGGTTCAGGTATGGGCTGAGAGGAGCTGAACCCTGGTCTGAGAGTGGGATTCCCAAAATGTGGCTCTCTTAGGGGTAGCCGGAGAGAAAGAGTCTGACCTTCTGCAGAGCCCTTGGGCCCTGGAGGGCTGGAAGCTACAGTGCCAACAGCAGAGCTGGATGGCAGACTAGTGCTGGACATCAGGGGCAGGCCAGAGAGTGGGTGAGCACCAGCAGAAATGGCTGGCAAAGAAGATCTCTGAAAGAGCTGTCAGCACCAAGACTCATGTTAGGAGTGGTGTCAGGAATGGGCTGAGGGGGTGATGCTGGGACACGTAGTGAAACCAGGGTACTCACGTTCCCACAACAGATTACACATAAGCCCCTTCTTAGCTGTGGCTTCTTCAGTTTGCCAGTGTCTAGATGGCTTTGCGAGGAGACCATATGACTGCTTTTCCTGAGAAAACGCCTGGGGGATCTCCAGACCAGATGTGGGTTGTGTCTGCTGGGAGAGACCTTCCAGCAGGTGATCCGGGGGAATATCAATGGTCTCCTGGGTGCCAAGAGAGAGATGCTGATCCACATATGCCATGCTCAGATCCCCCTTGCTGCAGTTATTCTCAAATGACAATACACATATCCCCTGAAAAACTGCCACGGAAGGATGTGCCTTCTGCTCATGGGGCTCAAATCCTCTCTATGTCTTCCTCTTGGCAGCAGCATGGATCTCTCTGACACAGAAGAGGCACCTTGGACTTGCTTCAGAAGCTGGGGGATGAGCATTGCCCAGGGCATGGAGAGGTCTGGCTCTAGGCTTAGCTGCACGTGTCTTCAGGACTGTGAAATTGTAGATCTGGTCCATGGTGTTTTCTCAGTACATCAGGGCAGGAGAACATGAGCCCTTATTTTATGATACTCTGGAGCTCTGGAAACTGCAGACAAATACTTACAAATAAAGGATATGTTATTTCTTTCTTAGTGGGAACAATAGAGGTAAAAAAAAGTAGAGGGTAACAACAGGAAGATGTGACACTATGGGAAATCATTTGCAGAAGAATACAGTCTCTGGGAAGGTTCGTGTGGATGATGGCACAGCAAGGAAGGGGACAGCAGCACTCCAGAATACTCATGAAGAGAATAAAATCTCTGATTTGGTGATGCCCAATCATTTTGCTTTGAACAAAGACTGCTAGGGAGGGAGATGGTGCATTTTCAAACTGAAAGGGCTCATTGAAAATCAAAATGGATTTATTTCTTTATAATTTCGTTTTCAGCTGGATCAATTTTCTGATGCTCATCAGTGTTGACAAAAGACAGGCAGCAGGAGAGGTGAAGGGGAAGATGGGATTTCCCCTCTCTGCAACACTACACATGCTGGATTAACACGATTGTGTGACTGCAGTTCAGAGTGTGGTGGCAGCTGATCTGTTCTTGCAATTTCCTCTCCATTTGTCACTCATGGCAGGCAGTAGCCTGCATCATTTTGTAAGCTAGCTTTTACTGCTCTGCTGAATAAAAATGCAAAATCAAATAAACCCACTTGTTAGTCACAGCATCACAGGAAGATTCATGTGGGAAGGGATCTCTGGGGTCTCCACTCCACCATTCTGCTCCCAGTAGCATGACTCTCAAACTAGACTGGGTTGCTCAGAGCCTGGGCCGGGCAAATCCTGAATACTTCCAGTAGTGGAGACTCTCCTGCCTCTCTGAAAACCTCTTCCACTGTGAAACACCTTTGTCCTTGTGTTCCATAGTAAGTTCATTCATTGCAACCTGTGCTCCTTGTCTCCTGCCTTTTCTCCATCCAACTCTGGGAGAAGTCTGGCTCCCTCTTCTTTCCAGCCACCCTTGGGCAGTAGCAGGCAGCAGTCAGCTCCTCCCTCTTCTTCCTCCTGAACGGGTGTCCCTTGTCTAGCATCATGTCCCCCAACCTCCAGCCATCTTAGGGCCTTTTCCTGGACTTGCGCCAGTATATCAGTGTCCCACAGGATCGCAGATGTGGCTTTTTGTGTGCCACGAAGACAGGATTAATCCCGTCTTGCTGAGCCCTTGAGAATGGAGCCTGGCATTTGGCTAGCCTTTGTCACTCCAAAGAGACACTGATGGCTCTGGAGCTGCCTCCATTCTCATCATGATAGCTATAATTATGGCACCTACAACAAGCTTTGATGGTGTCAGGGCTGACTCTTATCTACCCTCAAAGGGGGCTGGAATCAAAAAGATCAAACTGTATTTCTGTGTGAAGGGGCTTTAAAATTCTCAGTAAGGGGTGGGACCTCCTGTGTCATGATGAGGACTGGGTGAGATCTGGGATCCCAAGGTGGAGATCCAACTAACTAAATACTAGTAAGCTCCTCCAGGAGTTGGTGACTGAGATGCAACTGAGGCCACATGGGGAAAACATGGGTTTAAGCTCAATATTTATTTTGTGGTTGTTGCTTGGTGCTGCTTTATATTTTTTTGCTGGTTCTAAGAAGTTTCTGCTTGCAGATGTCAGGTCCTGTTCTCCAGGAGGTGAACGGGCCACAGTGAGCAGTGCTCTCTCCACTGTGACAGGCTTCTCTGCCAGGTTTTTCTCAGAAAGCCACAGAAGACTGAAGGACCCTCTCTAGCTGTACGACGTGCATAAGAGCAGAAGATAAAGCAGCTTACGTTTCTGTGTCCTATATAAAGACTTCAGACACCTTGTTGGTGAGATGAAAGTGTCCTAGTGACTCTGTGAGCTTCCAGTGCTAGGCTGCCACAGGATTTATTAAACATCCAACTGCTTTCTGATGTCCATGGCTATCTTGTGCTGCCAGAATGTGGTTAGGAGAGCTTCACAGCTCTGCAGGTGTCACTGTGTCTTCTGGCATGCTGCACACTTTGTATTTGCCAAGGTTAATGGAAAGCAACTGCCTCTTAAGACCCCTGGTAAAATCATACTTTGAATTAAAACATAAGGTTATATATTGAGGAACAAAGGATGTAGATCACACTTCCAGAACAGAATACAGTATCCTGGGAAGACAAGACTCCAGGGAAGAAGATACATGAGAACATGTTGTAAAATATGGAATCTCAGAGAGTGAACAGATTGTGTTACCTCTGTTTAACAGTACAAGGTACTGGAATGTGTCCATGATTCGAAAAAAGATGTGGGAAAATGAAAAAGGACTTAGAAGAGGGGTACAAAAAAAAAACCCTGACTTGGGGTCTGGAGATCTTGCTTACAAATGGACAGAACTTGAGGTGTTTGTTCTATTTTATCTAATCCAAAGGAAACAGTGGCGAGCTCAGGCAGCAATTTTACTGCAAACAAAATGAAATTCATTTTACATGTCACAAAGAAGGTAGAATTATAGTTAGAGGATGTTGTAGAGACCAGGACTACATGTTACGTCAAATAGGTAATTATGTCAAATAGGTCAAATAGGGATTAGGTAATTTGTGGAGGATCAGCTCTTCACTGGCTACTGAATATGGTGGTCTGGGTACGAATGCCAGCTCAGATGTCCTTTACTCTTGCTTACAGGAAGCTTCTATATGATGTCTTGATTCCCAGTGCCTTTCCCTGGGCTCTTGTATCAGCCAGATCATCACTAAACCAGAGAGACCTTTGCTATAACCATTTTACACTCTTACATTTACAATCTATCTTTGATGTTTTCTCCCCACGAGGAGAGATGTGAAACAGAGTCAGGTTCTCTACTCAGGCAGGGGTGCATAAGGCTCACAAAATTAAAACCAAAATCTGTCTGGAAACGAGGTCCATATTTTCACAGCAAGGCTCTGACGTGGAAAGAACTCTTGTGGTGGCCTCTTCTTTGCCTACAGACTGTTGATATGAAAAATCATAGAATGGCTTGAGCTGGAAGGACCCTTAAAAATCATCCTCCAACCAAAGTGGTTGATGGACTCCTCTTGCTCAGCCCTAGAATCTTGAGTTCTCTGCAGGAACAGAGTCGAGCCAGCTGATTACCATCATGAGAATAAACCACTATCTGTTCATATTTCCCCAGGTTTTCCTTTTCTCACAGACCTGACTGGAGGTCTGCCCTGAGAGTGCATGTGGGCCCTTTGTAGGACACAGGAAAAGAGCCAGCTGGTCTTGCTCTGCAAGAAAATTCCAGCACAAGGCTGGGGCACAGCAGAGGAGCGTGCCTGCTGAGCTGAGGCACATAACCCATGGGGAAAAGGGACTCAAATGAACTGCACTGGTGGTGGCATGTGGGTGTGGGGATTTTCCCCCCGACTTTAGCAGGGGCCTGCTGTTTTTAACTTAGCTACAGGTGGTCAGAGGGCTCACTTGTTCCAGGCTTAAAGGAGATAGAGGTGTTTGTCCTTTGGTTTAATGTTTTTATTATTATTATTTAATTATTGCAATAATTTTCTTCTCTGTGTTGCTTACTGAGTCAAAAGTCATACTGCAAAAACTGGTAAACTCAAGGTTCTGTGTGTCCTCTGTCTGAACTGTAAGACCAGATGAACTTGCACAGTGGAGGAAATACGGACAAAATGGTCCAGTCATGAACCGAAGGTAAATTTCAGAAGCCTTAAAAATGGAAAAGAGAGCTACAGTTAAAACACTGTCTCAAGACTATTCAAAAGAATAAAAAAAACCAAAGCCAAGATAACAGCATTTCCTACCCTGGTCTGTGAAAAAGAAATGTTTAGGGTGGATATAAACAAACAGAGAACTCCTCTAAGTGAAGGGTCATGCTCATTGAAGGAGCATGAGGGTGGGATTCCTCCTTACAGCTGCTCTCACAAGGAAACTGATCCAAGAGATTCTCTTCCAAGTTTGCTTTCCCGTCTCAGTACCACTGGAAGTGATTGCCCCTGGCTCCACAATCACCGTCTCATGCACAGTTTGTGATAAGATGACTCTTCATGGGGCCATAAGTCAGACCAATGTCAATATTAGGTTTAAAAGGAGGGGAAGAAAAGGTGGGTGTGTAATGAGAATAAGGAATAACTCAGACGACTCCAATGTATGTTCCTACAGGCAGCTACCCTAGCACAACCGAGTGAATGAGAAGCTACTGAGGAGTGGAAAGAAAACATCTAAGATGCCATTGCTGTCACATAGAATTACACTCTGGATCATTGGCTGACACCTGTAAATGGCTCTGGGAGAAGTGGACTACCCAAGGAGTGTCTCAGACCCAGCTGACAGTGAAGCACTGACAGGTTTAAGATACTTGAGTATTGTGGTTTGAACCCGTCCAGCAGCGAACCACCACAGAGCCACTTGCTCACCTCCCCCCATCCCCAGTGAATGGGGGTGTGAATTGGAGGGGTAGAGGTAAGGAGACTTGTAGGCTGAGATAAAAACAAGTTAATAATTGATATAAAATAAAAGTGAAGTAATAATGCTAATAGCAATAATAATTGCATATACAAATGAGCAATGCACAATGCAATTGCTCAAGACCTGCTGACCAAAGCCCAGCCCATCCCTGGCTAGCAATCCTGTGGGAGAGAAAGTTCCTAAACTGTAATCCCAGAAGGGAGAGACAGCATCCCAGCCAACTGTCATCTATACACCGAACTCAGTGCTGTATGATATGGAATACCTCACTGGCCAGTTTGGGTCTGTTGCTCTGACTATGCTCCCTCCCAGCTTCTGCTGCACCTACACACTAGCAAGACATGGGGAGTTGAAAAGTCCTGAATTTCTTAGCAACATCTGGAAACATCAGTATCTTATCAATATTCTTATACTGAATCTCAACCTGAATCCAAACCACAGCGCTATTCTAGCTACTAGGAAGAAAAAGTTGGCTCCATCTTAGACAAAACCAAGGACACTAGGCAGTTGCTGTGTTTGCCCAGAGACTCATCGACCTGCCAGCTAAACCCATAAGTTTGTTTTCCCAAGAAAATTCTGTAACTGACAATGGTAACACAGGTTCTCCAAAAAGTTGCAGTGATCTCAGTTCCTGGTTCTGCTGTTGGTCATTCAGTACACATTCCTGATAACCAACTGGAGCTGTAGACAACGAGGAAAACGAGCCTCTAACTTCCTAAGGAGGGTGACTCAAACATCAAGACTCTACCTAGGAGACCCATTAAGGGAGGGAATGCTACTGGGAAAGGGTCCAGAACCAGCTACACAGCAGAGAAGAATGCAAGTAGTGCAAATGTGTATGTGCCTTTCTAGTGGAGGGCCCCTGGACCTGCCTTGGACTCTCTAGGCAAAGGACCGTTTCGAAGCCAGAGAAACACCTTTGTGTGTTCCAATCAACCTGTGGGCACCCAGCCAAGACAAATATGATGCTGATGGACCACACAGGGACTTCTCAGTTCGCCGGGTTTATGCCAGGCTTCTTACACCACCAGCAGTGTGATCAGAGCCATTTTTGGTTCCTCCACTCTGAGATAGCTCACAGCATGTTGTGTGCCTGGCATTTTGGGAACAGAGAAACTCAGATGAAGATGGCTCACTACTTTTCAGTAAAGTATTCACAGATATGTCCAGTCTGGTGCCACAGGAAAGCTGTAGACATCTATGCTTAAAGGACTCCAACAATTCCTCTCCCAGTAATAAACCTGTTCAAAAGGATCAAGGTATGTGACATAAATAAGGTGCACTCTCCAAGCTGAAAGAGGTATCAGTTTGAACTAGATTTGGTTGTGCAGCCTATTCTCCCAGAGTGACACTCTTTTTCAGCACCAGCAGAGGTCTTGAAAGAAAAGATTGGGCCTTAGCTTTGTGTCCCAGATAAAGCAGAAGGGCTGAGTCCTCCTGGAGTCTTCAGCAATAAAAGCACATCATACAGCACTGAGATGTTCTGCCATACAGCAAGTAGAGCACTGCGGGTGTCTCCACTACATCCCAATTCCATGACAGCTGTCTTCCTTCTTGTCTGCAGTTTGGGATTCCACCATCTACCTGTAGTATTTTCACCCTTGGAAGTAAAAGCAAAAGCAGCACTGGGGAATACCAGGAACACCTATAGGAATCCTGCCACAGATGGGAGACCTTAAGTCAGGATTTGATCTGAAAACCCTTCAAAACACAGAGAAACTGAGATGGAAGACAATCCTCTCCCACGGAGAAACTGCAGTCAACATGGCAGGTTGTTAGCAGTGCTCTCCAAGAACAGTTATTTCTACAGCTATGGAAAGGGATTCACAGATCATGAAGCAGTCTCTACTGTCTTTGATGATGAGCAAAACCTCATGCATCATTTGAATTACAAGGATGGCTTTCCCAAACTTCATCTTCTGTGGACAATCAGCAAATTCCCAGCTCAAACCAATGCTGCTGTTCTGGGAGCACAGGAAGTTTGTTGGAACCAGAGACAACAGCCTCAGCTGTTTTCAAGACTGGATCTGACATAGGAAAAAAATTAGAAGTAGCAACCAAGAACTGCTGTAAGACCTGGGAAAGTCTAAGATATGACTCGACCTGAGCTGCCAGAGGGGTTTTGGCAGACATGTAATCACAGA
Organism: Chloroceryle aenea; assembly: GCA_013399075.1. Taxonomy (NCBI): domain Eukaryota; kingdom Metazoa; phylum Chordata; class Aves; order Coraciiformes; family Cerylidae; genus Chloroceryle; species Chloroceryle aenea. The sequence continues at coordinate 12,455 of VWZY01007778.1, read as the reverse complement.
CCTCTGGAATCTGGCTATTTTTGTTACATCTTACAGCCTTTACTGGTTTTAGGATCTTCCATCTTGGGTGCCTGAAGCTCCAGAAACATTTCAGATTTAGGAACAAAATTCTTAATTGCAGCACATGTGGCCAAACACCCTGCTGACATGAGACCACTTCCTGGTGACTAAATGGAGAATAAAGCATCCTGAACCCCAGCAGGATACGGGAAACATTCAGATGGACTTCTTAAGACAAAGTGTTTAAGATGCATGGTAGAAAATGGGAACGAGAAATGGCATTATAAAAACCACTGTGACCTGCAGAATGTGTGGCTCCTGCAGCACCTCTGTCACAAGCAGCATCCGCTAGATATCACCAGAAGCACATATATGAGCTACATGTTCTTCTGCCCTCTTTAATGGGTGCTTTGCAGCAAGTCACCCTGTCATCTGCCATAGCCTCCCTGCACAGGTACACCTGACAAGGTGAGGCTTGTCTGCTCTGATATCCGAGCTCTGTGAAGCTCAGCTAAGTATCTACTCTTGTGCACAGATACTTCCAGCTGGGACTCAGGCTTCCTGAACAGCATCCTTTTCTGTGTCTGATAGAAAATGCCTCCCACAGGAGCGAAGCTGTACCTGAAGGCACCACACTTGATCCATAAGCCATCTTGTCTGGTTCTGACCTTGGAATACTAACACCTTAGGTCTCTCCCCACTCCTGTCACTGTCCACGTTTTGCTAAAACTGTCAAAGCTCACCAGGAAGCAAACCCCAAATTCATCCACTTGCTCCACAGTTCTCCAGCCCTGTCCATCTGCAATATGTCCCCAGTCTGAGCCCACACATGTAAACACAGCCTTCTTCCTCCAGAAAACACACCCCCTGGATCAGCCATGAGCATGCCTGTCTTTGACTCCGCTCTTGAAATAAATGAGAGAGGTGGGAGGGAAAAGTACATGGGCTTCTTCAGGATCTGGGAAGGCAAGTTGTCTCAGTTTCCCATATGGCGTATAGGAAGCAGCTGAGCAATGTGTTTCCCAACCACAGGGACTAAAGAAGCCCCTGGTCCCAGAGGAATGGGTGCAGGAGGGAACAATACATCTTCACTATTATTTTGAAGCTAGTGCAAGAGGGTGATTCTAGACTTTTCTGAAGCAAGAAGGGTTTTCCTCCCAGACCAGCAGCAGCTGGAGGACTCACTTTTTCCAGGTCTGAAGGACGTTTCATAGTTCTGCCCTGTGATGGTTTTGACTGTACTGGTCTTGTTCCATTTATCAGTTTAATGGTGTGAAAGACCGAAGAGTCAGTTCAGAGATGATCATTATCTTAGGGGTGACACCTAGAAAGATACAAAAAGCATTTGTTTCAGTACTCAGCACTTAAAACTGTCTTCAGACACAGCTCAAACTTTCCATGGCAAGCCTCTATTTCTTCATATAACTCAGAAAAATAGAGATGGGAAGGGACCTCTGGAGATCTCTATCCCAACCCCCTTGGCTGCAGCAGAGCTGACTCCAAAGCTAGGTCAAGTTGCACTGCTTAACCAGAAGCATTGATGGGTTTATTCAGTCAACAGGGAGTTCAGCTGCCTCCTCTCATGTTTGCCATCTGCAGCTCACCACCGCAGGCCAGGCCATCCTCTCCGGGAGCCTACCCAGTCATCCCACAAGGAGCAGCTCGCATCCCACCAGTGCTGTCCTGGCAGGCCTGCCTCTCTCCACCACAGCCACAGGCTTCATGAGGTGAGCTCGCTGCCCTGCTGGGTCCAGGTCCCAGCTGACCAGCAGTTATCCAACCAGATGTTGCTTATAAATTTAGTTAGGCCTTTGGATTAGTCTAGGAACCTTTAATCAAGAGCTAGCTGCCCTCAAAGAAGAGGCAGTCTGCAAAACATATAAATCAAATGGAATTACAGATTATATTGGTTTTATGGAGTTTTGTACTGTCAGCTAAACAACAGCTGCTGCTCTCCTTAGGTGAACTGGCTTCTTTATAATCCAAAATTCACTCCATGGGTCAAAAAGATCCTTGCCCAGGTGAAGAACCTTCCCCTGAGCATGCATAGTAGTGGAAGTATGAAGTCAGCAGTATTGTAATTGTATGCAAATCACTAGCCAATCATCATAAAGAGGGTGGGCTTGTAAATTACTAACTTTGTAATAAATACAACACACAGAGTTTTGTTTGGTGTGCTTGATTTGTGGGAAATCACCCAAGAGCCAGTCTTGCCCGACGCTGAAATAAATCAGCAGTGCCTCTCCTGAGAGTGTGAGAATTGGACAACGCACACCGGGCAACGAATCCGCCTTTTTGGACAACAGTTTTCTGGTGACCCAGATGGGATGGCTCTAAGGCCTTGCCAGGATCACCCCACCAGCTGCTGGTGGGAAGAAGCTGCTCTTCAGACTCCAAGTGCCCACCGACCTGCTCCTCGGAGGATCCTCTGAGTAATCTCCCCGTCCAGGGTGGGTAAGTGACCCAAAGGTGCAACTCATGATGAAGAGACATTGCATAAGGTAATAATAGGCAAAGGTACCTTCTAAGCCTTGTGCATGTGGCAAAGTTCTTGACAAAGGTCTTGGCAAAGGTCTCGGTGAAGGTTTTTTCTAAGCTTTCTGCATGTTTGGACAGTGACAGCTGGAGTGTTGAAAGCATCAGGGCTTGGAGAGCAAGAACATTGTTTGTGGGTAACAGTATGGGAGCAGGACATGGGGTAGGACAACCTGCAGAGGTTTCCCCTTGCTCCCCACTGGGATACATCCTGAAACACTGGAATAGGTTTGGTGGGGAGCCTCTAACAAAGAAAAAGTTAAGGGAATATTGCACTCAGTGGTGGCCAAAATACAAAATGGAGGATGAGGAAAAATGGCCAGAAATGGAGTCTTTGACTTATAATACAATTCTGCAACTTCAGTTGTTTTGCAGAAAGCAGAATAAAAGGGATGAAAACCCATATATGGGTTTGCTTTTTGCATTAAGAAATGATCATGAAACAAGGAAGAAATAGAAATTGTTGGTATCTGATTCAAAGGTGTTACTGATGATGGAGGGGGTAAAGAAATTGACTCAATGTTTTTCTGCTTGTAGTATTGGGAAAAATCCTTTCGAAAACAGAGGATGGGAAAGAGGATGTGTAATTGTTGCTTGGTCCAGATAGAGATCAGGATGGTGTTGGTGGTAGGGAAAGGAGTGTGGAAAAGCTGAGTCCCATTGCAAGCAGAACCCAGGCACAACAGAACCCTGTGATTCAGGCTCCACTGTGCCAGGCAGGGGGATCAGATGGGGAGCCTGTATTTGTGAAAGTTCCTTTTTCAATTTCAGATTTAATGAAGTGGAAGGGTTATGCAGGGTCTTATTGGGAATATGATGAAAATCATATTCCAGACTGGAAAGATGTGCAGGTATTGCTAAATGCTTTGTTTCAGCCTGAGGAAAAGGAATGCTACTGGAAAAAGCTTGGCAGGGGAATGAGAGACTATGAGGCTAATAAAGTGACTTCTACTACTTTGCTTGTGGGAGAGTCAGCACCAGATAGAAGAAAGATGCAGAACGTAGATGGCGTGTCGGAAATGCCTGTATCTCAGTGACTAGAGATTGCGTATGAAGAATACAACAGGGAAGAATGGGAGAAGGAGAAATGGAAAGAGAAATGCAAAATGCTGCAGTTTTAGCAGCTGCCTTTGCCCAAGCACAGATTTCCTCTCAGGGAAGAGGTTTCCTGAGAGGGTGAGGGCACTGAAGGTGGTGAGGAGCAGGAGGAAATATGGGAAATAGAACACCTCTGGGAAAGGATCAATATGTGATTTGCAAGAGAAAGGGATATAGGAAAAGTGAATTCCGAAAGAGACAACCAGTTAAGTGGACACCCCCACCCATACCTGTTCCGGGGGCAGATTTGGTTATGATTGGCATGGGAAGTGTGGACGGACAGGGGCCAGGGATTGAGAAATTAGGTTCCCCAGCCAAACCCCTGGTTACAGTTAAGCTGGGGAATAAGACAATTAAGTCTTCAGTCGAGATGGGGGCAACATATTCTGTATTAACTAGTTGTAAAGGACCTATAAACAAATTTTCTATACCAGTAATTGGTGCCATGGGAAAAGGGGAGGTCAGACCTTTTTTTTTTAACCAATTAAGTGTAAAATTGGGTATAAAATACTTACACGTGACTTTCTGTGTATGCCAGAATGCCCGTTACCTCTGAGGGGAAGTGATTTGTTAAATGAGTTGGGAGCACGGATAACTTCTGATCAGGACAAAATTTGAGTACGTATTCTGCACAAGTACCTATGTTACAGGAATTATCAGAAACAAAAGTTGCTGGAAATCAAGGAAGCCAGACTGAAGTTTCCTCTGAAACCTTGAATGAATGTTGCATCCACATAGAAAGCAGAGATGGAGCTCTCTCTCCACAACTTCTCATTGGCAAGTGCATTCTTTACTACTCTTAGTCAGGCAGTGGTGGGGAAGAAGTGTGAAAACCATAATCAGCTGCTGCAGAGACCATATCATCTGCTAACAACTTCAGCAGCAAATAGTAACAGGGTTCTGGTCAGCAGAAAGTCTGGGAGAGGCTGGAGGTCTTGCTCCAATGAGAAAATATCTTGATCTCAGGCTAGATTCTAAAATGGAGCAATAGCAGGAATACAAAATCGTACAAGTGCAGCTAAAAGACAGACAGAGGTGAGAGCAGCACATGGGTGACAGTGCCCAAGGCTGTCCGAAGCAGGGAGAGGCTTCGCTCATCAGTCCCAGGCAGCAGCTCCCTGCTCTTGAGATGCTGCTCAGAGGGAGGGAGGAAGGCACCCTAGCCAGCTGTGGCTCCAGCTGCTGAGTGAGCTCTGCACAGGGGGATGGGGCTGCAAGGAAGACAGCCGAGGCTGACCCTGGGTGGCAGAGAGAGGGCATGGCTGTGATGACCATGCTGCAAAGACCCCTGAACACAGCCCAGCACACAGCTCCAGCTGGACACCGGGATGTCCCAAAGGGACCTGTCCGAAGCAGGCCCAGACCTGCTGGAAGAGAAGGGCCCAAATCCTCTCCCTGACACCGAGCTGAGGAGCGAAGGGGACAGGGCAAGAGCACCAGGGCTGTGATGGCTCCAGACCCAGTGAATGGGTGCTGGGGGAGCAGTGTACCCACACTCTGCAGCACCTCGAGACCCCACCAGGCAGACACTTGCTAGGTGGGAAGGCTTGGCAGCAGCTGTGCCATTTACACCAAGCTTGTGTCCCTCTGCAGCCTGGGGCCAAATGCAGTCATTTGGAGACCGTTAATGCTTTTCCCTGCCAGAGACAAGAAACTCTTTGGGCTCCCGGTGTGGATCTGTTGCTGCTGCAGTTGGACAGGCAGAAAGCTGCTGATGCTCAGACAAAGGTCACTAGCGTTGGCAGCTCCTGGTTCTTGGTGGCTCATTGTGTGATTGCCAGAGTATGAATCTGAGAAGGAAGGGATGCTAACAGCAGCTTTAAAGGTCTGCAAAGGTAGAGACAAATGCTTGATGGATGTCTCCCAGGCAGCTGGTGGGACAAAGAATTGGAGCTCTTGCCTCTTAAACCACTTCCCAGTTGCTGTGACTGATACTGTCCTGGCCATGCCTGGTATGAGCCAGGGCAGGGAGGTCACAGGGCAGTGTACAGTTGGGAGCATCACTTGGCTATGTCCGGCAGCTGCAGCTTGGTTTCCCTTTCTGAACCTCTGCCATCTGGTGCCAAGGCCTGGTGGTGATTTTGAGAGCTTCACCAGAGCCCTGGAGCTTTATTGCATGTTTGTGCTATGCCCTTGCTCTACCTGCCTGGCAGAGGGAGGGAGCAGGACCCCAGCACGCTGGTCTCCAGCTGACAGGGGCCGTTCCAGTAACTGACACCGCTCTTCCTCACCTTCCTCTCTATACCTGCTGCTTGTCACACCACCCTGTCTTTCCACAAATCAGCTTCTGCTGATGCAGTCAGAACATGATCTAAGATGCACAGACACAACCATCCACAAGCTGTTTGAAATATTTTTAAACGCTTTTATTTACAGTGCTAGCTGAAAACAATATATATTTTTCTATCATTCCTGTGCCATAGAAAATGCTGTGGCTATAATGCCTTTAATTTATAAAAAATGGTCACAAGAAAATATGAAGGGGAAAAAATGGAAATCAGAGTTTGGTCCTCAATTGTTTCTCTCTTGATTTGTTTTTAAAAAGCCTCCAAATTAAAAACAAGAACAAAACCAAACACCCCAACAAACAAACAAAACCCCGAAGAAACAAAAATGCAGCTCAGATGAAAGCAATATATAAAACCATCTGAAAAATGCATGAGGGCCAGCTTGCTGTCATGTAAACTTGGAAAAAAAAAAAAGACCAAAACAACCAAACCTTAAAATAAATTCTTCTCTGTGTGCTGTTTAATAGAACCAGTGGGAAAGCAGAGGAGAGGAGGCCTGGACTGAGAAACACACCATGAGATTGTGCCTGCAGCCTCCTCGACTCAGTGAGGATATCTGACAGCAGGTCTGGGGAGCGGACCCTGTCAAGAATCTCAGTCATCCTGATGACAGAAAAAGGAGGGCAAGTGAAAAGGGAAGAAGTGCTTGCCACTTGAGAAGCCTGGCACATGGGCCTGGCAAGGTGATGTATTTGGCCCCAGGAAACAATGAGATTCTTGAAGGAAGAAGGTAATTTTTCAGTGGGGCACAGTTGAAGGGATATGAGGGACTGGAATCATTTCAGCTGGGGAATTTAACAGATGGGCTGGGTCTTGGGGTGAGAAGGAAACTGCTGTCGTCCCTGTCTGAGAGCATTTCTAACCTTTCCTCATCTAAGATTGTGTGAAGCCAGAGGCTAATGGACAGTGCAAGCACAGGCTGGAATGGAGGGGGAAAGATGGACGGACCAGAGGAATGGGAGAGGAGGACTCAAGCTGAAGACCCGTTTTCTGTCTTCTGTCTCTTTGGATCCACTTCATCCTACATAGGACACGGGGGTGCGGGGGGAAAGAGTTATCATTAAACAGTCACCACACTAGGACACAAATTCTCCACAAAATGCTTTCTGCTGCTCTTTCCTCCATATGGAAATCTCTGGCTTGCCCTAGAGACGCTCTTCAAAGCATCCCCGATTGCCTGCCACACCTGTTCTGCCAATGGTCACAGTCCAGCTCTGTTTGGAGGGATACCCAGAGTTACTCTCAGGAGGTGTAACAAGTCCGGGCTCACCTCACTTCAGACAGACCTCAAGACCCACCCTTTCAAGTCCATCTTCTGGCCTGATGCTCACAAGTCACAGGTGTTTGAGGGACAGCACAACCCCAAGCACCTTGACTCTCAAACACTCAGCACTGTGACTGCCAGTGGAAGAGGCTGGATCCCAGCAGATGTCTACAGGGGGTTATTATCACCCCCTTGCCACATCTGATTTGCATAGGCATCTGCTGCTGACGCGATGAGACCCAAGACCAATTTGAGAAGCTCAGCAGCAGTATCCACATGGAATTGATCAACACGTCACCCAGTTCCTTCTCACATCATAACTCACCTCTTCCTCCTCTGCAGATCGTTTTTCTGCATGACCATCCTGCCCATTCTCGTCTCCTTCTAAACACGAGCAGAGAGGAAATCAAAGGTTGACTGAAGTAGAGCTTGAGGGAATATAATCTCGCAGTCACAAGTCTCAGAGGACTTTCCTTGACCTGTTCCCATTTTCCCTATGCCAATTATTCTTACCTTCATCCTCATCACCACCTTCTTCTTCATCCGCATCATCAGGATTCTCTTCCTCATCCTCGTCAGCTCCATTTTCCTCATCCTGAGTGAAACAAATTGGTCAGAGCAGAAATTGGTGCCAGGATGACATTTCCAGGTGCTCTTTGCTGCAAGTGCAAGAATAATCTCCACAGCTCCGGCCACTTCAAACTCCAGTCTCAGATGTGCACTGAATGACCTCTGCACTGTCACCCAAGCAGTTATTCCCAACGTCTCAGCCGAAATCCTCCTCCCAACCAGCCTTCTTTACAAAACAAATCCTTCCAGTCTCTTCCCATCAATATGAACCTCCTTGACTTCCAGCAGCTTACAGCCTGACAAGCTGCTGCCATCCCGTCCCAACAAGCAGAACGCCTCTGGTTACAGACGGATGACTTCACCTATGCTTGTAGTACACCTGCTTCCAGATACCTTCCAACCTTCATCGATCTGTGCATTCCCTCACTCTTCCTCCTCCCATCTTCACCTTACACCCCTTATGCATCTCAGGATATGTCCGTGGGCGCAGGACCACACCTCCTGTGCCACATTCCTTCTAGCTCCTGCCTGCCCTTGTCTCCATTCCTTTCTTTGATCTTTTTTTTTTTCCTTCCTTCTCACTGGAATACAGCTGTCTATGTTGTATTTCAGGGCTCATCCTCAACAGTTATCCTATAGCTCGCTTTCCATTTTTCCCTCTCCCTTATGAGCAACTCTGTCCTGCCCTCTTTCTTCATCTCCCCTATGCCCTTCATATTCACTACCCCCAGCGAGCCGGACTGACCCCCTTTGGCAGAACCCTCCCCGATGCCTTGAATTCTACCCCTCAGAAGGGCCTCACCTCTACTATCTCCTTCTTCTTTTCTTTTGGGACTGACTTCTCCTCAAGTTTGTCCTTCTTCTCTTTCATTTCCTATACACAGGATGGG
>VWZY01007777.1:66094-82151 GCA_013399075.1 Chloroceryle aenea | reverse complement strand
GCAGAAGTCCAGATAGATCACATCTGCAGGTCGTCCCTTGTGCACTGATTCCGTCACTCTGTCATAGAAGGTTGTTGAGCTTGCTGCAGTAGCGCAAGCATTCCAGCTCTTTGACTCTGTTGGCCCCGGCATTGTTACAGTCTCCCATTATGTAAGCGGGATTGACCCAATGTATAGAAGGTACATTTTTGTGGGAAGTTAACAACTAACCCTCTTTTATTCGCACNAACAGGCCAGGCCATTGTGGAACACACCCATCAGACATTGAAACAGCTCCTCACTAAATTAAAAGAGGGGAGTCCTGACTCACCACAAGAGCACCTTTGGAAAGCACCTTTTGTGCTTAACTTTTTGAATCATGATGCCGGTGATTGTACTTGTACACAGAGACACTTTGGGGGTTCTCCCCAGTTTAGGGAACGTCCCTTAGTGCATGTGCAAGACATGGCCACAGGGACCAACAAGGCTGGTGAAGGGTCTGGAAAACATACTCTATGAATAGAGTGACTGAGGGAGCTGGGGCTGTTTAGTCTGGGGAAGAGAAGGCTGAGGGAAGACCTTATTAATCTCTATAAATACCTGAAAGGAGGTTGTAGCAAGGGTGGGGTTGGGCTCTTCTTGGTGACAGGTGACAGGGTGAGGGGAAATAGCCTCAAGTTGAGCCAGAATAAGTTTAGGTTGGATATCAGGAAAAAACTTCTTTACAGAAAGGGTTGTTAAGCACTGGAAGAGGCTCCCCAGGGAAGTGGTGGAGTCACCATCCCTGAATATGTTTCAAAATCTTTTAGATGTGGTGCTCAGGGACATGGTTTAGTGGTGGGTTCTTAGAGTTAGGGTAGAGTTAGAGTTAGGGTAGTAAGGTTAGGTTGAGGTTGGATTCAATGATCTTGAAGGTCTTTTCCAACCTGAGAATTTCTGTGATTCACTGAAATTAGGAGGTGAAACTGGAAGTGAGGTCATGTCTGGGAACTGAGAATCAATGATATTTTATCTCTTTACCCAGTTCTTCTTCATGGATAATATACAGGAGTAATTGGTAGAAACTCACCAAGATCTTATAGAAGCACTTCACAATGCTCCTTTAGAGTTTGCTGTGTACCTGGCACTCTGCTGGTTATTTGAAATGGGCTTGGCTACCATGCTGTGTATGAGGATACTCTAAATGGGAATCTTCCCATGTAAACCAGAAACAGCAATACTCAGTGACAAGGCTTAACCCCAAGTGACAACTGAACACTGCACAACAACTTCCTTACTCCCTTTCCAGTGGGGTGTGAGAGTACACAGAGGGTGAAAGTGAGAAAATCTGGGGTTGAGATAAAACCAGTTTAACACTTGAAATAAAATAATAAAGAAAAATAAAAAGAATAAAGAAAAAACTACTTCTAATAATAATAGTAAACAAAAGGAAAATAACAAAGAGAGACAAATCCAAGAAGGAGCAGTGACATACAAGAAAACAAGTCCTCACCATCAACCAAACAGTGCCCAGCCAGTCCCCAGCAGTGGCACCCCCACCAGCTTCTCCCCTAGATTTATTGCTGAGCATGACATCATATGGTATGGAATATCCCTTTGGTCAGTTGGGGTCAGCTGTCACAGCTGGGTCTCCTCCCAATCACTTGTGCTCCCCTAGCCTGCTCACTGGTGGGATTGTGTGAGGAACAGAAAAGGCCCTGACGGTCTGTAAGCCCTGCTCAGCAGTAACTAACACATCCCTGTGTTATCAGTGATGTTTCCAGCACAAATCCAAAACATAGCCCCTATCAGCTACTAAGGAGAAAATTAACTCTATCCCAGACAAAAGTAGCACACTCAGTTAAGGCAACTCTGCAAAGATGTTGTGACTTAAACTACCTCTAAATCTGCAGATTTGCTTGCCACTGATATACCTTTCTTCATCAATGCTTCTGTCTTTTGAGATCAGTAGTAGATCACTGCTGTTTAATTTTTAGCTCATTAGGACTTTTTCTAACTAACAGTGTATTAAAATATACAGATATCTTTCTTTCTAAGTATTTTGAAAGATAGCATTCTTGATTATCTTCCTATTTATGTTAGAAAACAAATAATTAAATAAGACTGAATAAAGGCTTGTCATACTGATACTTGCAAAATATTCTGACCTTACATTTGTTGTTGACACACATCCCAGCTAAGACATCAGCCAGCAGATGTGGTGTCAAAATAAACTCTGAAAAACCCACCTGACTTTACATATAATTCCATTGACCTTCATTTGGATTGCAAAAAATGTAGCCCAAAGAAGAATTTAGTCTTTTGCTTTTAGACAAAACAAACTAATTTGAGCTTTGAAGAGATTAATTAAGTTTCTTTAAAAAAAAAAAAAAAACAACCAAAAAAACAGATTACAGGCTTGTCTTCACAACTATACCAAGATTAAGGAAAACACATTGCATAATATTATGATTACTTTATAGATTCATAATTTGACAATCCTTAATTTCAACTAAATATATAAATGTCCCTAGCAATTTATAAGAATGCATATAGTCAACAGAACATGTACATTTATTTAATTATTGGTGAGTATCCTGCACTTCACTGAAAGAATTTCTAACATCTGTTGAGCTCATTAATTCAAGTAAACTACAGTTTTGTCATCTTAATCACAGACCTTCTCTAACAGCAATTAAAGAGAAATCTCTTGCTATTTTAAAAAATAATTTCTGAGTTGCTAGGAACTTCCTTTATTCTATCAGATCAAGTATTTATCTTCAGTATGTTATTTCAAGAGCAAGAAAACAGTTAGAATCTTTTGTTTCTCTATTTTGGTCTCTTTATTTAACCATTAATATGCAAAAATCTAAGTAAGTTATGACATTATTTTAGAAACCTATGAAACAGAAACCCGCATGTCAGGATTTTGTCCAGTAACTTTAGTTTGGTATTCTTCCAACAGCGTGATCTAGGGGTGTAAGATGCTATCCATATCACTGAGACAGCTCCACATGTAAATCTTCAGTTAGGCTTTCATTCAGACAGTTTCAATGAAGAAGGAAACACAGCTCTCAGGTGGCTTTCTGCTCACATAACTTCAGCCATTCAAAAGTTAGACATCTAGTCTAAACTGTGTCCACAGTCTAAAGAGATATGCATAAGATGAGTTGTTCCACCTATATTAGACACTTATCTTGCTATATAATTAATCTTTCATCACTGCCTTCTTTCTCTGTTGGATTCTAGATAACTAACCTATACTAAATATACATACCATTTAGATGATGAAATATGTCTGAACTTAGATAGGATGACTCTCTCCCTTTCTGTGATTTGTGGACTAACATAGAATCTTCATTCAGAGTATGAACTGTATAGTCTAAATTTGCATCCTAACACATCACAAACTATTTTCCTCAAGTATGATGGTTGTTCTATCAACCAGAATTGTGTTCCTACAGATCTATTTTTTTACTCAGGCATTTTTTTTAAAAAGACTGAGACATGCATTATCTCAGTTTATGCACTTCACAGACAATGGAATTCACTCTTGTATGTAACGGATGATGTAAATATGTGAGGTATGGGTGAAATGTGGGAAAGATAAATGTCTCATGAATTCACAACAAATGAATCATCACAGCATCACCGTGCAATATTCAACCTCATTCAGCATCAAATTGCTCTCTCCTACTGACCTATCATTGATTTGTGTGAAATGAGGGAGTGTTTTCAGTATGACTGTAAATGGTCAGGTGTCTAAATTGTTTTCACTTTTGTCACATCAGGCATCACTGATGCCTCCATAATGTCCAGGAAGTGAACATCAGGCAACAAAGTAATCTTGTTCTTTTCTAATGTAAGTTGGTTCATACAGTCTCTTGAACATGTTATTGAAACTCTGGGTAGAATTCACATTTAAATCCATGTCAGCCAAACAAGCCATGCATATCTCTGGACTATTAAACTGGGTAATGGGAAGGTACCATTGCAAAAACTGTCAGTGATAATCACAGTAACCAGAGAGTCAAAAATTCTGGCTGTGAAAGTAGCTGGCAAAGAGTGTGATAGGTCATTGTGGAAGGTACATGCATGAGAGACAGTCTAAGTCCCACAACCAAAATGCTACCCAGTATAACGTTACTCTTGAAATCCTTCTCAGTAAATTTACCAGCGGATTCTCCCAGATTTAATTTAAACTGATTAGTCAGGCCCTTAGGTCCCTTCCTGTTTCACTAGAATTTTAAAAATATCTTAGTATGGTATCTTTTAATGAAAATTGACCATCAAAGTCCATTATGTGAAGCCTTGCCCTTTGATTTCCTTGTATATGAAACAGCCTAATGAACAAAGTAAGGCAAACTGAAAGCATTAGCTGATACTATGAATAATGTCATACTATTGTTTAGCTGTTGAGAAACTGTACTTATACAGCTTCATGTTTCAACTCTCCTTTCTTTACAGAGATTCAGGAAGATATGGTGGTAATAAAAAATCTGAAAAAAGCGATATGTTTCCAGTGTACAGTGGTACAGACCTTTCCAATTTATTACATGCAATTTATAATATCCTGAATAACAGTTACCAAAATATCACATTGAGAGCATTTTCTAGGTTATACCCGTTTAGTGAAAAAAGATTATTACTTGGACTTTGGAACGCAGGAAGGCCAAAAGCTTAGTCAATGTGCAATCAGGAGACAACTAAGGATTGTTAACATTTGTGTATGTCTGGGGCTAGGAAGCTGGGGCTCTCTGCCACAAACTGCCTGCTGGAAACATAAAGCAGCAAATTAGCATGGATCTCTATTAATCTCAAATTTACTATTCCCGTGTACAGACTTGTAAAAAGCTGGACCTGGAAGGAACAGAGAGAGGTCTTCCATGTCAGGCTTCTTTCCCAGTACAGGATTGTACTCAGTATATCCCAAAGACTTGTTTCTGAAGATTTTCAGAGACAGTGATTACACAACATGTCCACACTATTTATTCCAGTTACTCACTGCCCTCCTTATTAGAATGATTTTCTTTACTTCTATCCTAAACATCTCTGGTAGTAGTTTAAACATATTATTTTGTTGTAGCTACTTTTCAGAGGCAGAGAGAACACATTATTTCTTTTCCTTTCCCATAGAGCTTTTGTTACTTAAAGGTCACCATCATGTCTTCTTTTCAATCTTCTCTTCATGTTAACAGCCCCACAGGGCATGGTTCCCAGAGATCTCACCAGTTCTGTGGGCTGGACTAGACTATCTCTGAACATCTCTGCTCTAGACAGTTTCCCTACACTTTTCTGGAAATTCATGTGTCCACAAATTAAAACAGCACTCCAACCCCAGCTTTAGTAATGCTGCCTAGAGCAGAAGAAGGATTTCATATGTCTTGCTGGGTGTTCTCCTCACAAATTCCAGTACAACTGTTGGAGTGTTTTGTACTATCATAATACTGTTAATTCACATTGAGTTTTTTATAACCTCTCAATCACTGTCAGAAGCATTATTAACTCCAGCTGGCTCTTCTCCCTCATTTGTGTCACTGATACTCCTTCATATACATGGTTCCTTCTATTTGTTCCTGTTAAATTTTGGGTTAATTTTCCTGAATGTTTCTACAATTTGTTTTATATTTTGAATTCCAGTACTGTTTTGTGACCTGCAATGCCTCACAGTTTCAATTCACCTGAAATTTTATTAATTACACTTTGGTTTCAGGTATAACTGGATAAATACTCAGTGCAGGAAAATGACAATGCCATGAGCTCCACATTTGACTTTGTAATTTGAACAACAGCCTGCAGCTCTGTGTAACTGTGCACTCTACCACACCTCTTTGAGCAGATGAGGTGAGGATTGCAGGAGTTGTTACACTGCTGTTAGAGAATTTTTGAATATCCTATGGCTTTTTATGGTCTTTTTTTTTTTTTCTTAGCTGACACATTTTAAACATAAGACAGCAGCAGATAGGGATTTACTGTGGTGACTTACACTGTTGTGTCATACAACACTCAGTCTCACTGGCATTTTCGAGGCAACCTTTTTCTCACACCAGAGCTTACTTAAGGCAATATGCTGTTCTTGCTTGTTACTGTGACTGAGTTAGCATTTATGATAAGGGCAGAATGGCAGTCAGGGTGTCTTCCTTGTCACAGCAACTGATTTTTCTTCATTGATGTGATCTTTTTCTAAATTAACAAATATTTGCATAACTCAATATTATATATTGCCCTCTTAGATTAACTGAATTGTGGGTTCAGAAAGTAATTTTGGATCCCAAGGTTTAATTAATGTGGTAGTTTTGGTATTCTACAGCTAACTATTAGGTAATCTAGAACTGTCATACATTATGGAAGTAAATCAAAAGCAGAGAAAATGTGGATGGATATTACAGAATTTCTAGTACAGTACTGGTAGTCTAGGATAAAGATGCTTTTTAACTGATTTACAAAACAAGCATAGTATCAGCTTGGTAAAAGTATTAAAATACTGTGCCTCAGGTAAAACTCAACTCAATTGCTTTTACTGTCCAGTGTACACAGATCCCGGTGCCTATCATGGTCTTTTTATCTCCAAGACTACTAGCTGGTCTATCAGTTAAATAACTTTGTGGAAGTAATGATTTTCATTATACATATAGTTCATTCTTTTCGAGTAGACAACGACTTCTATATAAACCACCAATTTCATGTTACTCATACTTACCTGTTGTATTCATTGTCTCTCTTCAGATCGGATCACATCGGATCACATGGTTTAGGAGTTTTCACTATTAACAAAGATAGCTTTCAAGAACTTTTCTAAACCAAGAAAGAACTTTTGAATAAAAGAAAAACATATTAAACACTTACTTAGGTTTTCTCCTTTCTCACTTTTTAGTCCTGAAATCATCTCTGAATGCCTTTGGGAAACAGAAACATAAACAAAAAATAGAACAAGGCAAGTGCTGTAGATGGAATCATAGCACTGTATAGAGCTGAAATTCATGACCTTTCCAGGAAGCCTGGATGTCAGTTGCTTGTAACTTCATCAGACCATGACCTTTTTCCCTCAAAATGTTACAATAAAGATTTTTTTTTTTACTATGTTAAAAAACATTTTAAGCCATTCAGTCAAGAAAGGATTTGACTTAGAGCATACCATAATTGTGAGAAAGATACTTGTTTTCTCATCTCTGTTTTCTCAGTCTGGAGAAGTTCTGTATAACAATCTCAAAGTTAGGATCCCCAAACTTGAAAGTCAGGACTGAAGTCACATGTGCAACTATAATATACTCCACTGTGTGTATACTGTACAATACACAGTCTCTCACTGTATAAACACAAACTCATTTTCCACAAGACCCCTGGATCATTCAGTTCATAAGTGGGTTGGAAGTTATTTAATAAGCAGTTTGTCAACATTTCATTTTTTCTTAATGCCCATCTACAATCAAAATGTGCAATGCAGCAAGCTATAATCAGGGCTGGCAGGTCATCAGGTGTCCTGCCAGCCTCTCTGTGCAGGTAGTGACAGCCACTTTCCCGGCACAGGGAGGGAGGAGAGAGGGAGATGGGAGGAAGAGCCTTCCTCTCTGAAAGTATGGTAACCTACATATAGAAAAGCACTCTTAGCCATAGTAGAGAGTACCCACAGGGGAGGCTCAGTGCAGAATTACTGTCCTTTAAACACCTACCTATATATGAGATATTGTGCTTCTTTCATAGACAAACTTTCATTCATCAAATAATGTCCAGTCCAGATAAAAATAACAGAGGAATCCAATCAGTAGAATTCATCTCTACCCAACCTGACTCACTGACAGAGCAAGTCTACCCTATGTCACCAGGCAGGGTTCCTGGAAAAGATGGGTATGGGCCACGTAATTGGAGAAGACAGATTCAGTCAAGCAGGATAACTTAAAACTCTGTACATTACCTTAAATTCTAGCATTTCTTAACTCTGATTATATAACTTTGTGACCTCAATGGTTTTTTATTGTATTATTTTTATAGTTCCTATCCACACATGTCAAAATTAAGTTTTTGTTTTCTTTGGTTTTACACCCACTGGGCTGGAGATTTGCCTTATAAATCCATGACATGTCATATACCTCTATGGTATTATATTAATAATAATAAAAAGGAAAAATAAATGAGAAGTTTATTTTGTGCTCTCACATTACCATGTTTTGCAGAACTTCTGAAAGACAGGTTTAGCCCGGACAAGAGAAGGCCGAGAGAGATCTTGTAAGTGTTTACCAATACCTGAATAATGGGTGTCAAGTAGAAGGGGACAGTCTCTTTTCAGTGGTGCCCTGTGATAGAACAAGGGGCAACAGTCACAAACCGGAACACAGGAAGTTCCACCTCAACATGAGGAAAAACTATATTGTGAGGGTGACATAGCCCTGGAACAGCTGCCCATAGAGGCTGTGGAGTTTCCTTCTCTAGTGTCATTCAAAACCTGCCTGGATGTGTTCCTGTGTGGCCTGCCCTGGGTAATCCTGCTCTGGCAAGGGGGTTGGACTCAACGATCACCAGGGGTCCCTTCTAACCTGTAATATTCTATGATTCTATGTTTATTGATCTGGTAAAATAAAAATCAGATTTGATATTCTGTCATGGTATTTTTCTATGCTTTATTGTATTCATTATAAAATAAATTATTTTCCTTATTTGGTTTAATGCAGCTCATTGTGCTACTAAGGAGACAGACGGTCAAAAGTAGTAACTCTTAAGAGTATGTATTAATGTAGTGCACAGGTATTAAAAAACCTGTGCTGTCCTTTCACTGACATTTGCTCTACTGAAGAAGGTGAAAGCGCATTTATTTGTCTTACAAGAATTACAGATATGGTAAATGAAGAATATATACCTTGTGGCTAGGAGAAGAGAGAGAAAGAGAGAGCAGAAGCAGGAGGAAAATGCTGGGAACTTGAAATGTTGATGTGTGCATGTGTGGATGTACAAATCCATAAAAAGTAAGTCACCTATCCCTAGAGGCATGGACTCAACCAGTGCAATACAGATACACACAGATGAGCTCCTAATACAGTCAAAACAATGCTCATCACAGATTTCTAAACATTTAAATATGTATGAGCCAAGATGAGTTAATGGAAACTTAGAAAAAGACAAATACAACTATATTCATTTTGTAAACTAAGGCACTTGGCAATTTTAAAAAGTACTAACACAGGGTTAGTCTTAAAGTTGACCTGGAGGTCAACCTGGAGGTATTTTTGGGACGTCCCAAATCCTGATTTCCCATTGTCTCCCCTGATCAGTTGGCTGGTATCCTCCAACTAGCTACTGTTCTCCTGAACTTGTGTGGCTCCTTAGCTCCACAGGCCAACTTGAAGCATCTCTCTGAGTTTGCTATTGTGCCATTTTTCCATCTTTAAAAGATGTATGAATTAAGCTTGTAAAACAATAGCCATTCAGTTCTAGATGGATTTTGAAAGGCCTGAAAAAGAGGCCTCAATAAAAGTATAGTCCCCAGTGAGAATACAGTACATCTTACAAATGCAATGGAAATACCATCTCTTTAAAACAGAGTCAAAGGACAGCTGATACAGTATAAATATATCTCCAACCTATAATCCTGCAACCATGATCTCCTTCATCAGTCAGCATTTCTTTATGAACATTTTCTTGTCTGTCTGGTGAAATCAATAGAAAGAGCCATCACCATGGACTTACCTTTAATTTCTTTAAAAAACTGAGAGATGGAACAATAACTGAATACAGTCTAGGGTAATAGTATCTGTTGGTAGCATTTCTGTAAAAATCTCATGGGATTCAATTATTTCTGTCTTCCACAGTCCCTGTCTTCCACCCTTGCAACCACATCATTTAGGGGTCAGGTACAGTCTTTGCTTGGACAACCTGGGCTCCACACTGCTTTATGATTTGCAAGACATGCGTCAGACCAATGACTAGGGACCAAGCATCAGGTCATTCACTGAGACTCTTTAACAGCACAGCCCAGGTCAGAGTGGTACTTGGGCATCTAGAGCCACTTGAACGCATCTTTCTTCAGGCTTTTTCAGTTGCATAGCTGTGTCTAATCTCAAAGTTTGGTTTCCCTCTTTACAACACAAAGATAATAGGTATAGTATTTGTACATGGTCCTTCAAGATTTATGCTTCAGAAATACTTAATACAGAAAAGCAGTTTTTACTCAACACCCTATCAAAAGCACCCCATCTTGTTACACGGGGGAGGCTGAAGAAACCATGTCCTTTTAAATTACTCCAAATTTAAAACTGTTTGACTTTCATTTTTATGCCTGCTGCATCACACTTTTTGAAACAAAATAAATAAATAAAAGGGGAAAGAATAAAGGCTAAAAGCCAAAGAACAAGCTTTTGATAATTAGTATATAGCATGCCCTAATTTTTTACAACTCACATGCTATTAACATTGCTGTGGTTGTGACATATCTGAATGGACATTATTCATGTGTGGTTAAGGTTGCAGGACACACTTAAGTGCTTCTACTTCCACCCCCAAAGAGGGCTGCCTACAGTGTCTAAGATCCACAGGACTTCTCTTTAATATTTTTTTTCTTTTTGACTCAAGCATCATGACTATGTTTTAAAAAATAATCTAGGTGTTACTTTTTCACATAGGATTTGTTCATCTTCTCAGCACAGCTTCTTAAGAGTTGTGTTTCCCTATGAACATCGTTAGCAAAAACATAATTTCGACACCATTAATCAAGAGATCTACTAGACACAGAGAAGTCACTGTTGTATAAAATCAATGTAAATAAGATTAAAATCAAGCTAACTTCTGCATTCTGTTTTAAACCTTTGAGATCCCCAGCAGTTTCACTTCTCAAGAAGTTACAAACATTTTTATATGTGCCCTTGTGTCACCTTTGACAGAAACTTGGTTGACACAATTTTTCCCATGCTCATAGTCCGAAGGGAATATAAAAGAGATATTTCGGCTGTCCCATGTTCATGATTCATTCTAAACATTTTTTAATTGTTTTGTATTCTGGAGTCTCACTTTTAGTTTAAAGTGAACGCTGCTCCTGGGTTGTCCACTAGAGCTCTGAAGATTTTTTAAGCACGTGAGATGATTCCTTTCTTGCACAGAACACCTGGATGTTATCTCTAGTGTCACAGAGAAAAAAAAAAACACATCTTGCTGATTTAATTCTTTCTCATGGCTTTGCGTAATTCTAAAGGCAAGTGTGTTTTTAAAGGTTGTTTGAGTTCAAACCAACTTAGTTTATGATATTGCCACAAACATTGTTTCCAAGACATTTAAAATATTCCCATGGATGCATATATGTACATATACAGAAAAAAACTTGTTATGAAATCCTACCAAATCTTGAGTTAATTTTGTATCTTTCTTAAAATATAGACTAAAGAAAAAAAAAAAAGTCAGCCTAAATTTTCAGGGTTAGTAACCTCTGACTGTGAAATTCTTCTTCTTTTTGGCAGAAAATCTGCCCTTTTGATGACATGCAGTTTTACAGCTGTTAGAATGGCAGTTTCATTCTGATAAAATCCTATCATATGTCCAAAATTAGGAAATGGGTTCTAGTATAAATGGAATACTCATTTGGACAACCATACTTCTAGTCCTCCTGTAGACTGGAAGGGAGGGATTCCCAAATTAACTGTACCACAGAAAAGACAGTGGTCTTTGAAGCATTTAAAACAGTATTTTATTTTCTTTTTTAATTTTATTATTTTTATTTTTTAATTTTAATGTAGTTTTTATTTAGAAACAGCCTGTGGAAATGTTAAGTCAGTATGAAAACAAGCCTCAGAAAACAAAATATGATGAAAAAGTGTAATTTGTGCCACATTTGCTTGGTTACAATATTTCAGGTATATTGCTTTAGCATGAAGACCCCAGATACCTTGCAGCAGCAAACAAACTAAAACTAAATAGTACGTGAGGACTCTGATATTAAGGAAATGTTTGTTCTGACTGTAAAGTCAGGAAAGTAGGTTGTGAGAACAGATAGCTAATATTTTGTGTTAAAAAAAAATATTTAATATTTAAATTAGAGGTGCCTATGCTGTTTGCTTGGAAGAATATTTATGACTGAGAGGCAAGGTCAGCTCAGACTTGACAGGACTCATTAGTTCAGGTGCAGTGATGTGAAAATGCATCATACCTCTTCCAGGGCTAGCACTAATCCAGAAATAGCACATCTGCTGCTTCTGCATTGGTCAGACAATCTGTGACAGTTATAAACTGGCTTCATAAAGAGACAGATTGGGTGTCTCTACAGTGTGTTCTCACAAAGAACACTACTTCTTGCTACTGGGAATACTCTTTCTGCTTCTTCAGGAAGCAGTGTGGGTTGAGTTTAGAATCTTAGCTCTGAACAATATGGATAACAGCTAATTCAGCTTCTAGAATTGTTTAATAGAATAACCATAAATGCATAAACACATAGATTCAGACTGCAACAGCGATGCATTTTAGCAAATGTGAGGTCCTAGACTACAGTGTAAAGACAGTGACTGGCTCTGTAGGAAACATCTGGCAAATGTCACAGGCAGAATAAAACGACAGCTGGATCCAAGCTGACACTTGCAGTCTCTCTCTGCCCCCACCCCCTTCCTTCCCTTTCCAATGTCTGTTCCCCAATTCTTGAGATTAGAGAAGGACTCGCTAAGACAGACATGACATGAGACACCCAACTAACAAAGGTTTCTCTGGAGAATGGAATTTGGGAGAAATACTGTAGAAAAGTTATTATACATAAATAGTACTACGTAAGTACTTGTACCATTTATAATTATATTAAGAGATTTATAGGTTATATTAAGTACAACCATGTTTCCAGCTGAAAATAAAAATAAGGAGATTTGTATGCTACTAGTAGACCTGCAGTGGGAACATTTTATTACATTTCCATTTCAACATACTCTTTAGGATCTGTAGGTTCTGTCCATTTGTGCTTATGCACTGTTGTTCTAGGTTCAGCATAAGTGTGGCTGCTTTTATTATCGACATGAATATATAATAGTTGTAGAATAAAATTTTAGATGCTTAAATACCAGTGTGCATGACCAGGAGTCATGACAGTTAATAATAACCACATCTCACCAGATGTAGTTCGCTTTAACAGTATGTTTCCATCCAGTAGTGCTCTGCTTTTATATTCCTAGGATGGCCACACAGGAATTCCTATCTAGGCCCTAATCATAATAGTACACATGAGATGGAAGGGTCGATTTCCCCAGCCATTAACTGATCCTTCCAGCCGTAGGGAAGCTCAAATGGAACAGGGCCAAGAAAATGTGCTTGCCATGTTCTACCATGTCAGTACCCAACAACAATCAAAAAAGGGCTTCCATAGATGGTATGACTTTAAGCCAATAAAATCCTCAGCTCAGACATACTGGCTTTCAACACTGTTCTTGTTTGCCAGTTAAGACAGTCCATCATTTCGCAGACTGAAATATAATTAGGCAAATATTTTAAAGAATGGTTGACTTTAAAGAAAAGCTCTGCTTTTTGTCCAGTCAGAACTTGCTATTGTATATGCTTTTGCTTCTTTCAGCCATTGTTCTCAAACAATGCACCATTCTTTAGTACTGGTTTAAACAGACACATTGTTGCTATTAAAAGCTAGAACAGATAACTAGCCATGAACATGTGGTATGTGAAGTCATTAAGTCTGGACTGGCCCAAGTCTACACCTTCATTTTAATGTAACTATGTATTTTGTAAAGTCATGTAAATTCAGAAAAAATGTTTTCTCAACTAATCTACAACCATGGCTTGCATCGTTCTGCATAAATTAAAAAGTGTAGGTGTCATACCTCCTCACTTCATGATCTTTCATGTGTAATGAATACATCCTGAGACTACCCTTAATCAGCATTGAGCAAAACAGTTTTTTTATAGCAGACATGTATAATGAGTGTGATCGATTCTTTGCTTTAAGGTAAAAATAGAGGGGGAAATGAAAAATGTGGCTATTGTATGCAAAATTACAGAATTTAAATTTCTGTAGTAATATGAACATAAAATAATCCAGATATCATTCCATTTAGTGTGAGTTGGTAAAAGCCTTCATGGCACTCAATTTTCTAATTATCAAGCTTAATTTCATGTAGCAAAAAATGTTGCTACTGATATTCCTTGTAAAAGCAGTAAATCAGTATATAAACACAACAGTCACAGTTTATAGATTCTCACAATAACCAGGCAGGTCAGTTAATTTGCTGCACATATCCCACATTTTATTTCTGTGTAATTGTACCCAGTTTTTCCTAGAGATTACCACTACTGTTTTCCACTTAAATTCAGCTATATGTAAATTATATACTTAGAGAATCATAGAATCATAGAATCATAGAATAGGCTGGGTTGGAAGGGACCTCAGAGATCATCGAGTCCAACCCTTGATCAATTACCACCACAGTCACTAGACCATGGCACTGAGTGCCATATCAAGTCTCTTTTTAAATGGCTCCAGAGACGAAGAGTCCACCACCTCCCCAGGCAGCTCGTTCCAATGTCTGATCACCCTTTCTGTGAAAAATTTCTTTCTAATATCCAGTCTGAACTTCCCCCGGCACAATTTAAGACCATGCCCTCTTGTCTTACTGAGAGTTGAAATACAAATAGCTGTATTTTACAGTGTATGAAATATCTTCAGGACTGGTTCTTATGTAAAATACAGGTCTTTGCTACTCCTTGCATAACAGAAAGAGGCCAAAGATATGAGATTATGGTTCTTAGATTTTTAATCTTCTGACCCACCTCAGTTCTTCCTGACTGTAATACAGGTATTTGGTTCTGTGCCACAACACTGCTTTCAGGCTATTGGCTTTTGATTTTCTCTAAATGTTGTTTACCTCTATTGTACTAACACTGAATCACTGCTTCTGCAAAATTAAAATGAAGTAGATCATAAATAACTCCCAAATTGCATGTATTTTTGTTCAAAACATGGCCGAATTCAATGAACTGTGCAGAAATTTTACATTCCTCAGGCAAAATGAGTCACTTCTGTATTCTTCTCTTTCTACAGATGTAGAATCCCATTTTACTGACTCTAATTGCTTCTATTATAGATATCATTAAATTTTAGCTGTAGGTATCGTCAAGCATCAAGAATTTAAACTTTAAATGAGATTGTCTGTGGTGATGTATATTTTGTTCCTATGTATTTTAGAAAACCTAACAAAGCTTCAGCGCAGCTTACAGCATTCCCTACTATAGAAACAGAGCTGGCATTTCAAGAAATGCTCTGCTTCAGCCTGTAATTATCTTGAGAGTAAGCCACAGTAGTACTTTCTGTGCTGGAGGAGAATTCCGCCACTGCAAACTATGCCTGCAAAAGTACATCTGCTAATAACCACTACACTTGTAAGCCCCAAACTAAGCTAAAAATTCCCTCTAGAGAATGAAATAAATTGCAATGCTTCAGTATGGAAGCTTAACTGGATGCAGGGAGAAACATAGTGTAAGGAAAAGGCTGAGGTACTTAATGCCTCCTTTGCCTCAGTCTTTAATAGCAGGACTAGTTACTCACTGGGTAGCTAGCCCCTTGAGCTGGAAGACAGGGATGGGGAACAGAATGAGGCCTCCATAATTCATGAGGAAGTGGTTAGCGACATGATGCACCACCCAGACATAGACAAGTCTCTGTGGCCAGATGGGTTACACCCAAGAGTACTGAAGGACCTGGAGGATGTGCTTACCAAGACACTCCTCATGATTTATCAGCAATCCTAGCTGATTGGGGAGGTCCCAACAGACTGGAGGTTAGCAAATATAATGCCCATCTACAAGAAGGGCCAAGGAACTGCAGACCTGTCAGTCTGATCTCAGTGCCAGGGAGGTCATGGAACAAATCATCTAGAGTGCCATAACATGCCAATTTACAGGACAACCAAGTAATCAGGGTCGGTCAGCATGAGTTCCTGAAAGGCAGGTGCTGCTTAAGGTAACGCATCTCCCTCTATGATAATGTGACCTGTTTGGTGGATGAGGGAAAGGTTGGGGATGTTGTTTAACTGGACTTTAGTAAAGCTGTTGATCCTGTTGCCTACAGCATCCCCATGAATACAGTGGTTGCCCTAGGCCTGGACAGGCATACGCTCTGCTGGATCAAACACTGGCTGGA
>VWZY01007777.1:39642-52146 GCA_013399075.1 Chloroceryle aenea | reverse complement strand
TCCAGGCAGTCAAGTCCCCAGCAGAAAAGTCTTCTGGGCTCAGAGCTGCCACGTTTCCTATTTGTTCCCCGACAGACTTTAATTAAGCTACAGTTCTATTCAAGAATACATCTCAGTGGTTTAAAACACTGTAATTACCCTAAAAGCATTGCAAGAAATCAGAAGCACCTGAAAGAAAGAAAATGCTTTTAAAACTGAACTTCTACAAAGTAAAAAGAGAAACTTGGCTCCCAAGACAAGTATGTCTGATAAAAGTGTTAGAGAGACCAATGCTGAAGAAATTGTAAAACTGAAATTCGCTTAAAAACTAACAGATATGTTTCGTGTATCCATCAGCACTGCCCAGGAGTGTAAGCAGAACAACAGGAAAGCCTTTGAAGATGCGTGCAGAGATGTTTTAGTGTCTGAAATGCAGGGGAAAAGACAGTGCAGCATAATGCTTAGATCATCAGTAAAAGGATGCAAAGATCAGGGAAACATATTTAATTTCATGAGGAAAACTTCGTATAGAGAAGTTGGAGAAAACACATGGGAAAGGAGGCCCAAGCATGAGTGATGGAAAGGCTGCTGTAAGCTGATTAGAGAGAGATGCAGTAGGTGCAGGCTGAGACATACTACCTTAGGCATCAGTACACAAGACAGGGCACTTCCTTGAGGAAGATCAGCATGTGGGAAAAAACATGTTGGTATTCTCCTGTATGTCACTCTTCCCTCTGAAACAGTACTACACACATCTCTTTCAGTATGATGAGTGGGACATTGTTAGAAGATTTTGCTGGCTAAAATCATCATCATTACCAGCTGAATTAAGTAAGCTTTCAGATTTTTTTTCAGTAGGTCAGAAAGTTCACCTTAGTGTCCCAATCAAATTGTAGTTTGTTTGAAGGACTTGAGAAAATGATACTCTGCTTCATTTCCTTCCCTAATGACTTATTTTAAAACATTTATTGGGTTCTTCCTACATTTCTCCATATTTTTCTGATAAAAATCCCTCCTGCAGTCTGGATAGAAATTAAATATTCATCTTTATTCAGGAAGGTAAAGAAGGGATTTAAAGGTAATATAATGAATCAAATTAAGACCACCATTCATATACCTAGATAGACCGGAAGGTGATTTTAAAGGTGAAGAAAAGAGAACAGAACAATTGTTTAAATCCATTTTATTTGTTAAAATACTATAAAAATGTAAATATTTGACTTAAATGTGAGGCAGTAGCAATGGATTTATAACACCTTGATGGTAATTATGTCAGAATTTACATCAGTTTGGAGTATAACATTAACATAATATTAAACCTTGAAAGTACCAAAATATTTAATAACATACAGTAGTGGAGTAGTTGTTCTATTAATAGTTCTAATTCTGTGTATGATTCATTCCTTTCAGCTTGTAGGTGCTTTACATAATGTGGAAATGTAGAAAAGAATCTTAGAATGAAAAGTTGTAGCACTGTTCACATCTTGACTCCAAGAATCCTGATTTTACAAGATTTTTTTTTTTTAAATAAGTCTATTAATATTGTTCTAATACTTTTGTTTTGGTTTGGCTTGGGTTTTTTTGTGGGTTTTTTGTTTGATTGTTTTTTGTTGTTTTTTTTTTGTGGGTTTTGTTGTTGTTTGTTTGGGGTGGTTTTGTTCTTGTTTGTTTGTTTGTTTGGTTGGTTTTTCCTGTGTATGACCAGAGCACTGTTGAAGTTATAAGATGGATGACTAAAAGATCATCCTGTATTAGAACAAGTTCTTTCAGACAGTGTATTTTCATCATTCTGCACTGTCTAGTGAGCCTCTCTTGTTGTCTTTTTCATGCAAAAGATATTGCCTTTAAACATCTTTAATACATTGCTCACAGAATGCTACTTTGAAAGAGAAGGGAAGGAAAAAAACAACCCTCTGTGTTCAAGTAAATAGCTTGTTCAAGTTAGTGTTTCACCACTACATGGCTTTTGATCTTTTTTCACACTTCAGTCCTTGTACTTATTATATAGTTGGGTGAGTAATCTAATCAATCATCTGTCCATTAATCTCCTTCCATATTCCTGTTTGGTCTTTGTAGGAAGATTCAGACCCCTAATTATAATTTTTTATTAGAGTAGAGATTGGTACCTCGTTAACACTATGCTGACAGTTATGCAGACCTTTCAATAAAACAATTATTCTACCTTTATCCTTATCTAAATGTAAGACAAGAAAGAGAAGCAATCTAATGGTAGCAGTATGGTCTGCACAGATTCTTTCTAAAGCTTTCCAGGTGTATTTTCCTGAATTTTATTCCTCTGTTTGGTAAGAATGTTCCACTTCCCTGCATGCATGAAATGTGTAGGATACTAAACTCTTGCATTATGTCTGGAGTACCCACTGTTTCCAACACTGATGAGGAAGTACCTGAGGGGAAGTGGGTACTTTATTTTCCTGTATATTAGCATAGTATTTTTTTTTCTCTCATGTAGGATAACCATGATATTTTCTTGAAGTTGTAGCTTCCTTAAAAGTCAGATTTAATGGTTATGGGGAGAATTGCACTTTATACTCTCTTTTACTGTTATACTCAAGTGCATCTCTCGGGTAACGCTCAGGTGCATTTCATTCATCCCTTTCAGGGGTGAAGCTTTTCATTCAGCCTTTTGGGGACTTAATCTCCATTTTAGAGCCACACATTTCTAATTATGCTGACTTGAAAAGCTCAGCATTTTTTGTAGTGTGGAGGAATTTAGAGGAGAACAAAAATGTGAACCCAAATATGTTTTCTTCTACTCTGTTACTGATTCTAGAAGTCTATTAAGCTCCCAAAAGAAAGGCAAGATTTTGGAAGTCCAACCAAAGAGAACAGTCATAACAAACTCAGAAAGGCTTCTTGAAAACCATCAACATTATCTTGTTTTGCAAAAGTAAATCATGCCTCTGTTGTCTAAAACAGTTATAAATCACTTGTGAAAATTAAGAGATAATAAGGATCCTGCTGCTCTCCTTTAAGTGATAATTGGGAAATCTCCACATTTTACAAACTTTTAATAGCAGACCATACTTATCTGAGCTTTGAACTTCTCCATTTTATGTTCTGAAGAATTAAGAGATAGTTCCTCCTCACTGTCATTGCCGTTTCATCTAAATTGCAACCGGTTCATATTTTTTCCCTTCCTTTTTAGGAACTGGTAAAAATGAACAACATTTTTAAATGTACCCATAACAGGAATGCATTAAGTGTAGTGTAGAAAACACTTTTTATAAAAATAAAGAAGATAAAGATTTTTCCTTGACATTTAGATATTCCAAGACATTTAGTCAATATCTTGACTAAAAACTCATAGGATTATGAGAAAATAAAATGAGGTGTAAGAGTTGTTCTGACGGATTTGTGAAATGTAGATTTCTGTAGAAGCATATTTTCATAAATTGAGACTTCGTCCAGTTTCAGATAAAACTTTAAGTTGAAGTAGCAGTGAGAACGGTCAGTAGCTGAAACCATGCATTTCTTACCCAGCTAGAGCAGGCAATAGTAAGCGTTGTCAGCAGAATTTTCTAGCATTTTTCGCAAAATACTGCCTTGTTATTTTTCATAATCTAATTGCAAACTTATTAATAAATACAAACCTAGCACAGCAACCTACTTTTTGCCGCTCAAGACTCTAGTATTTCTTCAAAATATTTTAATCAGTCCATCTCTGCCATTGTTTTATTAGGTACCAGTCTACTTTGGCTTTTGTGGTATTACTTGTGCTTGAGAGAATTCTGAATTTGCTGTGATCATGTGAGCTGCTAGATCATGTTTCAACTATTTTTTGCCAGGTTTTCTAAAGTAAGCGACTCATGTTGTCACCATCCTGCCAGGCTCTCCCAGATTGCCTTTTACTTTTGTCCTAATTTTTCAGATGAGAGGGTCTCATGATCAGTCTCTCTCTGATCAATCATTGATGAGAATAAATACATGTGTCCAGAGAAGAACAAGCCAACTCAGTAATACCTCCACTGCATGAAAGCATGAGCTCAATACGTGCCCATTTGTCTCAATGTGCCAACAGTAATTATGTATCTGCAGCATGTGTTTCCCTGCTATCCAGTAGTTAATAGATGAAAAGGAAGCTGAGGTGCTTGTGAGAATTTTGGAAGATAGAGGAATTGCAAGTCTAGTAGGGGGTGCTTGGCATGTTGCTTAAAGGTTGTAGTTCATGAGTTCATAGGAAACTAGGCCTTGTTCATAGACGAATGTGCTGTTTCAAAGGATGGCTTTTCATGCTGTTCATTAGTTGAAGATTAAAAGGAAGAGAGTATTGGAACAAAAAATACTTTCCTTCTTTTTCAAGCTGCTAGTCAGTGTCTGCTGCTCAAAGCTGGGTCCAGTGGAGCAGTATAAAAATGGTTGAATGACTTGCCCAGTGTCTCTACCTCTATATTGACATGGAGCTGAGTCAATCATTGTGCTTTATACACTTGTCAACAGAGACGACAATTTTTCAGGGTGATGGAGTTTGTTTTTATGTCGAAGAGTATGAAGAGAAGGACAGAATCCAATCTATAGCTTTGAATAACTGTACAGAATTAATCTCAGAAGATTCTACATCATCTTTTATCTATTTAATTTCTATTCCTTTGCCATGTTTAAATACAACTTTAAAAAAAATAGAGAAAAATAGGTCTCTCAATAAGAAGCAAACAACCTTGAAAAGAAGGATCTTTAGCAGCAGGTAAATTTGTATATTTTATTTTACCAGTGCTATACCTTTGTACAATGGCAGCATTTTTGAGTGCCTTGTTTTAGATGAGTAACGTTCTGACTCAAATTCACAAACTCTTAACTGTGTTAACAAAGCTAACTATTGAATTGAGAAATAATATCCATACCTCACTTACTAGAAAAGAATGTATAATAACTCTTTCACTTGCAGAGTTGAATCTGTTCCCGATGTACCACCTTGTCTACTTTCTGTATCTGAGATGAGTAATTCAGTTTAAATTGGTATGCCTGTACATGCTCCCCCTTTGCAGAGTAGTTTGGAAATCATGTAGAAGAGTAGAGCAATTTTACTCAGAGGCTGTTAGTCCTATTGTTGTGGATATGAATCACTGCTGTTATGCATGTATGCTGTGACTTCTTAATGGATTTGAGCTTTTTCAACATCTATTTTAATACTCATAAACATGCTGTGTTGTCACTAATGGAAAACTTTAGCATTACAGATTACACAAAAAGCAAACCACCAAAGAGAACTTGTGTCTGGGCACTTCATCTTGAAGAGTGCATTGTAAATACTGAGCCTAATCTGAGACTAGTGAGTACTCTGAGGAGTTACCTGATCTGAAACACATCAAACTCAAAGTGAATTTTCAGGAGCCATTCCATCTGGATCTTTGGTAGCCAGGAGATGCAAATTTCCCTTCACACTCCACTTTTATTTTCTTACCTCTTAATTTCATTCTAAAATTCTTTATTATCCTTTTCAGACATCAAGGTCCTAACAGCTTTTAAGTCTGAAACTAAAGGAACTTCAATGAAATACTTCCATGAAAAAAAAATTCCCACAGATAAAGAGTGGGGTGGCATGTTTTCTGTTTCAATTCTGTTTACTGCAACATTACTGAGGTGTTTTGGACAGGTACTGCCATGCAGTACCATTCTTAGAATGAGAATCTTATGGGATTATTTTAGGCTTTTTCCCAAATTAGTTGTGCAGTGCTGGTAAAGAGCCAGTGTGGATTGTTCATCCATCCATGTGTGCAATGTGCCTGTGTCCAGACTAACCTACCTACTAATATGCCAATGGAAACCTCCTGCAGTCTCAGATTCAACATTTGGCAGATGTGCCCTCTGTGTCTCAGATGCCTCTGCTGTAGAGGACCACAAAGATCCACACAGAATAGAAATGATAGCTATTCTTATTTTGTTTTAATTGTGGTGGGACATGATGTGAGCTCTTTTAGCAGGAAATCTGTTTTCTTCCACCCTTCCTGAAAGTGAGGTTGAAGACTTGGAGCCTGCCTTCAAGGAGCACTTTGCCAGAGGTGGGGCGATATATGTTTATCTCCTAACCAGCAGTATCTCTGGTGCAAAGTGGAGTAAAAAAGGAATGACATGTTGACATGGGAGTGTCTTGAGAGAAACCAGTAGGCAGGAATGAAGGAAACAGCAACTAGAGCTTTCAAAGCCTCCGTATTTGTAAGGACTTTCAGATTCATGAATCGTAAAGAGTTAGGTTGGAAAAGACCCTTATGGTCATTGAGTCCAACCATGGAGTCACACCTGGGAAGAAACTGACACCAGCCCTCTCTATGGCAGATGGCTTGTGCTGCCACACCTTGCAGGAGAGCTGCTCTTCCCCATGGCTTCCCTGGCACCCAACACCATATTCTGCCAAGAGACATGTTCTAAGTGCTGGAGCTCCTCTGGTACAAGGAGCTGAGAAGCCTAGGATGTCCTAAAAAACAAGGACTTCCAGAGGGCTCTCCTTGAAGACTGGAAAGCAGCAGCCACAGCCCTGGGGCAGGGCAGAGAGATATGAGTCCAGACTGGGCTGAGACCCTATCTCTGAACCACCTTGGAGATGGGTTGCAGGGAGGGAGGGACAGCAGGAGGGGAAGGAAGCCCAAATCTTTCCCACACCTTGCTAGTACTCAAGCCAGGTCAGTCAAGACATATTGGACAGGCTCTGTCCTCTGGCAACCTGCTGCGGGGCCCTAAGGGAAAGGCCCTCATGCACTTCTCCAGACACCACCAGGTTGTCATAAGGTGCCTGCAGGAGGTAGTCAGGGAAGATGCAGAACTTGCTTGCAGTCTTCACTGCTGCTGACATCTTTGTCAGTATCGTTGCACCAATGGTGCCAGGACAAGCACCTAGGGGACCTGCAGCACTGTGCTGCTGGGCAAAGATGAGAGAGGTACTGGAAGGAGCTGCCTTTGCACACTTCCCAGGCCCACTGCTCTCCCCCATACCAAAGCTGTTAGAGCAAGCTGAAGGTTCTGATCGAGTCTGCATGTCTTGCATGTGCACCCACAGGAGCCCTGGACAAAATACGGGGGGACAGAGACTGTGACTGATGAAATACAGTGAGGTTAGGGACTGTCACAGATACTTTCTGGCAACATTATAGGGGTGTCAGGGGCTGCCACCAACAACTGCCCAACTTGAGTCTTGCTCTTCTTTTGGTGCACTCAAAATTGTCATTTTTCCTAGTATTTTACACAGAATCGATATCTGGTCATGACTTACTGATGAACCTTCTGTCTCTTCAGTTACAGCTTTCTTTTGCAATGAATAAACAAGCATTATATGAGTACAATGATATATGGTCTTAAACCAGTAGGTCTTGTTTGCAAAGCACAGCAGTAATAAAAAACATGCTGCACATAGTGATATTTTGTAAGGCTGCAGCTTTGCATCTTTGATATCTCCCTTCTTTGGGAAGGTGGGAAAAGACCAGAAGATATGCACATGTGGTTTGCCCTAAATGTGTCCTGTCTACTTTTCTGTACTTTCTACACTTGTTCATTTGACTCATGTGTTCCTCCCTTGCTCACCCTCTTCACATATTCACAGAGAAATGTGTGTATTTCTCTGCTGTGTTTTGACCCAATCACAGGAGACAGTATCAGGTATAGTTCAGTGATGGATCATATCTGAACAAAGCAGTAGACACACCACAGCTCTGCCAGGGAAGGTGTCAGCCTGAAGCACCATGTGTCAAAAGGCCCTGTGTTAAGATGTCCATTCCTCGGTTGCACCTTGCACTGTGGGCCCTTCTTTGTACATGGTCTTTCATAAAGTCCTCTCCACCTGTGCTCATGTAACTCAGTTGTACCATTTGGCCAGCTGCAAGTTGAGAGGTCTATCAACTGCATTCACATAAATTCTGAACTAATTAATGCTGATTCCATAGACTGCTGAATGGCTTCACTTCGTTTAATTGTGAAGGGCTCATTGTTTTTATTGCTATATCCCTCACAACAATAGAAACAGGAGATGAACTTCTGTTCCTTGAGTCCTCCTCTAGCCAAGTTATTGAAAGATGGGAGAAGAGAGGTGCAGTAACCCGAATAAACCACAGATAGCAGTATTTTGTAGCTTAATGTTCATGGATTTCATATTCATTATATATACATTTTACTTAATAAATCTCTGGAAAAAAAGAATACAAGATGTGCAGTGACCCTGTAAATAAAAAGAAACAACAGGGTTTTTCCTTTGATATACTTTTAGCATGGCCTAGTTAGCCTAAAATCTACATAATACACTTATAGATAGCAGAGGCTGTCACCTGTTTTTTATACCTGAGAGTATTTCAATATCAAGTTGTCACAACAGAACTTAAAAGTTCTGAGTTATTTTTGAAGTAAAACTTTAACACATAGAAATAGTACAAAAATAAGCACATGCTGCTGGTTTTATTCATCATTTCATGTGTTTTCTGAAAGGGATTTTTTAGATGATGAAGTCATTTTACAATTATGCAGGTAATTTAGTGGGAATTTTCTTTCTAGACTGAAATAAGATGTTAAACTGTTGCTCAGTGGAGTTCCTTTCTTCTTATGCCCTACAAACTGTAGACATATGAGTCTGTGGCCTGTTCTGATTAAACAGTGATTGGATTGGGAAAGCAGTTGGAGAAAAGTATATGAAAAACTCATAATGTTGCAGGATACAGTTAATGACCCAATGATGAACTTGGAACTATATGAGTAATTGCAGCTGTGGACCACTTCATCTGACAAAAAAGACCTTCTAAATACTCTTGCAAGTATACACGTGTCATTGGTGTCAATATATTCACTTCTGAGCCACTTAAATGTTATTAGCAGGTAGCTGACGTATTCTTCCCAGTATCCATTAGACAGTCATTTAAATGTCACAAATAATAAACTCAGCTTTTGTGTTCTGATGTCTCCTCTTCAGTATCCTGATAGAGACAGAAATAATTTCANTAAATTAAGAACAAAATATTTGAAGCCATGTGTGTTATATTCAGTATTATTCTTCAGAGATTCTGAAGTGGATTCTCTTTTCTGTTTTTGATGGTAGTATACCTCCATTTTGTTTCAATATAAGCTGTTTGAAATGAAAACTATTCAAAGAGATAATGAAACTTCCCCCCCCATTAAAAAAACATTGGTTAAATGTCTGTGGAGAAAAATGTTTTAATACAGGACTTATGTGCATAATCAGCCCACATAGTGGCATAGGCTACTCTTGTAAGCAAAATTACAATGGCACAAAACTGGAATGGAAAACTGTTCTCAATTATTTTTTCTCACCTAGTTGTTCCCTTTTATTGGGAAACGCCTCAGGGCCAGCACAAAAGGATGGACAAAGGCATTCAGGTAAGTGAAAATGTGAGGATCTCCATATGGCCAGGCAAAGGATCAGAGGGGGAAACTGGTAAAGGAAACGTGTAGTTATAGGAAAATTTTGTATTACTACTCTACAGCAGAAAAACCTTTATACTGGGATTTAGAAAGACAGCTTCTACTAAGATAAAAGAAAAATATCATCTTCATTCCAAAATCTTTTTTAAAATGTGTTATTGACATACCACATGTGAACTGCCATGTTACTNATCTGACATGGGGTTTAATGAAAATAAATATATATGCTGACAAAGAAGGGTTAGAGGCTGGGACAACGCAGAGCAAACAGGACCCAAGAACAGTATTCCTGTAGCTAGAGCTCTATAGAGTCCTTGTACANCTCTACAGCAGAAAAACCTTTATACTGGGATTTAGAAAGACAGCTTCTACTAAGATAAAAGAAAAATATCATCTTCATTCCAAAATCTTTTTTAAAATGTGTTATTGACATACCACATGTGAACTGCCATGTTACTGGTTTATCTTTTTTTTTTTTTCCATTTGATGCTCATGTCTCTGTTTTTCAGATATAAACAAAAGTTTCACATAGAAGTTTAGTACTTGGAAAGGGAAGAACATGGCTTCCAACACGGCAAACCCTGCTAACCATTTGCCATACTTCTTTGGCAATATTACACGTGAAGAAGCTGAGGAATATCTGATGCAAGGAGGAGTGAGTGATGGACTATACTTGCTCCGCCAAAGCCGGAATTACCTGGGGGGCTTTGCTTTATCCTTGGCCCATGGAAGGAAGGTTCATCATTACACAATTGAGAGGGAGCTGAGTGGCTCATATGCTATTGCAGGAGGCAAGTCACATGCTAGTCCTGCTGAACTTATTAACTATCACTCAGAGGAAGCAGATGGCCTTATCTGTCTACTGAGAAAACCTTTCAACCGACCACCAGGCGTTGAACCCAAAACAGGACCCTTTGAAGATTTAAAAGAGAACCTCATCAGAGAGTATGTTAAACAAACTTGGAATTTGCAGGTAAATCCATGCTGATTTTGCTATAAACTGGTCTTTGAGTTAGGATAAAAAGAGATTGTAGTGTTTGTTGCCACTGGTATTTAGTATAATGGAAGCATAGCTGTCTAAGTTTCAAACAGTGTGTGTGTGGCTCCCCCCAATCCATGCAATAACTTGGTCATAAGTGTAGTTATTCTGAAATTTTACAAAACTTGGACTTTTATGATGTTTTGGGCTCTCATAGCTTTATCTGCCACTACACTGACCTGCATTATCAGATTTCCACATGCAGCAAATATTAACAGAAATAATTAACAAGATACAGAAAAGGTTTGTGTGATAGCTTTTGATTCTGAATTTTTACGGTTTTTACATGGTGACATGGAGACTCATTTTACATCCTCCCCTCTTAGCTGACCATGTTTCTATGATGCTTATTTATATTATGTCCAGAATAACTTGGTTTCTTAACTGCAGAGCACTGCCTGTAAATCCTTGATACTGCTTATGTAAAGCAGGAGTGGTGTTTTATGCTGACAAAGACAAGCTGGTTTGTTTCCTTAGGATGACTGTGAAGAAGCTAGTTTTAACATGGAAACACTAGTGGAGGAGGCTACAACAAGAGTATTATCTCACCTTAGGATGCCCTGAGTTGCCATTATGAACTCATTGAGTTATGCTAGGTTTTCCATTTCTTTGACATTAGTAAGTAACCCTATGGGTTCTGCTCTGTAAAATATGTTGAGCAATGTCCAGACTGGAAAAGCCTAAAATTTCTACTACATTTACTGCAACTGCTGAGGTTTAAAGATTTTTCTGATGAGTTTGAGCTCAGTCTAGAAGGAAGCCGGAACTCAAGTAGAAAACTGATGAAACTAGGGGGGTTGCCATCAGATTCTGGGCCAAATTTAGAAGTGATAGGTTGTAGATGGGTTTAGAATTGTCTAGGTTATACCTAAAATACTGGCACAGTTCACTCTAAAAGTAGGACTGTCCTTTCTGTTCTTGGGAAATTTGCATTGACGTCTTCAACAAAGACATGCTGCAACGATGCAAAGCATTTTCAGTTTATTTTGGTAAACTGCCATAGAATATGTAATATGGAGCTATGTTATGAAATCTAAGATTGACAGTAAATATATTTAACAATGTCTCATTAGCATACATTTGCATTAAAATATGATGTAATTTTCAGTTGAAAAACTAACATACTAGGGGTTTAAATGACTCCTTATTTTTCCTTCTGTTTTTCAGAGGTAAAGGAAGAATCCTAGCTTTGTGATGGTTAGATCACCATGTGCTTCTTTCTGGTTTAATATCTTTATAGCAAACAGAACTTTTCTTCACATACACAAACACGTGCAAATTCAGGATGTCCCAAAACCAGTCTAATACTGGAAGGCTACCTGTTATATTTTTATTGCAGAAGACAATTTGACTGTCCCACTGTTTTTAACACTCTCTAGGGGCATGCTCTTGAACAAGCTATCATTAGTCAAAAGCCTCAGCTGGAAAAGCTGATTGCCACAACAGCCCATGAGAAGATGCCATGGTTCCATGGGAGGATCTCTCGGGAGGAGTCAGAACACCGTATCCTCATTGGGTCACGAAACAATGGAAAATTTCTGTGAGTGCCTTTCTCTGTAGTATTTCTGCTTGCCATCAGTGTTACTACATAGTTCCCTTGAATGTATTACAAATTAGAGTATGCCATGAAAGGGGACTCTTTCCCAGCGAGAGAGCCCAGTCTAGCATGATACACATGACATAATAATTCCCCTACTAAGGAAGGGTCTGCAAGATTAGATTTCCACTTATTTTGATCAAATACTAAGTTTAATTCTAAAGGGATCATTAGAGAAACTCAATAACAAGAAAAAATATTTGCACTTTGTTTTAGAACTGTTAAGCAGTATTAAGTGACTGCAGTAGGTTAACCTCTGCCTTCCAAGCCTCTGTCACAACCCTCCTCATCAACAGAACAGGAGGAAAGAACAAAATGGAAAAGCTCATGGGTCAAGATGAAGGCAAAGTTATCAGGTACCACTAATTCTCAAGGGCAAAACAGATTCCACTTGGGGAAAAGTAATTTAATTTACTGTCAACTGAAGCTGAATTGGACAGTAAAAAATAAAGAAAAAAAGTATAAAAAGACACCTTCCCCTCACACACCCACAGCCTTGATTTTCACAGGCTCAGTT
>VWZY01007777.1:11645-35369 GCA_013399075.1 Chloroceryle aenea | reverse complement strand
GCAGCAGACACTGCCTGTGAAAACAGGCTGCTAACTTCACACAGTGCAGTCTGTTATAAGTACTGAGCTGAAAAGTAAAATCACTGAGCAGAATTAGTTCCATTGTCAGTCAGATGACTCAGGACGACTGCTAATACTGGTGGCTGAGAAGCTGAGATCGTTATCTACATTTATTTGTAGCTTCTAGACCTGGAGCTAAGTAGAGACAGACAAAGCTGCACAAAGAAGGGGAGGTCGTACTCTCATAACAGCTTTGGACATGTCAGTAGTAAAATCACTAAGCAGAATTATTTCTGTTCTCACTCAGACCAGGACATCTGTGTATTAACCTCTTACAAAATCAATGTTATATCAGCTTAGTCATGATGTTGATCATGTATTAAATCTTTCAAATCTTTCAAATTTTCCATTTTTCCCCTTACACACATTTGTTTCTGTGTGGTCAAAATGCTTCTCCATAGGGAAAATAAACAGGGAAGATTATTTTTTCAGCAAAGAAATGGATCCTTTAACTAACATTTCTTAACAACAGGGATTGGTTTTGGACCAAGGGAATGTAGTTTTTTAGCAGACTTGATATTTGCAGTCTTTATTGTAGACCCTGGTCTCTTTTTAATCTTCTGTAAATACTTCTGCAGGTTTAAAGAGAAATGCTTCCCAGCTTTTTCCTTAGAGGTGGCCTAGGAAGCAGTGGTGGTATTTGCAGAGATATGCTTGATAAGCTGTGGAGGGAGCAGTCAGAGGGACTGTTTATGTCAATGGGTGCATACCTGGTGCATATTTCTATTGGGTTCATATTTCTCCTGGAACCCAGGCAGCTGCTTTCACTTCTGGTAGAAAACCACATGGGGGCGAAAACAAGAACTTTAAGCCGCTGTTTAAACCGTGAGAAGTGACACAGGTTCTTAAATAATATGAAAATATAACTGATAGTATGCTGAGCTCTCATCCCTCTTATTAAGGACAGCACTATACTTCTGCACCTGCAGCGTGCTTTCTGATGCAGTGATGGTTCTTTAGAGCTCAGTGAGCACTTAGCTGTTTACTCCCAGGGAAGCTCTCAGGGAAGAAGCAGGGCGTGTTCTTCATCTGCCCCATAATTCAGCAGCCAGAGCAGCGAGAGGAGTAGTGTGTGCTTCATTTGTATCAGAAATTGTTTGTTTTACCTTCTAGGTCTCTTGAGCTCGCAGATTGGTATACTTAGAGGCACACAGCAAATAACAAAAGAGTCTAATTCAGAGTAGCTCTCTGTTTTCTACAGTGGTTTGCCTAACATGGACTTGCTAAGCAGGTGTTGAGAAATAAACCGCTCGTTAGCTAACTGAAACAGTAGCAGCAAAATTGTTGAGTGCTAGAGAGTTGCATTGTTTTACATATCAGGCATGGGTCTCATACTTTTTCCTTACCCAGCAGCAGCATATGTTAAAATACTCTCTGCATCTGTGGACTGAAAACCGTGAATTTGTGCTTGTGAATGTGGCTGCTCAGGGACTCGTTTTCTCACATTGATTGAGATAGTTAAGCCTGGTAGCTGTCTGAAAGGTAAAATTTGGAAACATTCAATTTCTAAGAGAAGTTCACTTGTTGAGGTAGGAACTGGATACTGCAAACATAGAGGAGAGCTGCGTTTTCAATAAGATGAGGTACACTGAACCTATGCAACAAGCATTAGTATATAAGATAATCTAGTTTATTACGAAAAATATAATAAATTTTGGAAGTCTAGAGTGTTTCTGCATATTCTTTTACAAGACACTCTACACCTTAATTACACTAGAAATCTACTAACTGACCTACCTACCTTGAAGCAAAATCCAGTAACATCAGTCTCTGTGAGAACATCTAATGCCTAGATTTCTGTAGTGCTGCTACACTACAGAAATGTAGTATAGATAATCTAGCACTGCAGGATTATCAAATGTTTTATATAATAATTATCAATCATGTTTTAAGACATGTTTAATATAATAATGTTTGAAAAATAATCAATTATGTTTAAATAATGTTTTATATAATAATTATCAAATTTTAATATAGTAAATATGGAAATAATTGAAAATCTTCCCAATTGTAGTTCAAAATGTCATCAATAACATCATAAATCTAACACTGTGACTCATCCAAGCTGCTGGACAAATTGTGGGTGTTTTACTAGAGAATTTTCAAAGGTCTTTTTAAAGCTTTATCATGACTGAAAAGTCAGTGAAATAAGTATGTATGTGGGTGCTATACTGTTTGTCTTCAAAGCCAAATATATAAACAATGTAAAGAAATTATGTGAAATGGGAAGCATTACCCACCACTTCCAGAAAGAACACTCATGAAAGATTGCCACTCTAGCCACAAAATTTGGAGAAAAAACTGTAGCAGTGAAATATAAGGAAAATATGATGTCTCTAAAATGACCTGAATGGCAACTGAAAATGGAAGACTTGATATTTAAGTGTCAAGCCCCTGTTAGCTTCATTAACCCTACATTGCATGCTGTGTAGGATGCTGGTTCTTACCAGACTTCTGTTTTTCTCATTAGACTTTTCCTGGTAGGGGGCATAATTGTAGAGTAAGATGATCAATATTTTCTAGATAATGTTATTAATATTCTTAATACGGATAGTAATATTATAATATTAGTTATATTAACAATATATAATAATATTGTTAATAGTATCTATGTGAATGCATGCATGTATGGACCAGCTGAAAAATAATTTAAAAACTTGTTAACAGTGACAGATGAGCAGTAGAAGACATGTTAGTTTTCACTGCTGTTTCACATAGGAAACAGCTCTGGTAAGCGTGTGGTAGCTCGGGACACATCTTGGTTTGTCATCAGTAGTGACCACTTCAGTTACACAAACATGTGATCTTGCATATGTGTTAAGAACCAGAAATTGTAAAGCTGACAGAGATAAACAGAATTCAGAAATAGTGTTAAATTTAACATTAAGGAAATTGTGAGTGAAGGCATTGCATAAATATCAGTTTAGTCTCTGTAAAACTTTTATATGTGTTCATAGTCATACGTAATTCACATAAAGTGAATTCACTTGCGTAAAAAGAAAGTAAATTTAGTATCATATCAATGTCTTCAATATGCAGAGATATCAACTAAAGAGGACAAAAGCAGTTTAGACTATTAGAGTGATTCACAGCACTACTCATCTTGTAATTTCATTACATCTAGAGACTAAACTGTCTCTTATATGTCACAATAGTTAAGACTAGTAACAACATTTCAAAGTAACAATTTTGCCCTGCAGTTGCCCGTAAGAGTTTTTTGTCTTTTGTCGGACCAAATATTTGTGCTTCTGACACATGTCACAGTCTATGTTTACATTAAGCTTGCCATCTTCCTCTGTGAGTTTACCACGACAGGAGTGCGTACTGACTAGGTGATTTACCTAATCCGTGGAGCATTATTTAAACAAATGTTATGTTTGTATTCATAAATGGAACTGGACATTGCTGACCTCAGACAAGGTGAAAACAATCCTACTAAACATTACCTTACTTCAGGGATATTAATTAATGATGAAGTTCCTCTTCAAAATACCAAGCAGTTGCAAGGCTTAGATGACCGTAAAAATTTTCCAGGATAAATTATAAAATACAGACAGTGAACCATGTTTCTGGAGGTGCTGTATTCCCCTCCACAGCCCCCTGGATGATGCCCACAGCTCTTTGGGAGAGCTGTTTACTGATCTCTAGTTAGATACATACTTAGGTGCCACTTGCAGACCACTGCAATACAGCTGTGGTTTCTCAAGGCCACCTCTTTGCTGCATACTTCAGCAGCATAGAGTGACATGTGTGTGAAGAAAAGAAGTGATTTCTGGCTGTGATAGCTGTATTGAGAAGATCTCCTCTTGTGGGTGCAGTTATACAGCAAAGCTATTTGTTGGACTTTTGGTGGAGCATAGCAAAATAGACTACAGTGATGAAATCCTTCTTGCAAAGCTGTTTCCGCACTGTGTAGCACACCACAATAGCCTCATCAGGATATGCAGTTTTAGGTTCCATTGTAGATAGCAATAGTGTGTGGCTGAGCTAGCTCCTAAATTCTGTAGTGTGCTGACATTTCTAAAACAGCTTTCAATGTTCTACTAAACAAGAGAGAAGAAATGATGTAAATAAAGACTGCGGTCAAACCATTTTTTCCTTTGTTTTATCCCTTTACAGATGGCACCAAGTTTATTCCCTATTGCCCTCAAACTCGGAACTTGTTCAGTATGCTGGAGGTGTTTGAAGTGATAATGAATAGCAATGTTGTTAATAACCTTACAAGACAGATGCTCATAAGGGTGGACAAGCAGAAAATGGCTGGTGCTTACTGCTGAGAAGGCAAAGAAAGGCTGAGAACAAATTTTAACATGCCATTGGATTCAGGAGTGAGAATTATTTCTCACCATTCCTAAAGCAAACGTTTTGCTCATTTGTTTCCCTCATCATTCTCCACTGTACAATGCAGTGGCTTATTTTTTCTATGCAATCAATGAGGCATGTTGTAATAGAGGTATATGGTTTTTTTTACCCTCAAGGATTTTTTCCTTTAGAAAGAAAAGGATCATTTGGCTTTTCCCTTGGAAGCAGAAAAAACTGGGGCATTGTTCTTTTTGCTTCCAAGTAAAAATAGAGACTTTAACCAAAGAAGAGAATGGATAGCTACTTACAGAGTCAGTAACGATGTTCCAAATAGTCATTGCTTGCTATTTGGTTTACTTTCACAAAAAGACAAAGAATATTCAAACATAGATTGCATGAAAATTTAAGTCGATAACTAAGCCTTGCTTGCATTACATCACTTAACAATTTGAGTTTCTCAATTCCTTTTAAAACTGCTGCGTTAAAATGTATGTCATAGAAAAGCTAGATACCTTGGTGTTTCTCTAGTATGTCTTTGAATGTAAATTTGCTCAGTAAAGTTGTTCATGTTTCTGATTAAACTGAGAGAATGAAAGGGCAATATTTACAGGTGTTAATTATATTTATACTTTTCTTCTGTAAATTTCTGATTTTCTGCAATGGTATGAAAGGGAAGACCAGGTAATATTTCATTGCTGGATTATTTCCTTGCCAAAATGTGTTTCCTTTAAAATAACACAGCTTTTTTAAAAAGAAGGCA
The DNA here is from genome assembly GCA_013399075.1 of Chloroceryle aenea. NCBI lineage: Eukaryota > Metazoa > Chordata > Aves > Coraciiformes > Cerylidae > Chloroceryle > Chloroceryle aenea. Next base: position 30,247 of record VWZY01007777.1, on the reverse strand, counting down.
CTTTTTGTTATCAGTTTGTATTAAAGAACAGTAAATATTTTGCATCATTTCAGAGCACATTAGAACAGATAGTGCATTTGGAATTTGGGGTTTATTCTAAACATTCTAACATGGTGTCCCAGAGTAGTACAGGCAGCATTATCAAAAAGATGTGACAAGTTTGATTTCCATTTGAAGAGATTTCAGTTTATAACCCTTCTGTTTAAGCAGTCTTTTTCTTTGATTCATTGTTTTTTCAGTAACTGTAACATGCTGGATACTGTGTACCTCACTACCTCACTGGAGTTCTGAAGGCACAGCCTAACCAAGACAGTTGTTACTACAGTCTACAAAACCCAGATGAAGTTGTGAAACATGGCCTGTGACAATCCTTGTCACCAGAGGCAGTAAAAGTTTTTGCTTTGGACTGTGATGGTAAATTCTGTGAGAATTCTTTTCGGACCAGTAAGAGATCTGGTTGCCAAAACTAAGACTTAGACCATCATTTGGCTGTTGCTTCAGTGCTCTTGATACTTCTGCTCTTTGAACGTGTATTGTACCTCCCATTGTGTTTTGTAGAGATCCAAATTGTGCTGGTGTTGACTGGATACAGTTTAAAAAAACACACCTAGACCATAACCACAAGAGAACGAGGCTGTCTTTGGACTCTGGGCAATCATAATTGTTAGAACAGAGAATTTTTGCATGTGCAGTGATAGAGCTGTCTGACAGTAGTTGCCATGACGGTATAGTGCAGACGTTTTCAGAATTACGTAGCTGTTGGGTTGGGGGAAGGAAGAGCTCAGAAATGCAGTTACAGGCTTCTAAACCTGAGCTCTGCCTAAATCATGCACTGTGTACTGATAGGACTGTTTGACTTTGTGCCATGGTTTTTAGAAACAGGGAATCTCTTCTCCCATTGATTCCTCTCCTATCAAGAGTTATTTACAATGCCTCTTGTGATAGTAACAACTCTTGCAAATGATAATCAATTGCGGTAGAGATAATGGTATTGGAGCTACCATTTCTTTATGTGAAACATGAAGGACACTTGTTACTGGGGAACAATCCTTTGCATTTTTATAATCTTACTTATGCTGTATTTTGAACAGAATGTGATGAAATGGCATTATTTTGAGGTTTACAGACAGTGTCTTCTATTCTGAAAATATTTTTCCAAGGCTTATTTGCTAACAGCATGTTAGAGCAAGACAAAGTAAAGGTAATACTTCATTTTAGCAGAACTTATTGCTCTCCACTTGTCAGTCAGAACAGGAAATCAGCATGCTGAGAAAATACCTGCATGTCATGAAAAACCACAATGTGTTTCAAGTTGCTTTAGAGACACTAGGCAAGATAATTTGGGTTCAGAAAAAAACTGACCCTACTTCCCTTTTCCTTTAGCCAGTGTCCTGTTCACATCGGTGGCAACAAGTTACTCTGCTTGAAAAAATAGTTGCATGACTAGTTCTGACAAAATACGGTTTTATTTCATTGTTGAGTGAGTCACTGGAGGAGCAGAATTTACTGCTTGCCTCTGCAATCTTCTGAGATGTGGTAACAACTACTAGTGATGCACCAGTGAAGATTCCCAACATGTTAGTGAGCATATCCTGCTATAATTCTTATCATGGCTTTTGAAAAATTCAAGAGAGAGTGAGTAGATTTCTAAGCATGCTGCAACAGGTAATGTTTCAGTGTTGCTGAATCTGAGTTTTTCTTACAAAAAAATATTAAAAATCATTATCCCAGAAAATTTTAAGCTAGCTCTATTGCTCTATTCCTTTCTTACTGTCAGCAGCAAGTGAACACAGGCAACTCAAACTAAAAGGAAAAGCCTATTTTCTAAACAAAGAAATGCCAACGATGATGGAGCTAGTAGCAACTTCCTATCTACTCTGGGTCCAGTCACTAGAAGACACTGGTCTTAATGTGAGCTAACCTTGAGTACACATAAAATAACTCTGCAAGACTTCACAGGCACCTCAGATGATGCCTGCAGATCTCCTGGAAGGAGATCACTCTGGCTGTGCATGAATTTTAGACAGTTTGTTTATTACATTATGCAGTATATCTCCTTGGTGAAGTTAGGCCAGGTATATACCCCAATATAATGTGAAATTCCATGTGACTTGTATGTAAAATCTACAACAAAGCATTAATGTATTTACAGAATTTGTAAGAATTTATAATTACAGAAATGTATGTTTTACTTTAAATTCCCAGACAAGCAAGCTGTTTCAGTGCACAAAGATTTTCCCTTTTAATTTTATATCAGCTGTAGATTAAAGTGTAGCTGTTTGTATATGCTAGATTCTGGCCTCAGACTTACATTTGTAGGTCTGCAGTGCACAAGCTTTCAAACATTTCTTTGCTCAGAGAGTGCTTTATACAATCAGAGAGTTCTGTAGCTGCCTAGCACAGAGCTCCACATTGTGGATATTCTGCTGCCATCTATTGTCTTTTTGGGGGAGAAAAAAAAAAAATGGAAAAGAAAAGAAAATTTCAGGAATCTGAAAAGAAATGACACTATGAAAGAAAGGCTTAACAAAATGTCCTCAGAAATCACAGTGCTGATTTTTCTTTGATTTAAATTCAAAAGCTTAAAGGAAAGAGTGATTAAAACTACAATTTCAACCCAGGTGCTCATTCCTAGTAAATCATAACCCTGAAACTCTCTTATTTCTACAGTATCCGAGAAAGGGACAGCAATGGTTCCTATGCCCTGTGTCTGCTGAATGATGGAAAAGTACTGCATTACCGTATTGACAGGGATAAGACAGGAAAGCTCTCCATACCAGATGGAAAAAGATTTGACACCCTCTGGCAGGTCAGTTAAATTTGAATCACTTGGATATCTGTGATCATGTTTCCATATAACTGACTAAGGCAGCTTGTTTTACTTTGCTGTGCAACAACAGTCTTTAGATAAACAGCAACATGTTTTGGTAGGTTATTTGTCACATATTTCCAACTTTATGTGGTTTCTATGCATGAAGAAAATATATGTTAATGTAGAAGGTTGTGTAAAGGGAGAGCCTTTAATCATTTAAAAATGTGATGTTGCATCTTGGCCAAATTCAAAATTGCTGTAATATTCGGTTAGCTGAACATTCTCTAGAGCGGAACATCAATGCATTTGCAACTGACTATGTTATAATCTTTTGCTAATGTCCTTTATGACAGCAATAAACAGAAGGAAGTACATAAGGATGGTTTAATTAAAGGGACTCGGAAACCTAAAATAGGAGTGTTCACTTACATATATTCATCCTCTGACCTTTCTGTAAATGTCCTACATATTCTTTCCTGGATTCATTGGAAATTTAAAATCACCTATGCTATCTTACAACTTTTTTGAATATGTCTGCAACTATTTTGCTCACAGACCCCCTCGTTTCTACACNTAACAATTTCTTGTACATACGAGTACAATTTTAAAATAATGATTTTCATGTAATTATACCTCCCTTACCTTTTCACATCTTTTTCTCTCTCTTTTTTTTCCCTTCTCTCATTCTGGTAGCTAGTTGAGCATTATTCATACAAACCAGATGGATTATTAAGGGTTCTTACCATTCCTTGTCCACGACTTGGCTCAGAAAATGGTAAGTTATTCCTATTATTCTGATATGTATAAAAAGCCATGATAATAGTGATAAAGATCTGTGCATTTCTTCTACTTGCCATATAAGTAGATCTAGTTCACAGTAGATTAAAGCTGAGTTGAAAACATTTAACTGTCAAATTTCCAACTTTTCTTATTAGTTAAGATCTGACAGACCATGCAGGATGGAGGCAGGTCCTATAGTTTAAGGGAGGGTACCAACTCCAATTGCTGCTGACTCTAATATCAGATCCAAAATGTACTTTGCTGCTCAAAGTGGCAGTCTGTGTTACTTAGCCCACATACACTGACAAAGTGGTCATCCCAACACTACTCAAATGGTCCTTATGGAAGCCAAGGCCAGCACATCAGCAGCACTGCTACAGGCATTTAGATTGTGTTCAGTGAGAGATACACCCAACGGGTGGGCTGCTAGCAGATGAGAAGTCACCATGTTGGGGCCACTGGGGAGGAATATGGGATTGGCTGCACCTGATGTTGAAAATGCAGGTCAAAGAGGCATTTCTTGATAATCTCGAGGAAGGGCGGGCTGAGGTCCAGTATGCTCTTTAGCCTACCTCTTTTTTAATGTAATGTTAAATACAGATCAGACCTTGTCCTCACTCTTGCCCCAACTTCGAGGGGAAAAAAGATGCTTCTGCCTGATCCTTGTCTAACTCCTGCTATTCCAGAAATGGTGTTATCACTCTAAGGCTTTTTTTCTCTCATTCAAACTGGATGGTGAGAAAAAATGCCTGTAGATTTTCTTCTCCTTTGAATCCTTTAGGCGCTTCTCATACTTTTGTCTCTCTAGAAGCACGTACTAGTGTCTGCCGCACATTAGGGACAAAAGCAAAGAAGATGGGCCAGGAGAGACACTGTAATTGTGATAGAAAAACTGGAAACTTGGTCCCCTATGTAAATTTTGTCTTTACAATACATTTCTCACCTTGCTCAGTATCTTTCTATGTTTGATTCTTTTACAGACAATGTTGTTTTTAACACTTGTCCTCCTCTTCCTGGAACTCCTTCTAAGGTAAGGGTAGGTGGTGATATAGCAGTAGCATTCATTTGAGAAGGCTTACAGTCACATGTTGCTCTAGGAATCCTAATCTTTAGATATATGTTGGTTTATATATTTATTTATGCAGCAGTGAAATTGATTTTTTTAGAGGTATAAACAGTAAGTTGGAAAGAATAAGCTTAACAATTCCTATTTATTGCTTTAATCAGTGGTTTGCATGAGCTATTAATCATGTAATTTTCTGAATTCCTACATACAAGCTATGTGAAAAATCAGTAGTTTTCATATGCAAAATGCCTCATTGATGATCATTTGCAACGACTATCAACACTGTGAGGAATGATACTGCTTTGTTTACACTGTCCATTTAGTGAATCTGCTGACTGAAGCAAAAATGGAATTTCAATTTATGTTCATATTTTGTGTGCAGTTAACATCAGACTTTGCACAAGGGCTTGATTCCTTGTGCAGTGAAATTAGGGGAAGTTAATTCATCAACTGCATGAAGCATGAATAAACTCATCTACGAATATGATTACCTAAGTTCTTAGACTCCATTGATTAGAGGAACCATCTGAGGTGTGATACATAACACCATCTCATCCAAATGTAGTTGATCTCATCTAAAATAGGGAATTTAATTTAGTTGCTTCACCACCCCCTGGAGAGCCTAATCATCTAGGTCATTATCTTGATACAGTCTTGCATTATATAAAAAAATTTTTTTCTTCAAATAGGCGATGACATTATTTCAACAGTGTAGAGGCCCTGTGGGTCCATAAACAACCATTCTCATACACCTCTTTCTGAAAATCAGATGCCCTTTTAAATGATTGGAAATTATGCAATCAAAATTTGTTCCTTTTTTTTAATGTTGCCCTTAAGTTTTGGATCTATGTCATTTACAAGGAGAACTGTGAAGTTCAAGCACGTAAGACCACGAGTATATAATCGGATATATATCTGTATATCATCATATATACACATAGTTATAGTGATAGAGCAAGCACATTTTATGGGGGAATACTGCATAGTTTTAGATTAACCGTAGAAAATTTTGCTGTTTACGTGTAAAAGAAATTAAAATCAAGAAACCTTACTTTAGGTATTCAGCTTACCAGAGAAGTAGTAGCAAAACAAAACCCATGCATCTGACAAAGCTGACTGGTTTTTAGGACTGAGCAGTGAAGGTAAATTGGCCAACCTCTTCTTACTGGTGCGTTACAATAATATTGCCAAGTTGTTCATGGTGCTTTACAGGTGAAAGACTTGGTCATGCTAATAGGGTATGATTAGTCTTGCCTAAAATTCAAGAGCCAGTCATTTAGCAAATCACAAAGCCTTGCTTTTCAGGACTTTTGAAGCAAGAGGGAGACACATACATGTCACTTCAAGCCTAGAAGTGGTGGAATAACTTTCCACCAACATGTGCCTATGTCTTTCCACTCAGAAGGAACATAGGTGATTAGTCAAAGCTACATGCCTTGCTTTTAGATAGCCATAGTTAGGTAAGATTAATTCCACCCCTGAATATGTACTTCTCTAGGAAGTACTTGTATATGCGAAGTCTTAGGTAGAGGGTATGCAATCTGTCTTCACATTATTGACATCATCATAATTACAATTTTAGTTTTAAGAGTTTCTGACATTTCTGAAGTTCTGCCTCTTTTTTTTTTATCATTTTACAAAATGGATTGCCGAAATACAGTAACTGGAATTGTCAATGTTTGGATTATGATTCAGAATAATTGTGGTGAATTGGAGAAATATCCTGGAAAAAAGGCAGGATGAAGTTCAGTAGAAACTAGTGCAAGATATTGCAGTAATCTAATAGTCAGCTGTAGGACAAAGGATGGGGAGCAGTGGCAGTTTTTTCAGAGGATGTGATGCCTGTAATGAATCTGAACAGGAGCAAGGATCAGCATCCATCATGCTGGTAGAAGAAAGGGAAACATCAAGTGTGTTCTAGCTTGTTCAACACTGGTAAGGTCTCAGCTGGAATACTTTCAACAGATTTTGGTACTGTACTAAAGAATGTTGTCCAGCAGGAGATAATGTAGAGCAAAGCAACAGGAATTATTACAACTTGTGAGAAAAGATTGATTAGAATAAAGCAATAGAGAGAGAATAGAGGGACAGAACATGATTAACAGCTGAAGAAAGGAGGGGAATTGCCCATTCTGAGGGGTAATCTAATACTGGTGTTCCCATCCAGACCCATTTTTCAATAATTTTATATATATTAATGCCTGAAATACAATTTTGAGATTCCAAAGCCATGGACAGTGTGTCCAAATCTGAAGTTGCTTTGAAGCTAAGACGGTGTATGACCACTGTAGAAAGATGTACTGTATAATATGCAAGGCACACTACCCAAATGTTTTAACTGGAAACTGTTGGTGTATAGGGGCTTGGAGTAAAATTCACAACATCAGGGAAGGGATTTGTGTAGTATTTGCTAATGTTCCATGAGCAAATTTAGGGTAACAACAAGTTACTCTTTCTTGTTTCCTTTTCTGTAATCTGGACATCTCCTGCTTCGTGATACTATATAAGCTTCCTCTGCAAAAGGAAGGACTTTCTACTGAAAGTCTATGTGGAGGTAATTTCTCCAAACAGAATATGGAGGCTTATTCCTTCTTACTTCTCTCAGCACATGCATGGACAAGGACTTTCCTTGCATTTCACCATATGCTTCATAACTAAATTTAGGGTGATTGTGATCCCCTTTGATTTTGTAAATTAAAGATTTTCTCCCTGAAAATCATCCCAATATGTATTAAACCTACAAAGGAGCATTTGATGTGAGCGTAAAATCATTTGTGGACATTACAGTGAAGCTACCAACTTCTGGCCACTTCCTAAACTGTCCAGTTAACATTTTTTCAGTATTTTATTTGTTTAGCCACAGTTTATCAGATAGCAATAATAGACTTAAACCTTATGAGTACAAAACTTCAGTGCTGTTGCTATCCCTGATTAACTATTCCTCTCAGCATGCATTTGTGTGTCTAGTGCAAACATTTGAGTTAAGCAGTATTACCATCAAGACAGTACAGGTGGCTGCTTGGTGAAGTGCTGAGAGCTAGTCTTGTTGGAAACGTAATGTACCATGCTCACCATCTGTAAAAGAGCACTTAACCTCTTAGAGAATTTTTCTGTTGCAAAACCATAGCTAAAACATGCTGCAGTCTTCATTTATGCCCAATACAGAAAGATAATTTTGTGAGGTAAAAGAAAATAGTGGGTTCAGTAAGGTTTTTCAGTTAAAAAAAAAAAAATAAATAAAAGCTAGGAGGAATGCCAGTAGAAAAGCTATCATTTCAGGGGAAAAATATAAAAAAAAAATTCAGTGGATTATTTAAAAGTTCAGAAACACCATCTGTAAGTCAGTTGAAAGGCTGTTTAAAGTGACTGAGACTGAGGCTCAGATTATTAATTTAACCTCAGCATCAGCCTAAATGCTTGGTCAATAAGTAGTACTGCATTGCAGTTTTAATTAGGCATCATCTCTCAGTGACTCCTAGAAATGCTGATTAGTCACGTTTAATTAAATTAGGGTAGTATTGTAAAATGTATTTGCATTTCTTTTAAAGTATCTTTATACATAATTTCATATGTAAAATCTAAAGCCTGTTCATTTTTGTTTGGAATTAATAACAGCTTGTGTGCTTTTTGTTTCAACAACCACATGGTTTGTTGTAAGACCAAGGTGTGCTTCAAATCTCGCTTGATACATTAGTTATACTTCAAGACACAGAAGTTACCAACTGATTTACTTTACTAAATATGTTGGAGGATGGCTAAAGTTTGATAACAAAGCCAGGAGAAACATACTGTGTAAAACATCTGGGGAAGGGGCAATGTGCTTGAAGTGCTTGAATTTTTAAAATCTGGCTTAAGGTATATCTAAAAATTCAAGATGTTTTGAGAGTTATCATAAAGAAAAATTAAGTAGTAAGATTTCCTGTGCTACATTTTGTTTGATGCATCATACGTGTACTTGAAGGTTTCACATGAGAAAAGTTGAGAGTGCTTTGTTCTTGTATACTATCTCTGTTTTGTAAAATACAGTCATTGATTTTTCTGACACATTTACTGTTCCTCTTTGACATTATGGTTTCTAGAGTTGGGCAGGAGGTGGAATTATCTCAAGACTCAAATCGTACACCTTTCCAAAGGCTGGCAGCAAAAAGGTGCCTCGTATAGTCTTCTAGGTTTTTGACTGAATTAAAAGGACTTACACCTGACTAATTTCACCCTTTTTCTCTCTTTTTGCCTTGCTGTTACTAAATGTGTGTCTTGTCTACTAACAATCAGATTGTGAAGATTTTGTAAGCTTTCTGGTTCATCTAATCATCTGCCTAATTATGGCCTTCATTTTATAACAAAGACAATGGTATTGAAGAAGTTTTCACATTTTCTCACATCCTAAAACATTAGTGCAGATCTCAACATGCCTGCAAATCAAATATGATAAAATATTTATCAAAAAATGGTCACTTTTAGCAGAACAAAATTGTATTTCCACTCTAAAATATCATTTCCAACCAGAAAATTGGCTTGCTTCCACCACGCTGTTACTGAACACATTCAAGGAACAATTTGTTAATAAGAACCACAAAATACATTCTTACAGAACCTGTGTGCACAAATCTTGTTATGCATTGATGTTGATTACATTTGGGCAAGTGTAAGATGTCACAAGACCAAGCAGAATGGGAAAGGTGGTTAAGATGTCAGTGGAAACCCTGCCCTGTAATAGTGGAAATGCTGCTGCATGACCAGAACATTACACTGTCCAGTAATTGATGTAGCTGTGAATCACATAGTTATGAGATTTGTTTGCATGCAGGAGCATAACTTGGCTGTCCCTGTTCCACCCATGAGTCTCTATTTATTTATTTCCAGTTGTTCTTCCAACAAAAATGATCAGGCATAAAAAGTCCTAGAGGTACACTGTTTTTCAGAGTGAAAAACTATGTTTGACATATACTGTATTTGATAATTCTGGTAAATATAAGTATTTTTTTGTATAACTTCAGTTCAATTTTATACTGAAGTATCAATCAACCAATAGCTGTTGCCATCCATATATGCTTAGAGTTTTTACTGTGTTATCTGCCTGTACAAATACATTTATAGTTCTAGGACATGTTCTAAAGACACGTGAAAAAAAAATTCCCATACTGTCATACATTAGACAAGAGCAGTATTTTGGATTTGTTGAGAAAAGTGAGTGTGGGGTCTGAATACTGTAGACGTGGCTTTGATGATTCTGTTGTCTGTTCTTCACCCATTAAAACTTGTACTTCTCTCTGGTTGCTTTCTGCAGTCAAATGCCTATTCCCTGGAACATGCACAGAGTACAGGCTGAAGCATATTCCCAGAGAACAACCAATCATATAAGAAAATTAATTTAAGAAATCTGATTTGATCACCATTTATGTGTACTTAACCCTGAATACTAGAACCCACAAATGTAATCATACTAATAGATTGTATACTCTACACAAAAGTCCTGCTCTGAACCTTTCCAAGATTTATCATCCATTAATCCCAACAGGCAGAGTTGAGTTTAGACATGGTTAATTAGACAGTTACCTCCCTTATATCAAAAACTTTCAGACAGTGAAACTGAAAGTTTATCTTATTATATTTATTCACTCTTGGAAATTGTTTGGTTTTGGTTTTGTTTTGTTTTGTTTTTTAAAGTCAAAACCCGAATATTTGTATATAATTTTAGCTCTAGTTCAAAGTTCTCAAACTGCTTTACTCACCAATGTAAAATTGGCAATTTCGATGACAATTTAAATGAACTTGTGCCACCTAGTGGCAAGTAAAGTGTCTTAGGCACAGCTCATTGAGGATTTGGATAATAAGGTCTTCATGCATTGTTTATTTATGCAGTCTGGTTTAGCAAAATAAGCCAGCTTTATAGTTCTGCATATGTTTACATTTTTGCAAATCAGAATTATTAACATAGAAAGGAATAGCACTTGCTGTACTGATTGCCTTCATAATTAGATTCTTTACTGTAAAATCGTAATCTTTACTATAAAAATCAAAGCAGCTTCACACATATTTTAAAGGAAACAGTAAGTCAGTCCTGTTGTCATTGCATCAACTAGGTGATATCAAACCTGCTTAGGGCTTATCCTACTAAGGCCTTTTCTATGCTTAGAAAGCAGTAGTCCTTTTACTAGAAAGGTATATTTGAGTCAATGCAAGGTCTCTGCCTCCTACTTTCCTCTCATTGTGGATGTGGCTATATTACTATAAAAGTACCACACTAGTATAGACAGTCCCTAACCAGGGGAAGAATGGCACATTTAGAATAGCTTAATTATGGGTACTTGAGAAGAATTTTAACCAGTGAAAATCAAACACTAGCAGGAAAGAAAGAAAAAAAAAAAAGTGAAAACATGACAGGCCCACAACAGCTTTCTAATGTGACAGTATAAAATGACAACCTACCCCATAGCTTACAAGTGTGCATACCACAGGGTGTCACACAGAATGTGCCATTTTTAACAGGCTTCTCTATGAACTGTTTTCTTGTATTCCTTTTTCTTGGACAAGCAAATCCATGGTCATTTTGCCTATTCCCTGTTCTTGTACTTGTAAGAATACAAGGAATAGTCTCCTATACTATATCTTGGTTGTATTAAGACAAAGGTCCCTTTGTCAGAAAAAGATATGTAGAACTAAACTTGCTGGTTCTAAAGTGTAGGGCAGAAAGGAATTTGGATTTTTTGAGGATGTCACGGTAAGCGGTAAGAGCTGTATTTTTTACAAGCTATTCTACACTGGTGAATGGATTCTTGAGATGTATGAATTCAGTGTATGTGAATTCTGTTTGTCCAGTCTGAAGTATGCCATTTCTTACACTGAGACCTAGGACCAGGGATATTTAACTATCTGTCTAGTCTGCAGCTAATACTAATCACATGAGACTTCATGTTCTCCAAGTCTGTTTTTCATTTCTGGAATTATCCAGTACTGCGTGAGTACTTTTTAAAGTGTTCAGCCCTATTGTTCAGCAGCAATCAGATGCAGCTTACTTAACAGACCTGTGCAAGGTGTTGCAGTGGAATTGGTAATTTCCCTCACTGTGATTCAGCCTGCAGGGTTATATCGCCATCAAAAAAAGCATCACTTTTTCAAACATTGTTTTCAATTCCCTTAGAAATCTTGAGCTTATAATTTTCAAAGGCCTTTCCCAAAGTGCTTTTATCACATTTCGTGTAAGCTTGGATTACAATGAGGAAAAATGGTACACAGTCTTTTTATTCATCTAAACACAAGTAAGCTATTCAGAAGTTCTATCCTTCTGTTGGATGAATTTGTATTCATCATACATAAACTCTATCCAGCACTTGACTGTGGAAAGAAAGAAAGAAAATGGTGTTTCCATGCTTCATTGGTTAGCTTGGGGCAAGAGCTACACCTGTGTGACTCTACCTAATTGTGACTAGAGAAAAAATTCCAGCGCTTTAAGCAAGGCAAGTGTTGTGGGATGTTTCAAGGCTTGGGTTCAGACATTCCCATCACACTTTTTGGTGCACAGTTGTGGTACTCCCCACAGTGAACACAGGACAAATGACAATCGTATCAAAGCTTTGTAAAATCAAAGGAGTCCCAGAGTGATGCAGCCTCTTCTAGATTTTGTTTTCTGAATACTTTGCATTTCTATCTGAGAGATTATTGTAAGGGTAAAGTACACAAAAGGTATCCTTTGAAACTACGATCCTCTTATTCCTACATATTTAAGAACTTTCCTCCCAGTATCCTGGAAACTGCTACTGAGGACTCAGCATGTCGGTCCCTTTCTTAGGTAATCACCATTATTTCATTCTTTTTTTCCCACTCTGTTTCTGGATCCCTTGAACAAGCAGTGTTAACCAGAAGCTTCCATAAAATCTTGGCAATGTGAGAATTTTCACATGCTGCCTTTGCACTTGTACCTGCCTAGAAATAGGTATTAACTCCTTTGTATTCACTGAGTTAATGGATTTTAATTACCTTTTCAAATGTAAAATCATCTCTCTTTTAAAGTATAAATATAGTTAACATATAAGAAGAGTACATCCAGGAAGCTATACACTGGAACTACTGTTCTGAGTAGTAATACTGAATGGGTCATAGTAATTAGCAAGAAAATAAGAAATTCTAACTATTCCTGATGTGTGCTGAATCAACAGAGGATGTATGAAATACACAAACTAAAATCGTTTTAGTCTCAGTATAATTCCATCTGATTTGTTTGGGCTTTGCAAAAGCTCATTACTATTTTTGACTGAACATAAGCATTCCCTTAGACACCCTGACACAGTGTAGGGAAAGACTGTTACAAGTTTCACCCACGGTGAAACTGCCAGCCCATCACTTAAGAAGTTTAGGATTGAGTTCCAATCTTAATGAGTTTTGGAGGGTTAGTGAATGCCCTCTGTGTGAAATAAAGTGATACAGGTCTTGTAAATACAGTTCTTGACTTACAGACCTGGCAATGAGTACCAGGCTAGAAAAACAAAACTAGAGCTGAGGATCTTGTTTTATACCATTCACTTACCTCCTTGTTTTTGAAATTAGCAGGTCAGTTTGGTCCCTTCCCTGTCTCAGGATTCCTACGGCTTGCCTTGACAGAAAATGGCCTTTCAACACTGTTCCACAAGACTGAGCAATTCCAGTCAGAAATATTATCTTTATCATCCCTGATGACACCATGCTCATCCTACTTGGCCAAAGTCTTCCTGAGTGTTTGCCTCTGACTTGGGCTTTGCTGTAAAATCTATGTAGTGAAAGTTTTTCTGCTCATCCAACTAGTCAGACCACTGCATGTTTTAAAGGTCTGTACAACCCAGGTCAGGCATTTTCCCTATAAAATGCAGTTTCCAAGTAATAAAACTTCTGTTACACCCAATAATTCACTCCTGGACATTTCTCATCTCTGTTTCTCTTTACTTGAAAACCACAGATGTTTCATGAAGGAACATGTGCCTTTGAAAGCTTCAGTTATTAAAAAGAAGAATTATATAAGCAAGTATTTGCAAAATATCCCTCTCCACAGTTTTACAAATACAATATACCTTTATTTCCTGTTCAAGCCAAGCAAACTTGTGTTGATGCTTGAACTTCTGATTTTAAAACACTTTCATAGGAGAGTGAAGTCACTCATCATTAAAATAAAATTTCTACATTGAGAAATAAAAGGGACTAAACTGTAGAAACAAGCTCTGTAATTCCCTGTTCCTGGCAGTTTCCAGACAGAAGGGAGCAATTTATAAGTTTCTCTCATCTACATTTTATTGTGCTAGACTCTTGCTTTGGCCAAGGAACTCCAGAACACACCATGTTCCTGCCGGAGTGGTTTGTGCGCTCCACAGTATTCCTCTGACAAAGAGTAAAGGCAGAGGGATTGACGTTGAACCAGATGTTCAAGTACAGTAAGAATTACATCTTTTTCCCCTTCCTCAGAGCAGACAGACTGACTTAGTAGCTCATCCTTGATGTTTGTACATGATGTTACACAAGGTTATTAAAATAATTACTTTTTACCCTGGTTTATTCCAGAGTAAGGTAGGTAACCCTACCTTCTTCATCCACAAGAGAAACAGGGAAGTATTTTTTGGTTTCATTTGTGCTAGGAATTTCTCTATGACCTAGATATGATGGGAGATAACTTGGAAAAGGAGGAAGGACAAATTAAAGAGAAATTCTTACGACTGCTTGTGTTACAAGACAGGTTTAAATGTAAATTAAATATAAGGCACATAAATTTAATATCTGCAGAATAAGATTTGTGCATGAACCATTCTAGTTAATTCTCTCAGATCAAATACTCTGAAATATTTGCAATAACTTTTTATGCTTTAGCAGTGTGTGTTTTGTTTGGCCTGCATATTTGCTCAAGCAATAACCTCTAGAATGAAATATACTTTGTTAGATCCCTTTCTTAATTTCTGAGTCTCACCTATGTGTCTCTTGCAATCATTGTGCCATAATCCTTGGGATCAAAAAATGCTTTTAACTTATCTTTTCATTGCTAAACTTAAAAACTGTTTCTGTGCTACAGTTTCAGCCAACTATGAGCCACCCACCTGATGAAGCACCTTTTAATCCTTATGTGCTGCAGAGGAAAAGAGGTCTTACAGGAGCAGAAAAAGGTAGGAGGAGTAATTTGTGTTACTAATGCAATTTCCTTCTTTATGCTAGAGATTTCTCGTCAACTCCTCTTTATTTTTCTTGCATGTATTTTGCACTGTGTTGTGTATTCCCACAGCCATTACCACAGCTCAAGCCTGGTAGTTGAAACTGCCAGATGTCACCACCTGTAATAAAAGCCATTTAGCAGAAATCCTTTTGTCAATGTTGAAGTGAACATTATTGTTTCCTCGACTCTAAAAACTGCATCCTTATGCTTCATAAAAGTAATTGTGCTGTGTTTTATCCACAGTGCCAAGGTGGCACTCAGGGGTTTCTGTAAAATGCAATTAAAGTTGGGTACCTAAGAATGAACTACATATGAGGCAGCATTCTGAGTGAAGAATTGTCTGAGGTAACTAATGGAAAGTACTAAGGAGAAGGGCCAGACTTTTACCCTTATTCTGTCAAGGAACCTCCTGTCTTCTCTTTACACAGATGTTCAGTAGTTTAAGCATGTCAGCAGTGGAGGTCACTCTCTTTTGGGGTGTTCCTCTGAAGTGACTGTAGCTGGATTGCATGTGGTTTCTTTATGTTGCCCTCCTAAGTTAAATGCACTGATGAACCTGAACGCAGAAAGGGTGCATATAGTAGATGTGGCAACAAAAATGTCTCACATAATGTCTACTTTTTTTCATTGATTGAACTGCAGGTGATCAGAGGGAGGCCTTACCCATGGATACCGAGGTGTATGAAAGTCCATATGCTGATCCAGATGAAATAAAACCAAAAAATGTCACTCTTGACAGGAAGTTGTTAACTTTAGAGGAAGGAGAACTTGGGTCTGGCAACTTCGGTACTGTAAAGAAAGGATTCTATAAAATGAAAAAGTAAGTGTTTCCTTCTATTTTCATGGACCCTAATATGCAAAAGCTCTAGTCTCTATTTCTCAGACAAGCAGTAATCTTTGCATGTCATTTAGGGTGACAGACTGTACCAAAGTAGTTTGGGCTAATATTCACCAGTTTTTCTCTGTACTTACAGTCATTTTCTGTACACTCATTTTCCTCTGTTTATAGACTCCTCTTTGCCTGCAACATAGTCACATCCCAGCCATTATTTTTTGCCTGTAAAGTGCCCCTTATGACTGTTTTCTCTCATGGCAGGGATAGTAGAATGTGAAATCCACTTCCTCCCTCCATAGTTCTTATGGGCAGTCATGCTACTCAGTATTTTCTCACTATATCTCTTTGAGAAATAGCGCAGAGTACCACAGATAGCTTACCTTTATCAAAGAGATTTTAACCTAAGTATGATAAACACCTGCTTCATGAAGCTGGAATGTTGAAAATTAAGAAGACAGAACATACTGTCACCTCTTTTATCATGTAATAGCAGTAGGAACAGATGTTCTTTATACTGGCAGAAGTGGGAGCATGTGATCATAAATTTTGATAGTAAAATGTTATAAGTATGCTGTTTAAGTGCATGGGCTGATTATCCATACGCTTTCACCACCTGCAGCTGGAGGCATTTCTTTAACCAAGGTTTTCAGAGCCAGGAAGGATTTATTTTTTTTTTCCCCAGTACAGTCTGAGAGGATTTCAAGGGGTCTGGTCACAGCTCGTGTACTTGATAATCTTGTTTCACAGCTGAGCTCTGTTGGTCTCATCAGTAACTCTTTCACTTAGTTTTATGAGCTGAAGGTTGCAGGAGTACGCTTAGTTTCTCAGGATTTCAGAGCACTGCCTTGGGACCTTGCAATGCCGCATGCCCTACTGTCAGCCCCAAAACACATGAGTGCTTAAAAAGGCCTTTATGCTTTTCTTGCCAGAAAACTTTGTGGATGAGAAAAAAAAAAAAAAGTCTAATACATTTGTTTTCAGGGTTTTTAAAGACTTTTTTATGACTATTTATAGTTTTTATGGGTTCTTTCTATTCTCTTTCTTGCTTAGCTGTCTTCTGAGCATTTCATAGATGTGCCTGTTACATTTGGGGGTTTTCCTCTTTGAATGTCAATTCTGTCTTTTGTCACAATTTGTACAGTGCACACAAACATCAGATGAAGATTGTGTGCATTTGCACACATCATTTTCAGCATCTAACCCCAGGACTGGATTCTTTTTTTGTAGAGGTGCCAAGCCAGTGGCTGTAAAAATTCTTAAGAATGAGAGTAATGATCCAGCCATAAAGGATGAATTACTGAGAGAAGCAAATGTAATGCAGCAACTGGATAACCCATATATTGTCCGAATGATAGGCATATGTGAAGCTGAGGCCTGGATGCTAGTAATGGAAATGGCTGAACTTGGGCCACTGAATAAATTTTTGCAAAAAAACAGGTATGTGAAGTCCTATTTCATTTCACAGGATTTATCCAAGTGGGGGAAAAAGATATGGGTACTCTTTTTTCTTTTTTTTTTTTCTTTTAGGGCAATGTTAAATTGACATGTTGTTAAAGTAATATATATGATTATAGTTACTGTTCACTGGGATGTGATTATCTTGTACATGTCTCCTAACTGTCAAATATTTCTGGTAAAAAAAGTGTGTTTTGAATAAATGAAAGAATTTTCACATGTCCTTCAGTTGATCATTTATTGATATGATCACATATCATCTTGTTCAGGACATTCTTACACTGCCTCTTCTAATTAAAGCTTAACTAAACATTAAGTGGATCAGGTTCCTACTGTGATGTGGGGAAGTTCATAGTAAAGATTTATATTTGAACTCCATGAAAAGTCATGAAAATGAACTCCTGACCTCTTAAAAATTCAATTATGATTTTCAGACATGTCACAGAGAAGAATATAACAGAGCTGGTGCATCAGGTTTCCATGGGGATGAAATACCTGGAGGAGAATAATTTTGTTCATAGGGATCTGGCTGCAAGGAATGTGCTATTAGTCACCCAACATTATGCCAAAATTAGTGACTTTGGACTTTCTAAAGCTCTTAGTGCTGATGAAAGTTATTATAAGGTAAGGTTTGCACAAGACATGAAAGTTATATAGTAGCACACATTAATAAGGTTATTTTCAGTTGAAGTGCAGTTGTCTTCAGAAGTTGAAAATTATGAATAATATCTATAAGCCACTATTTTATAGGCTGAAAATAGGTAACTGATTTTCAAAATTCATGATAAACATTAAAGGATGTGTAGGGAGGAAAAAGCTAGTCCTTTCTTTCGTTTGCTTACATTTTTCATTTACTTCTGGTAAACTTGTTGTTAGAAGGTTGAAAATTATAGTGGAAATTAGATACTTCCTTGTATAAAAGGGGAAAAATATCTTTGTTGCAGATACAAATTTTTGGGCACTTTGTTCTTCACCACGTCCAAGGAAATTTACTCTAACACTGTATTATTGACTAACATAAGTGAATTTCAGGACATTTTTGAAAGAATACCATTGGTAAATAATAATTTGATCTAAGCAGAATTTCTTTATCCAGGTTTTAAATTCACTGGATCTCAGTACAGCTAAAAGGACTGAAATAACTGTCACATTTAATTACGTAAAAACATCCATAGGAGGCAAGGGCTCTAATCATGTCTGCATCTTTTTTCATGATGTATTGCTCTTGCAATTCAAATTTTTCTTCCTTCTGCTTATTCCCTTTCATCATCTGTTTAATAAGCTAGACCATGAAATGCTGCAGAGGATGAGCAAGCACATACTCCCTTCTGATGGCCTTCCTATGGGAATAGTAACTGCTGCCAGAAAAGGCAGTAACTTCTTAAATCACTGCCACTAGCCTAGCCAGAGCTGCTTGTCAGAAGTTTGGGAATTGGTATCAAAGACCCATTCCCTTTACAATGCTGCAAAATGCGGGGGGGGGGAGGTT
>VWZY01007776.1:188855-229952 GCA_013399075.1 Chloroceryle aenea | reverse complement strand
GGGCCCTGGTGAGGGGGTGTAAATGGAGGAGGGGGTGTTGGGTGTGGGGGTGCTCAAAGGGCTGAGCGCTGAGGGCGTTGGGGGTGCCCGCGGAGCAGGGAGGCCAATGCTGAGCTCCGATCCTCTCGCCCAGTCCCGTTTGTATTACGGGGTGTGTGTTGGGATCAAATTTTAGTGTGAAATTAAAAAGCCCCAAACCAAACGACCCAAACAAAACCAAACACTCCAAAAAAACCCCAGAAGAACCTGTGCACGTTCTATTTAGCAGTATTCCTGTGATTCGAAATAACGAAAATTGCATCTATTTATGGCAGTAAAGCTTCAGACGTTATTAAATTCAACATGCTTAACTTAAAAATCCAAGAAAAGATGCAAAAATGAAGTTACTACCCTAAACATTGCAGTTAGTTTTAAGCTGCTAATACTTGTCCCAACACTTAGAGCAAAATGATCACGGTGTGATCATGCTTAACGTTTTATACCAAAGTGAAGTTCGAGTTTGATAAAGAATGAAATCAGTAAAATCTTGCTCTTTACCAAATACCTATTAAAATATTTAATTGTATTTTTGAATTTGACATCTGGAATTGCAGGAGATCAAAGGCTGTCTAAATGTTTCTTAAAATAAATCGCTGACAATGCGCAGACGATCGAAGAACACCATCAGTGCTCCCCTGGAAGTTAAAGAACATGAGACTAGATACACTGAAGAGAAGGAAGAGGCTCCTCACCCTGCTCTGTCGAAAGACCAGAAGATTTGCAAAGTGACTAAATCAAAAGGCTCCAAGAAGGAGAATTTAAGTGATGGGAAGGAGGTGCTGGTGCAGAAATGCACCAGAAGCCCGGAGAAGGAACCGTACTGCCGCAGGGAGGGTGTTGACAGCTGTCAGTTTGCTGAGTGCTTTTCTGAAACACTAAAAGGGGATGTGGCTGGTGAACGTCCCTTGCCCCTGAATAGTAAGGAAAATGTTCCAAGAAGCAGAGCTGTTGCTCTGGGAGGTGAATGCTACTTGACACCTAACAGGGGCAAAGCAGAAGACAAAGCTGATCCTGGAATATCAGAGAAACAGCAGAAAACACCCATTGATTTTGCAACTGTAACAATTGCTGAATTTGGGATTACCCAGGAGAGCTTTACTAAAGGATCTGCAGGTAAGCCTGGAGCAAGCCATGGCTGTTGTCCTTCTTTGAGGGACAGCTGGAGGTTATCTTGTCCAGGCACTTACCAACCTCTTCCCTTCAGCTCAGGTTCACCTTGCCTGCCTCCGTTTCAATGTGCCTGGGAACAGGACAGTGATGTGTCCCTTCAGCTCCCTATTAAACTCTTTTCTGTCCAGTTGATTAGGTGTCTGTGAGTTGCACAGTTCTGCAAGTATTGGTAGGTTGTTCCTTAGCTAGTGATTGAAAAAGTAAAGACAGCTCTTTGTTTTCTACACTGTTTAATTAAATGTTAGCTTGCTTTTAGGGAGCTACGTTGCTTTTGCTGAGGTTTATCGAGCTGAGCTAAGTTTGGATGCTTTCACAAACAGCATAAATCACTCTTAAAACAAAAAGGAAAAGAAAAAAAGTACCATTTTACCAGAAAAAAACCCACAAGCCAACGATACCAAGCAACCTTTTCTTTTTTTATTGTTCCTTCTGTTCCCGTTTCAGGAAAGTCTCCAATGTCACTAAAATACAGACGAAGATCAGCAATTGGAGTGCGGGGGTCACCGGAAAATAACACCCTTATCAAATTCCTTGCCCAACAGAGAAGCATCAGGCAGAAGGAAGCTTTCCCAGAGGTGAGAACCTTTCTCAGGTATCTAATGTGTCAGCTGAGGTCCCCCAGGAATCACCATATGCAGGCAGGGAGAGAAGGCCAGTCTCTGGAAGAAACCAGTAGAGGGAATAACCATGGCCTTAATTTTGTTGACATCCCTCAGTCACTTTTCTTTGGAATATGGGGCGTGAGAGGTTTTGTTTGTGTAGAAGTAGAGTCTTTTCTCCTGGTAAATCCTTGTTTACCATAACCTCTACATTCCTGCATTTGCCATGCTTGATTTTTGGCTAATTCATGTGTCACTAAAGTGAAGTAAATAACTTGTTTTTTAATCAGACCTTTTCAGCACAGACTCTCAGAAAACAAATTCTGGCTGTGGTCTAGAGGCCCAGATTATGAAAGGCAGTAAAGCTTCTTGATACAGTTCCCTTTTTCCATAATACTGCCATACAACTAAATTTGCAGCCAGATTAAATACAAGATTTGCTTCTTGGAGTTTGTTTTGTGCCAGTGTACAAATATAAGGAGTAAAGCCTGTGTCATCCCCAGGGGGGCAGAGAGAGTCTCACATGGTTAATTTTGTTTTGGCAGATTAGTCCTTTTAAACAGGAGCATGTCAGGTCGCTGAAGGACAAGATAGATGCCTTTCAAATGTCTTTTAAATCCGTACAAGAAGCTGAGGGGCAGTCTGGCCACCCTGGACTGTCACAAGTGGATGACACTTCCCAGGAAGCAGGCTCCTGTAAGTTGATGGTATTTCTGGGCACTGATTCATCTTAAATAACATCTTAAACTTCCTCCTTTAGTCCAAAAAGCACAAAACTCCAAAGACTGAATATAAACCAAACAAAAACCTAGCTTCCTGTATAAGGATTGTCACAAGGGGTTGTTTTTTGTGTCTGGTTTGAGGTTGTTTGTTTATCTCAGTACATCCTGAGTAGTGGTTTCTCAGAATAACCTCCAAAGAAAAATGAAGACTAATATTTTTTGTGACTGTTGTTTTAGTTTAACTTTCTAGATTTATCCCCTTTAATTGACCCTTTTTAATTTTGTTTTTATCACCACTGGCTTTAACTGTTGTAACTTTTATCTCTCTTGATTGTGATGTGCACACTTATGTTTAATTTTAATAACTTTGTTTAATAAGTGCAGTAATTTTAGCAATCCCATTATGTTACTGTGCCATTAACATCCTAATTTCTTAATGAAAATAGTAAATATTGGAGAAGGAAGTCAGGGCAGTGCTGCAGTCACTGGGAGGAGACGATGGTGTAAAACAAACTACAGTGCTTCTCTCCTTTGGTATTGGTCTTAGTTTGCATATGACAAGAGTAACTTGCCTTCTTTTGAAGGTTTAGTAATGTTATTTTAAAAGTCACCCAAAAAAGATGGCATTTTCTTTTTCTGGGCTAGAAAATCTCATTGTTCTTTTGGTGAAGAAACACCCAAAAAGCATTCACTGAAAAATCTGAAGTTGGTCTCTGTGGTTTGGTGTTTTGTTTGGTTTTAATTGATGCAGCTCAGAACACAGTACCTTTGACAAAAGAGCAGAGCCTGGATCAGTGGAGTGAAAAGTTCCCGTCCGACAACAGCGGAGCTGGCTTGGAAGAAACTTTATGTCAGAATTTGACTGACAGCAGTAAGTCTGGTACCAAGATCTGCACCACATTCTCTTCATGCCAAGACGTGTCTGTCACTGAACCCACTGCTGCTCCTTCAGAGGTACTTAGATAAGTGTGGGCAAAGCACTTAATAAAAATAAATAGAGCAGGAAATCTCCCATGTAAGAATTTTGTCTTGCTATGACAAGCCAAACAACTATCACTGTCCTCCAATGCTGCTGCACTAAGCAGCTTCTGAGCTGTAAACCAGCTGGGCCAGCAACCTTTTCCTGTGAAGGTTAGGCAGTGAAGGTTAAACTTCTTAAATTAGTGAATAAAATATACAGGGTTTTCAGTCCTTTTGTTTTCTTCCCAATTCTTTTTAGGTTGTTTGGGGAAAAGAAAGCAGTAGATGCTTGAAAAAGCTCTGAAATCATTGTCTGTGGGACTAAAAACCTCTAGCTTATGGTGATTTAAAAGGAAGCATTTGCAAGTAGCATTGCAATGTGTGGTGTGTATATAAATAGAATAAATAGGTTAATATACATTTTAAATCTTGTAACTTCTTTCTCTAGGAATGTGTTAATGAGCAGCACAATCCAACGGAGTCGTCAGAGGCTGTTTTAATTAGGGATAGCTTAGAAACAGAGCATGGTAAGAGAATTCATCACTATTACAAGGTTTTTTTTATTCTTATTAGAAGGTAAAATTTGTAAGGAAATGTTTCCCAAGCAGTCATCCCACATTGGCAGTTTGGTTCTGTGAGGAAAAAGCTCAGACCAAGACATGGGGAGGGAATAACTGTTTAGATTTTCCCTGCATTTTGCCAGTCAGGCCATTCTTAGGGAAAAGCCTGGCTGAGCATGACCCTGGTTCATGCCTGGGAAGGGGAGAGGGGTGTTAATGTGCAGGGTCCTTCTCTGTACTTCAGAGAAGACCGTATTTTTTTCCTCCCAGTTTACATGGATGAGAGAGAAATTCTCAGACAAAATATATTTTCTCTCATACAATGCTCCCTTTTTACTTTGGTACGTTTTGTACATTTCTCAAAGTAAGAACTGCATAATAACAGCAGCAACATAGAAACAAATGGATGCTTTGAGATGTTGATGCACAGCATCTATAGAGATGTGTACACCTTAGCTCCTGTTGCTATGATGAAGTCTTCTCAATGGTACTTCAGTCCTTAATTGTCATTTCCCTCTATTTCCCTAAAGTTTTCAGTTCTGACCACATCACTAAAGACCTCAGAAGTGATGCTATATCCGACCTAAGCAGAAAGAAAGTTAGTTTTGTGGAAGAACTGAGTGTGGAAGTATTTGATGAAAGGAAGCCCCCTGTCACACCAGTACGAATGGGAGATACTCCCCTGAGAGAACACGGGCAGAGTGGCTCCCGTCTGCGACCTGTGCTGAAGAAAACACCAGTGAAGCCACTGCTGGATAACACAGAGGTTGGTCAAGTGACTGATGTAGAGCTGCTTCTGCAGGCATGGTTGTACTGGCAGCAGTTAGATCGTGGGTAAAGATAGTCTTTGATTAATTGACCTGCATCAGAAATAATTTCACGCTATCAGTGGATATCTCTCTGCTGCTTGGTCATCCTGGCAGCTTTGTTTGAAGCTTCCATGTTATGAGAAGATCTGTTTGTGTGTTGTGGAGTTTCATTCATTTTGGTTTTTAAACAATAGGATCAATTATTAAATGTTGCTTACAGAAGAAGTTGCTTTCATTTGTTTTGAAGAAGGACAATATTTTAATTAAATGGTACTGAAGAGATGATTTTATCACTTAAATTTGGTAGCAATACTGGACTGATGCAGTTGACAGAGAAGGTGAATCTCTTGCAGTCTCCAGTTGTGCAGAAATCTCTGAAGCATGGCAAACAGGTAGGTTGGGTTCCTCTTTTGGTTTTTAAATAAGTAGGGTATTATGTAGGTTCATAATGTGTATTAAATAAAGAAATCCCTCACCAAAACTTCAGAAATCCTGTAATACTAGAATAGAACCACCTGTTTTCTCTGTAGTCGTCTTCTATTTTCTCTGTAGTCATCCTCTATTTTCTTTCTTAATTCCTGGTACTGCTATAGAGAAAATCCTGGCTGAATCCCCAGGACAAGTAAAGGTAGCATTTTGCTGTTTGATTGGTGGGTCGTGGGATTTATTAATGTTAATACCCATGAACAGACCTTGAAAAGACTTGGCTCTATGAAGGTTCTAATTTAAATTCACTAAGCAGTCTATGAATTTTATTATAACAGAGAAGACCGAAAGCTATAGCTCTGGAAAGGCAAAGAAGAGAAGAGTTACTTTTGGAGAAGTTCTAAGCCCAGAAATATTTGATGAAGCTTTGCCTGCGAACACTCCATTGCGCAAAGGAGCGACCCCAGCCCGTCAGCCAGGAGGGCAGGGCCACAGCCTTTCTGCAGGGACACAGCTCAGTAAAGTACCATTACCCCAGCCAAATTTTGACAGTGATGAGGTGAGTTTGGGTTTTTTTTGGTGCTGTGTTGTTTTGGTTTTGGTTGTTTGGGTTTTTTTAATTGTAAAACCAACCTGTTCGTTTCTGTGACTGTTTTTGTTTAATTCTTTTATATTCTTATTATTTTTATTATTTACCAGTCTGCTTGGTTTTGAAAAGAAATGGCTAAAATATTCAAATAGAGTCTGCCTGAAGCTTTAGGATGACATTGAGGACTTGTTCTTTTGCTTTATGAATTCTAAAGAGTATTTTAGCCTGTATGTTTGAAGCTGAGTACTGGTAGCACGCAGTGTTCTTGCCTTGGCCTATCCATATCATTTTGGTACTGTGTTTCTTTTTGCCATATGTAGAAAGTGAGCTGCTACATCCTTTAAATACAATAAAATCACCTGGCTGTTCCAAACACTAGTGGAGCAAGTTGTTTATGAGTACATGCCTGGTGTGGTATATTGCTGAAAGTGTTCACTGCTTGTGTTTAAAGGAATGTGGTGATCCTCTTCAAGAGACAATGGAGGGCCCTGTTGCTGCAGGAGCCCTTTTGCCTGTTGGCCACACTGAAGGTAACCCCAGCTTGTGTTTTGTTTTTGATGCTGCATCCTTCTGTACCTGGAAATCGAGGTGATGGGGGGATATGTTTCAGTTGTGCTAAAACCTAAATTCTCTCACTTTCTCTGCAGTAGCTGCCTTGCTCCCCTCTAGGATAACTGGGCGTTATTTGATCTTGTGGTATTTTGTTATGAAAGTGGCTGATCTAATTAAACTTGCTGTTTTAAGTAATTGGGCTTACTCTCTTGATTCTGTAATTGGGATGTTTTGAAAATAGCAACCAAGACAACAGCAACTGAAAGGGAGTTGTGCATGTGTGTGTACGTACCTCAGTGAAAGCTGTTTACAAGATTTGTTTTTCTCTGTTTTTTAAAGAAAGCTCTTAAGGTTTTTTCATCTTGCCATGTTTGATAGTCCTCCAGATGAAGTTGCTAGTTACTCAAGACTAAACTGATTACACATGCTGTATGTAATGTTAGAAATCAATTGGATAACTTTCTTAAAATATATTTTTTTATATTGCAATTGAATCAATATTCTTATTTCCTTCCTGCATAATAGCAACAACTGATACATCTGATACAATAAGAACTTGTTCAACTAAAAAGAAGGTAAGTTTCTTTAGTGGTGACGTTGAGTTTGGTTCTTTAACATCTTCAGGTATAATATAATAATTTTATAACTTAGAATTCCTATTCCTTAGCAGTGTAGCCCTCTTTCAGAGGGGACTGATTTTAGCATCTCAAGAGCCATAAGTACTACGAGTGCTGAAGATGTTGAAAATCCAAGAAAGAACAAGTGTCAAAGACAAAAGAACATAACCTCTGCTGCCAAAAAGACACAAGTAAGTGGCAGCCCCCTGCAACTGGTGAATGCTGTCTTTATTTTTCTATCCAACTGTATATTCTCTCTTAGGTGTTTTAGGTGATTATTTTGATTTTTTTTTATCTGTTTCGTTACGTTCTTGAGCTTGCCCAGTCATAGGCCAGCTGAGGATTGTAAAGGTGTGAGACTTGGAAAAGATTTTTGCTCCTGTATATTGGAAGGGAAGGCACAAACTCCTCTTCAAACAAAGTGTGAATGAAGAACCTGTAGTTTTGAGCTGAAAGACTAATCTATTTGACTTGGATTTGGTTAAATGAAACAAAAATCAGTTATGTTTGAGAAGTAATTTTCCTTTCGTTTGAGACTTTAGATTAATTTGTAGTTGGCAGAATGAGTGAAACTGTGTTAGGGGAAGCAGTTGTTATGCATCAAAATCCAGCAATGCTGTTGCTTATTCGTTGTAAAATATTGTACAGGATCATTATAATTATGTTCTGTTCTAGTCAATCTTCCCATTCCTTTCAGAGAAAGAAACGTACAAGCTATGGGAAAAGAAGAAAGAAGAAAGTAGATAAATCTTTATATGGAGAAAGAGAGATGGCTTCTAAGAAACCTCTTCTCAGCCCTATCCCTGAAATTCCAGAGGTTTTCTCTTTTGTCTCCCCTCCAGATTCACCAAAGGCAAATGCACTTTTGTCAGGTAATATGGTTTTTAGTTTTGTTTTGCCTTGGTCTTTCTGCTGCTTCTAATTTGTTATTTCAACAGTTAAACAAAAAAACTGTTGATAGGTTCCTTGACTTCTGTCCATATGAAAAGAGCTCAGGATATTATTTATTATTAATTGCTTCTGGTTTATTAGATCTTCTGGACTCTACTATATTAATAATCTCCATCTGGCTAAATTTAACTCTTGTGCAAAACTGACTCTGTCTTCACTGGCTACTGGTCTTAAAACTGGTCTTCATAATCTTAAAACTGGCAAGTTGGGTATGAGCAGTTAAGTGCTGTGCAGTGTCTTTCTGGGTTTTATTTTTACACTAGTTTTCTGGAAGTGTTCTTTAGAAGGTTACTTTTATGTAGGTAAAATACAAAAAAGCTTTTGCTATGATATTTAAAAAATTGTACATTCACACGTAGAGTCAAGAAACCATGTGCCTGTGTTAATTCAGAAGATGTATTTTTAGATAATACCAGAGTTGGGAATTCTCAAAAGGATGTTCAACAGAATCCAGTGGTGGTAAAAAGAAGGAAAAACACTTCTGCAGTTCATGTGGATGGAAGCTCTAAGGACCTGGACACTACAGAAACCAGCAGCTCCCATGCTATGGTGCTTCAGGCATCAGGTGGTGATGTGGAGTCTGTTTCTGGCATTGTTCATAAGGTAAATGATATGCTGAAGTATGCTGCTAGGAAATAAGTCAGAATTGTGTTTCGTGTTGGATCAAAATGTAATGTTTTGGGTGAAAGAAAAAAAGCTAAGAGTGGTTAAACATTGCAAAAGGCTGCCTGGAGAGCCCATGGGATCTCCATCCTCCCTCAGGACTCAGCTGAACAAGGCCTCAAGCTACATAAGTTTGGCCTCACACTGGAGCAGATTTCAGCTTGTGGGTTTCTATGTCTTGGTTGGTTGGGTTTTTTTGAGAATGACTACACTCAGTGAGGAAAACAGTAGCAGTTTTTCAGTTAGCTGTTTGAAACCTGATTTTTTGTGGATTACCTTTTGCCTGTATTAAATATGGGTGGTCTTGGTTTTTTTTTTTCAGTTTTCAAATATTGTGCGAGATGCAAAGTGTGGTTCTGATCCATCAGACTGCTTCCAACAAGGTGAAGAGACTGCATGTGTGAGAGAGGCAGAAGAACCAGGTTCCTTGATGGAAAACGAGAAGTTACAAGAAAATCCCCTAAATATGGCAGAGCAGCTAACTGGGATAAAAGCTCTAGAACAAGAGGACCCTCATGTACATGAGGGTGCCCAAAGAACGTGCTGTCCACAAGAGGATTCAGTAAGATGTAGTCCATCAAGAAGTGGTGTCATCTATTTTCCCCCTGTTGAGAAATTGAAAACAACTGGAAACGCTTTTCCAGTTTCTTCTTTTAATATAGAAGAAGTGTTATCTGTCCCTCAGCTGAAGAATGACTCCTTCGAGCCTTTTAGAAGAAAGAGTGATAACAGTGGTGAGAAAAGAGTGAGGCGCAGCATGAGACTGCAGAAAGATGCAGAAAATGAAGGACTTGCCTGGGTTCAGGTACCCGATGAGATTCCAAAGAGGCCTCCGCTGCGAGGTTCTGCCCGCAGAGTCAGGAGAACAATCAGCACGTCCATCCTCACAGCATCTGAGAATACTCACCCCAGTGAACAACATCTCACCCAGTTTTCCACCCCGGGGAAGGAAAACCTCGCGGATGGTCCCTGCAGAGGGTGGAGGAGGAAGAGAGTGTGTGTATCCACACCTCAAGAAACAAGAAGTGGGTCTCAAACCCGGAAAAGGAGCATAACGAAGTCTGTAGGTGGGAAGGACAGAAGTAAAGAGAAACACTATGAAGATGTAGAAATACCTCTTGAAAATAATGTTTAGTGACACTTCAGCTACTTCTGACTTGACCTTAGGTCAGTATTACATTTCTATGTTCTGTCTCTTCAGTGCTCTTTTCTTTTCTCTCCAGCTTTGATTTCCTTATAATTTCCTTATTCATGATCTGAATGACTTAGAATTGATTTTCCTTGTCTTTATTCCTAAAACACACTGCATAGGAGAGGTAGCTTGGCTCAGAGCACTGATCTGCTAGACAGGTAATCTAGGTAATCCAGAGGATAAAAGATTTTTCTTCCATGATGAACTCGATTTGACATCACCTCTTTATGGAGGAAGAAATTTGCTAGTCCCAAAAATATGGTGTGTGGGGACAAGTTACTTTTTAGACAATTGGAAGTTAATAGTAATTTGTGTTTTGCTGAGAGGATGATGGGGCTCTTGCTTTTGTTGGCTGGGTTTTGTTTGTTTGTTTTTTAAAAGAATGGGATTCAAGTGTAAGATGGTTCTGTTTCTGAAGTAGATGAATGATGAATTTGTCATTGGAACTTAAGCCATGACATTGCAGTGTCTGCCCTTTCAGCTAGAAATGCTTGAAGTGTTGATGCTTCCCATGTGCTTGACCATTCCTTACAAACTGCTTTTGAAATCTGTGTGAATTTTCTTCCTGATTTAAAAAATACCCCCAAAAAAACCCCAAACTCTTGAGATTCTCTGCAAATCAGAAGGGAATCCCTTCAGGCTTGAAGGGGAGGAGTAGAAGGCAGGGAAGCTGGTACCATCTTCTGAAAAGACTTTACCTTCTGGTCACGGGCAGGGGCAGAGTTCTGTAAGTAAGGCTAAATTTTGTGTTAGAAAGAGTTAAAGAACCCTGCTTCTCTGGTGTGAAGTTTGCTTTTTTTTTTTTCCTTTTTCTTTCTCTAAAATATTGTCTATAACATTAATTTAAAAAGATTAAATTGGCTAAGGAAAGTGCAGCATTAATCATACAGTAAAGCTGTATTTCATTTCTGGACAATTCCAATCTTTGGGGGGTGTGTGTACTAAATACAGCACAGATTATTCAGTAGTTGACCTGTCATCTCTCTGTTCTCATTTTTCCAGTTTGAACAATGTAATAAAAAGTGATGACTGTAGGTGGTCTGCTTAAACATTGGCTGTTGCTTTCATTTTTCATACTGCTCTCTTTCAGCCCTAGTGAAATACCTGTGCCAGCTTGGAGGAAATAGCTTTCTGTTGAAAACGATCCCTTCTGTGACCTTGTTTTTAACATTATTGATGTGGAATAAAATACTTTATGTACTTGGCTGCTTTTATAAAGCTTAAAAGCAAACAGAATGGTTTCATTTTTATGCATCTTTTACTTCTTTCTACAGACATCATCAGTTTTTCCCAAGACGAGAACTCCTAAGGCAACTTCAAAGAAACTTCCCTACCTAAATGCTGTTCATCTTACGCTGCTTTAGAAACATTACTGAAGTTATCAAAACAATTTTGCTTGATGTTTTATTTTGGGGGTTTTGCTTTTGTGACTAAATGAGAATTTACCATTTGGAAATGGAATGGGGTCGTCTTGTGGGGACAGCAGTGTGGGGACAGCAGTGTGGTGGCATGCCAGGAGAGGGCAGTCTGACACGAGCTTTTTATGGCTGTAACTGAGCTTGAAAATCATACAGAATCTTTGAAGGGATGCTAGCTAAGGTTTAAATCTAAAGCTCCTTGAGATTAAAACTAATACTAACTGCAACTTCTGACACTCAGAAAGAAAACAACTGAACTATGCACTAAAATTCATCTGCAAAACAGAAACGATTCTCTATTCAGCTGCGGGTATCAGGTGCTGAGCAGCCTTGAATAGTCAGATCAAGGAAAGAGTTTTCCTCTTGGAAGAGGCAATAAAACTCGAAGGCTTCACCAAAAATGCCACCCAGAATGCGATATTGTTGCCTTATGCATCAGTGACAGCAGCACTAGAAGGGAATTCTCCCCTGAGGTTTCTGGAGTGGCTGGGCTAAGTGCACTTCAGATGTGAAGTGAAGCGTAAGTCGAGTCAGAAATAGAAGAGCAAGGGCAAGGAGAAGAAAACAAAGCTTGGCTTTTCCTTGTGGCACAGCTTGGTTGAAAAGGGTTGTTCCCAGCGTTATGTGGAAGCTCGATGGCAATTTGCATGGCCTGCCTGAGGGCGAGGTTGGAACCTACAGAGAAAGAAAGAAAGAAAGAGGTTGCAGTTAATGGGACTTAACCCGGAGAGGAGACAAGTCTTCAGTTATGCAGAAGGTTGCTGTAAGGCGAGGGGGTGGGTAGTAATCTGTTCACCATATCTGTACAGAAAGGGACAAGAAATAATGTGTTTAAATTAGAGAAAAATGTCTCAAACACAAAGAAAAAGTTCTAGCAGCAGAGATAGTTAAGCATGGGAATACAGTGCCTTGGGAAGTTGTGGAATCTCCATCACTGGAGGCTTTTAAGAACAGATTAAACAAATAACTGTCAGGAATGACATATGATCCTTCCTAGGGGTAAGGATAGGGCCTGGATGGCCTCTTGAGGTCTCTTCTGGCTGTGTTTTCTGATTGCTAGAGATTAGGGTTGCAAGAGGTGTTTTGGGACTTGCCTAATAGTTAAGAACTGAGATAGAATCTGTCATGGAGTAGGGAGCTGGAGATTTGCTGACACTGGGGGCTGTTTAGCATGGGAAGGAACTGGGGAATTTGGGACCGAGCTCTTCATGCAAGGCTAGCAAAATGGGCTTGGTACTTTAAACATTCAGATCTCCTGTGACTCACTTCTCCTCAAAGGAGTATCTCTGTAGACCCCTCAGATGGTGAAACCTACAACTTGGTGGCCCTGCCGTTAGGCAGGAAATGTGAGCAGCAGGGTGACCAATGCTGTGCCACATTCAGTTTTGCTGCTCTAAAATTGAGTTAACATTAACCTCTGAATGCCCAGCAACTTCAATCAGCAGAAAGACTTTCTGAAGCCACCTCTCATCTTCATGGCCTCGTTGGGGTGCAGGAGTTAAAATCGAGGTGTATTGTCAGCGAGTGCAGTCAGGTGTCGAGATATTTTGAGTTTGTGGTTCTAGTTTTCAGCTGTTCATTGCAGCACTATCTGAAGCAGATTTTGGCTGTGCTCTCCCACACCAGGTTAGTCCAGTCACTCCAGCACAACCTGCAGTTTAATTTGCAGCAGTCATTGGACAGAAGAATGCACAAAGCCAGGCTGGTGTTTTGTTTGACTGGTGAAGCGTCGCTCAGCGGTGCGTTGGACTTTGGAGTCGGCTGGCACAGCGTCCTGCACAAAGACCAACCTTTGTAGCCCTTAATTCAAATCACTCTTTTAACCTTTTTTTGTGTGTGCAGTACCGAGCTCCACCTCAGTCTGTGTATCACAGTGGCCTCTAAATAAATCTGTGGTGTTGGCCAGTGTTCCACCTCTCCTTTCCTCTCTTCTAAAGGTTGGGGGGGGGTTGTCTCTCTTTAGAGGGTTGATTTAAAGATTACTTTGTGTTTAAAAGTATTTCACTTATGTTAAGCACTGCATTGGACAGACTCAAAATGGCTCGGGTATGATAATAGGTGAATAATTGCATTTAGCAGATTGCATGTAATTATCATGCTCTGACTGACATAGAGGACAAGTGGTGGGTCCTAGAAAGACTGATTGTTTTGCCCCTCTAATTATGATGTCACTCCTAAGTAAGAGTAATTACACACCCCTCTTGCTCGTGCTAACCTGTGAAGTGCAGTTTGATAGATTTTCAGATAGCTGGGTATCTGACAAGCAGTGGTAAGTATTTCACAGTTGGCATGGTCTTTGTTTAAATTTGCTCCATGTTAGTAAGCTGAAAATACAAACAGCAATTTTTCACTTCTTCAGGAAGTATTAAAGGGAAAGTGTTAGTGTTTTCCAGGAAATTTTTTAATGCCAATATTTTGCCATAATTAAGAGGCATATAAGTTGCAGAAGCAGAGAAGTTAAGGACCAAGTTTTCTCACGTGTGAGTTAACAGAAGTAAATACGTTTCTCAGCCTGGCACTCACAGTAAGCAGGGGTGGGTGGAAATACCAAGAATTGTCTATGGCTTTTTTTTACTTCAAAATAATCCATTGTACATAAAACTTCATCTGGTCTTCAGCTTGTTTTTCTCTACTTGTGACTAATGGGGAAATAGAAGGGGATACTCAGAACACTCTCACTGTCACATGTTCATCTGGTCTAGCTGCTGTGTAGAAATGCACTAAAATGTTTGTACTCTGCTCTTCCTCCTTGCTCTGAATCCTCTGGTGCTCTTATAGTTCCCTTAGACCTGGAAAGACTTTAGTGCTGAACTGATCGATGCATGAGGAAGCCAACAGAAAAGCATTGTTAGATCTATGGACAAAAAATGGAGAGGAAAAAACAAAGCATTGAAGTATGCCAAGTCTAGCTTAAAGAACAGGAGTGGGCAGCGAAAGAAAGTCAGTTCTCAAGCTGCTAACAGGTAGGTAAACAATGGAAATAAAGCAAAATATAAAGTGGAGTTGGGTATTCCCTCAAATTGCACGGTTTTAAATCAGGAACAGGTAAACAGTGCAAATCAAAATGTTTTAACTTGCTCTAAGGTCTAATTTCAGAGTGTCCCAGTGGAAAATGTGAAGTTGTGCCTGTGACTTATAGACAAGAAGGCTAATGTATTAGTTTTGTAATTAAGTCCTGTAAATTGTGCATAACAGAGCAATTAACTACTTTAACCAAGCTTTGGAGGGCCAAGAAGAAAAACCTGTGTGCACTGGGAATGAGGGCATGGAACATATTCCCTAACTCAAACCTGAAAAACCTGGTGTTAGTCTTGGGTTATTTCCAGTGACCCCTTGACTCCCATCTTCCTGCCCCCTGCACAGATTTGGAACTGGTCAGCCATTTTTGTTTTTGGAAGGGAGAGGAGACAGATATAATGAATGGCTTTTATTGTGCAATATTTCAAAACCTTTTTGACTGCATTCGGATGGGATGGAAAATGTTCTCCCCTGCGCTGCAGCCAAAATAAATAAAACATATTCCCTAAACCTGGATGTGTGTTTCACTCAAACTGGCAGTAGTTAGAGCTCTACTCTTAAACAAGAATTTAGTTTGACAATTTTTAGGTCTTGTTCAGCTGAATGTAACAGCCAAAGAAAATACTTGGAAAAAAATTAAATAATACACATATTTACAGCTTGCAGGTGGCATTAATTTTTGTGGTTAGTTTTAAGATTCCCTGTTAGTTGAGCTATATTGTAGATTAAAAAAAAATATATATTCTTAATTGTCTCTTTTTTTATATTATTTTTTTTAATGAGAATAGTCATTCTGAAGGAAAATACTTTTTATGTAGCTCCCTGTTGGGTGATAAATAGTTGTGATTCAAGGCTTTAAAAGTTTAGGGTCTACCAAGAAACTGAAAATTCTACAAACACAAGACCCAGCAAACTGGCAGTAAAACCTCTCGACAGAAGCCTGCTCTGGACTGGCTTCCAGCTTCTCTCAAGTTCAGTCCAAATGCTCTTTCTGGTGAGGGCTCACTGGTGGTTTTAGCAGTGAAGCCATCGCGCTGCGTAACGAAGGCATTTCATGGTGTGCAGCGTGTTTTATCCTCTGAACAACCATATTTATTAATACCAATAATAACTTTTTAATTTAGTCAGCTACGCCCAGAGGCCTCTGAGTATTGCAGCAACGAAGGGCCCAGAGTAAATTACCAAAACAGACACCGTGCCTGGACCACCCCCACCCTGCAGACAAACCCTTTGTTCCTCCCAATCCCCCCGTAGAAGCAAAAATCCCATTGAACAAGTAACATGCAAACCACTTTAATGAATTTAAATAGATAACTATGTAATGATTTTATCATTAAAGATTATAAAGGAGGTATCTCAAAGTCCAAAGAACTCGCAAGAACAAATAGTGGTCATTCCTCAAAAGCCCTAATGAAGTAGTAAAGTAAACAAACTAGGAATCAGAAAGTTGGGCTTTTTGTTCCCTCTCTGCTTTTGGTTTTATGCTCTTCTGGAACTAAGCTGTTACTCAGGTTCCTCGCTCTTTGTTTTTGCCAGCACTTGTAACAGCAGAGGTGAAAAATACAGAGCTAATATCACCATCCATTAAATCAACCGAGTTATACTGAAGACACTTCTGAAGCCATGCTTCACTGTTATAAATAACCTGCCTGTGTCATGCAAACCTTTGGACAAACAAATGCAGTTAGTTCCATGTTCAGAAGGTCAGTAATGCCGAGTTTGGGTAGTAAATATTACTCACTAATGCAAATCTATTAAGGTTGTAAGGGAATTGGTGTTTGAACTGACTGGGGTATGTTGAATATCCTCGTGTGTGCTATTGAGGAAAAAGTAATTGTGTGGGTACAAATATTAATGAGGAATAAAAAGGTCATTTTACTTCCCCTCAAGAAAAAAACAATCTTAAGTACCCATGATGTTGCAAGGTTTACTTAAGGAGTAGGTAAAGCATGTGTAGCTTTACATAATACAGGCTATGGAATACAAGCCTCAAATGGTCATTTTTGTCTCTTGGGCCTCTCCCACAGCTTGCTTCTCACAGGAGATACAGGTTTCTGTCCCCTGCCGAGCTCTGCAGCACCGTGTTCCACTGCCTTGGGTTTGGAGAGCGCTGCCTTCCACTCCTTATCACTTATCTTTCTTTAGCTTCCCAGTGCTTCCTCCTCTTGCTTAACACACCACCCAGCTCTTGCTGGTCACAAAAATTACGAGTTGTTTTACAGAGCTGAGGATCCACAACGGGAAGCAAAGCAGTTGGTAGCTCAGAATGTATGGGGTACGCAAGATTCTGGGATTTAATCAAATGAAAGCATTGCTGGCAGGAACGTTTCCTAATGCTTGGCACAGTTCCTCTTCATAAAGCCTTTGTCCAGGGGGCTAAGTGCCTTGGAATTGCACCTTTGTGTAAGAGTTAGAGAACGACAAGGCCACAGGCGGAATGAAAGACGCGGTTTCATACTGCCACCCAGAAGAGCCAAAGCCTTAAATTGTTCCTCTTTTATTAGCAAAGAAAATCTCTGCTTCTGAAAACTTCTTTTTTCTCATTCCACTAAGGATCAGCAAGGGCTAGGGACTTGGGGTGGTAGTTCAGGAGAAGTCTTAAACTAAATCCGAAAACTTTCCGTTTCCATATTTTTAGCCTGCCTTTCAGTATTGAACGCAGTGCAACTACTCTGACCGTGCCAAAAGCTGTTTAAACAATATTAAGATGTTTTCTTCAAACTTCTCCCTAGGAAGATACTCTTTTTCGAGAGGAATGTTTTCCCTGGAGCATTACATCACGAATTGGTTCAGTTCTTGGAGTAAGAAATTGGACCAAATGGTGGAGAGGGTCTCCAGGGGAAACATACTTATGCTGTTAAGTATTCCCACCAGAAAGCTTAGAAACCGCTTACATATTACCATTCTGTCCACATTTAGCCTTTCACCTTACTGCAGCTGAACAGAGGGAAGGGGGGTGGGTAGACTTTTTTTAAGGAAATTTGAACCTTCTTTGTTTTTGTCATTACATTCCCCCCCCCCGCTCCTATTGTATCTTGTGAACTGAACTCTGGTGGTGGAATATCTCATTTTTGACAGTAATGCTGCATAAAGATTGCATTTGTTTTGTATGCAAGCTGCTAATGAAATCTTAATTATGAAAGCTTCCTTGGAAACTGAATTTAGGAGGTTTGTGGGGGGATTAAAATGAGAACCACCTCTGAGAAGAGCAGAGGATGGAGGGATTTAGGTGGATTAATGGGACAGCAGCCATATGAACGATGTCTGAGCTGTAGTAGTATTGCATTTCCTCTTGTGTGTGGAGTGGGTCCCTGTCAACGATGGAGGCAGTTGATTTGGTTTCCTATATAAAATTAAAATCTCAGAACAAGGAGTACTATACTCATTTAAATTTTGTAGTGCAGATCAATTTTTTTTTTTTTATGGTAGTTCTACTCTAGAATTATTATTTGAAAGGTTCACAAAGGTCCTCATTCTGTCTTGTAGACAGTTAAGGACCTAAAACCATCTTCCAGGTGCACTTTGGATTGGGGAAGGTTAGAATTGTTCATCTTGAGTTCACACAATTACCTTACAGGAATCTAACTTAGAAGAAAATGTCCTGAACAACCCTGACCCAGGGCAGGACAGTTGGGTCAAGAATGGCCTGACTTGGACCATGTTGCTGAATTAGAAATGAGCCTCCTCTGATGCTTGAGTTGTGTTCCTGTTACTCCTTTGGGCAAACCATATTCTGCCCTAGAACTGTTTGATGGGTAAAGAGAACTTTTTGTATCCCAGGTCCTTTGTTTGGCACCTTCAGTCCCTCTTTAGAAAAACAAAACCAAGTAAAAGCTTCATTGACTTTTTTTTCACTCAAGGGGTATGATATTCTGCAATCTGAAGAGTTGGTCAAGCCCTAGAGATGCTTTCTCTACTCCTATTTCATATCTAATCTTTCAAAAACGTGGTGGATTTTGGTGTGTTTTGTGTTTATTTTTATTGTTTAAAGAAAAAACCCCACAGGCAGACTTTTCACTGTTCCTAACAAGAAGGACCAT
Organism: Chloroceryle aenea; assembly: GCA_013399075.1. Taxonomy (NCBI): domain Eukaryota; kingdom Metazoa; phylum Chordata; class Aves; order Coraciiformes; family Cerylidae; genus Chloroceryle; species Chloroceryle aenea. Next base: position 211,627 of record VWZY01007776.1, on the reverse strand, counting down.
GAAGCTGATCCAGCTGCTGAGGGATTGGCACTAAAATTGGTAACTGGAAATTGGCACAGGATTGTAAAAGACTTCTGCCAACGTCTGTTTAAGTTATGTAATCATATTAAACACACTCATTTCACTGTGCATGTTATTGCTACATTCAGGTTATGAAATCATTCTACAGTAGCTCATGCACTGTCGGCAGAGAGACAGTTCTGAGGCAAACTGAGACTGGGGGAAGCACTCCTGTTGGCTGCACTGGGTTCCAGAGGAGAACATCTTGGTCCTTCTGTGTTACTGCAGGGCACGAGTCGAAGATCAGCACTCGGACTTGTGGTACAGAACCCTGGTGCAGCAGCTATTTTAGATGTTTCATTTCCCCTGTAGAAGAAATGTAGCAAAGTCAGTAACAGTGGAGACTTCTCAGCTTGTAAATTCCCAGTGCTTCTCCAGCCTCTAGCATAGCAGATGGGCTGCTGGGTCAGCAATGCTCACACCACCTCTGGAGCAGGTGCCAAGTCTTGGTTTTGTTCCTTACTGTTGATGCTTCTCCGAAAGTAAAGCTCAGCCACCTGCAGAGCACCATCAGCTGTGGGGCTGGACCAGAACCTATACTGGGGTTCCCTTTCTGCTCCATGAAAAATAGCCCTGCAAATGTTTCTGTTTGGAAATTACCTGGGTTTGGAGAATTTGTGTTCTTAGGAGCTTGACATAAAATCATCTCCAGTGATAAAGTCCAGGTTCTACTTTTATTTTATTTTTAATACACAAGCCCAGTCCCATTCAAAAACTGCCCTTTGCAGCAACCTTTTCCCTCTCCTGTATCCCAGAAGATGTGGCTCACAGTAACACTTCTGCTTAAAAGTTCTGGACTCATGAATATTTAGCAGAAGGGCCACTTCATCTCCCTGCTGCTGTTAACAAAATGTAAAAAGATCTATTTACCTTTGCTTCCTTTCTCAGCCAGTTTTTCACTGCAGAACAAACTTTAAAGCTGATTGTGCCAGATGATTTAGCAGTATGGCCAAAGAGTCCCTGCTTGATTAAGACGGATGGTAGCTGTATTTGGAGCAATAGTAATTAAGACTCCCATGGCAAGCAAGGAAAAATAACAAATTAATCTAATAAGAGCTTACAGGGGAACTCTTAAATTGGAAAACTTTCTTAAAATTGAAAATTCTGAAACATTAGTAAAATTTCAGCTTCTTAAAGTGCACAGAACTATTAATTTTTTTGGTCATTGTATTTTTAGAGTTTGATATTTGTAACTTTTGATTTAAAAAATCATTTAAAATGTTGCAGAAACTTTGGACCTGAATTTTTCAAGACAGAATAGACAAAGTTAAATCACGAGATTCTCTAAAGTGAGATGAACTGTGTTTGTGGTTTGACACATGCAGATAACAAAACTTCTTCTGATCACAGCCACATTTCATTTCTGGATTGCATCGTCTGTCTGGGTCAGGAAAAGCTTCTCCAAACACACCGGGGTCTAATCAACATCACAAGGACCCCAGTCTTGTTTTGCTTGTGACATTCTAGAGCTCTTGAGCCCAAGTCCTTTCATAGTTTGGTGCCTCAGCTTCTATGGGTGTGAAAGAAGAGGTCCTTGTGTTTACACCTTTGACCCCCTCACTGAGCTGTTACTGCTTTTAACTATTTCTATACCAGCTCTCCTTCCAGGGGCGAGGTGGTCAACGTCTGATGGTCAGCAGCATTAATGTCCTTGCTGTTCAGGTGCGACCGCCAGAAAAAGCTCAAATGATTTAAGGGTAGTGCTACTTTTAGAAGAGAGGTGGCTTGTTCAGCTTTTTAAAGTCCTTAAGATAACGTCTTTTATATCTCTGATAGATTTATTTGATATTTATGCAGTTGGCAGTGGGATTTGAAATATAACATAAGCACTTCCTGAGATGTCAGTACTCCGATGTTAGTGGTCTGAACAAGGATGTAATTCATATCTGCAGGTGCTTACTCTGGTATCAAACACTTCAATAACATCATGCCTGTGGAATCCGGCACTCCCCAGTGTCCCATTTGTATCCTGATATGCCCACGTCTTTCCTATGTGTGTTTTTCTTTCTTAAGGAGCTCTCATTTCCTTCAATAGGATATGTTTTATTTCATCCTTTTTCCTGCTTTTACTCATATTAATGTCACCGCATTCACTGGTAATAGCTCGGCTTGGAAATAACCCGTATATCCCTGAAAACACCGGGCCTGAAACTCAATGCCTGGGATACTTTATTAAGAAAGAATAGATGTTTAAGTGAAGGGAGGTAATAATTTCTTTCTGGACTCTTAATTTGATCTAACCCGTTAAAGGTGCATCAAGCATGCTCAGCCACAGCCCGGTGGCCCTCAGCATTCTCCTGGTAGGCAGCGTTTTGAGAAACCCGGGATGGAAATTTTCTGGGGCCTTTCTGCTAAGCAGCTGTACAGGTTGAAACTGGATGCTGCCAGAATTTCAGAGGAATTTATGCCTTTTCTAAAATAAAGAGGCTCGGGACACCTTTAGGCTTTTCTTTCTGATTTTCTTCGGAATGAAAAGGCCAGAGGTCGGGTGATAGGCTCTTGCTGGTGAGTGAGTGCTGGGAAAGGGCTCTGCCAGGGTGGGTAGAGCAGCTGGCACTCTTGGGACTGCTTTCATCTAGGCAGCCGAGAGGGAGTTTGGCTTACGCTGTCTGTGCCATGAAACATTATCTCTCCCTTTTCCAATTGCTTTGTGGACATGAGACTTAATAAAACTCTTGTAGACAAGGAAAAAGCAACTGACATAGGAGTTGAGTCTTACACAGGTTCTGCAGTTGATTCCCAAAGGTGACAGTGATGGGAAGGATCCCATCTCCAAAGCTCCTAACTGCCCCGGCACGTTTCTGGTTAGGAGGCCGCTTTGGAGAAGCGTTTTGGTCAAATATACTGGGGTGTGCAGTGCATGAAAGCTTTTTGTTTCCTGTCATTATCTTGGTACAATCACAAGTGCTTTTTTTTATTATTTTTATGAATGTGCTCATCAGCTGCAGCTCTTCCCATCCCTGGGGGAATTTCCCTGCCCTGAAAAGCTGAACTTCACAATATCGAGTAGAAAGTACAATTTTTCTTCTCCCCAGCTGGTTAAGGAGAGCAGCACCGGAGTCCCTGGTTAGCAGTGCTCTACCTGGGGGAACCTGGCAAGCCGTAATCTCTTTGAACATCTCACTTGGGCAAGTTAGTGCTTCCTTGGCAGCTCTCGTAGGTGACTCAGCGGGGCAATCGCAATGAACGAGACGCTGCGGAGTGAAGGGTCTCCCTTGCCACTTGAGCTACCCCCTTTGCAAGGCGCAGGGTCCGCGCGTACGCGCTTCCCTCTAAAGCCAGCCTAAGTTTCCTGTCTGCAGCGTGAAGCAACTGGCGTTGCTCACCTTTAGCTGGTGGAGTAACCCCCTGTTTTCAGCAGAAGCAAACCCATTCCTTTTGTCTCCACGCTGTTTATGTTGCAGTGTCAGGTGGAGTTTGTTCTTCAGAGATGTTCTCGCATTAGGCCAGGTACAAACTGGCTTGATTTAGAAATAATCCTTGCTGCTTGAGGCTGATTATTGCCTGTGACCGTATTTGTTCTTACACTGTGGTTTTGATAGACGTGAAGGCACAAAGTGTGAGTAAGCCCAGGAGAAAATAAGCCCTGTGAAGAGGCGTGTAGCCCTGTTAGGGTTTTGTGACTCACTCAAGCAGCCACGTGGTGACAAAGCCAGCGGAGATAGAACAGCCATCATGTTCCAAAAGCACTGGCTCCTACCACTACTTGAAATAAAGAGAATCACTTCAGCTTGAGCTGTAGAGGAGCTATGACCCAAAAGGTAATTTATCCAACTTAATATAATGGAAGACGATGGTGCAATTACGCTGAGCCACGTTATGGGTTGGTATGATGAGAATGCCCTCGTAAGATCGAGAAGCTCGCTCTGTCGGGGGTTATAAGAGACTCAAAACCCCGCAGATGGGGATTGGGAGAGGCATACAGTATTCGTGTTCTTTCACTCTCACAGTTTATAAATAGCAAAACTGCAATTTCCTGCTTTCATTCAGGGCAGCTGCAAGTCCCTCTGGCCTGTGGAAAATGGCCAGGTTGACTCGGGATGAAGCCCAAGTGCCACATGCATCTTAACCTGCTTCAGCCAAAGCTGTGCTTCAGCAAAGTGCTTAATATCATTTTCTGTCTTTCTCAAATTTCCTCCTTCTTCCCATCACCCTGCACCTTGGGTTTTCATTTTAAACATTTTCTTCTACCGTCCAGCCTAGCAAATGGGTAATTCTCTGCTACCAGCAGGTGGGGCAGGGAACACAAGACGTCAGCTCTGCTATGAAAGAGGAAGAAAGAAAACAAAGAGGAATTAATTTAATTTCCTCTCTTCAGCAGGTGGAACAAGTCTGCCTGCCTGAATAAAGTGTACGTTCCTATCCTCCCCTCCATGGAGCCTCTTCTTACTCTTTAGGTTGGAGTTTTTTTTTCTCTTTTAGCTGGCAGGACTTCAGTTAATCTCTCCAGAGGAGTAAGCAAATGCAATATTTTTTATTTATTTATTTTATTTTTGTCTTTATAGTGTTTCAAATATCCTAGAGCTTCTAATTCTGGGAGAGGACAGGTTTTCCCTTCACAATTACTTACTGAATGTGCTGAAGGGAAGCAAAGAAATAAACAAGTACAGAAATCAAAGTTTCATGATTGCCAAGGGTGTGCACTTCCTCCGTGATGTGCTGCATGAAAGCCACACCTCAAACCAGTAAATCTCTGCAGACAAAAGCTTCTTAAAGGTTTATTTAGCAGTTACTATGCGGAGAGAAAAAGAACTTTGGGACATCTTTGACTTTGTCCCTTCCAGACAGATTTAACAAAGTCAAAAGGCAGTGCATGCAGGGGGATGTGTGCACATGCACAGCAGGAATAGCACAACAGTTAAAGGATTGTGATGAATCCATAACGGATTGAAATCCAGGTTTTTAACTCCCCTTTCACAACAGAGGTGGCTTCAACTCCAGATACACTAAAATTCACAAAGCAAACTCCTTTTTCCTTTTGTCTGCTTGAATTTTTTTTACATGGCTTTGCAAATTCTTTTCAGGGCCAAACCCACAGTGGTGGCAGAGCATGGGCCTGGCACTGCCAGGAGGTCAGTCTGGCCAGGGTAGTGGTGTCACCCATGGGGCAGGATGGGTTCAGATACCTCCCACTGCCCCTAATCGCAGCCACCTCCTCAGCACCAGGGCTGGCCACTCCTCCTCTCTGAGAGGATTTTCCCCCTCCAAATACTTGAGCTTTTCACCTTTTCTGTCACCTCATGAGTGTAGTTTTGATATCCAAATGTTCCCTTTTCTTGAGGGGCCAACTCACCCCGGAGCTGGCTCGGAGCAAGTCCTGCTTTGTGCCTGGTGAATGGGATACGCTGTGTGGCCAGCAGGAGAAGGGAAGTTATCGTGCCCTTGTACTCAGCACTTGAGGCCTCGTCTCCAATCCTGTGTTCAGTTCTGGGCCCCTCATTATAGGAAAGACAGTGAGATGCTGGAAGGTGTCCAGAGGAGACCTACCAAGCTTGTGAGGGGTTTAGAGAACAAGTTGTATGAGGAGAGGCTGAGGGAGATGGGCATGTTTAATTTGGAGAAGAGACTGAGGGGAGACCTCACTGCCCTCTACAGCTCCCTGAGAGGAGGTTGTGGAGAGGTGGGGGTTGGCATCTTCTCCTTAGTAACTACTGACAGAACCAGAGGAGATGGTCTGAACTTGCATCAGGGGAGGATTAGATTGGATATTAGCAAGAAATTCTTTACAGAGAGAGTGGTGAGGCACTGGAGCAGCCTCCCAGGGAGGGGGTTGAGCCACATCCCAGGAGGTATTTAAGAAACGGATAGATGTGGTGCTTCAGGACATGCTCTGGTGGCAGGCACCTAGGGGGTTATTGTGTGGTTTTGTGGTTTTGAAGTCATGTTTGGTCAGGGTATTTAGGCATTTGGGGGTTTCTTAGGTGTTTTTTTTGTTATGGGTATGGTTGGACTCGGTGATGTAGGAGGTCCTTTCCAACCATGAATATTCTGTGATTCTGTGGTGTTTCTTTGTGTGTGAAGAAAGCTGTAGTTCTACATACTGGTGGTGATCCTTCTCTTCTTCCCCACCACAGTTCTGCTCTGTGGGTGCTGGAAGCTCTCTGAGTGGTGTGGCTCTTCTGGCTCTTCGTGAGCTCTGTTCCTTAATGAGATTTTCCAGACTAAATAATGCCTGAAATAATAAAAGGACCCCAGGTCTGAGAGCAGGCTTACCTTTCTGCTTCGAGTTTAATTTAGTTTTACTAACTAGTAAAAAGCTAGGTTTAGTTTTTTATTTCTTTCATGGAAGGCTTCAGAAGAATTCTGACGTTTTGCTGCCCACGAAGTAGCAAAACTCGTGTGCGAAAGGCTCTTGGTTACTATCCACAGCCAGGATAAGCTGTGGAGTATCTCAGTAGGACCTTGACTCATCTCCAGTGGTCTTACTCCAGTTGCAGTCCTGGTCTAGCTCCCTTTGGGTTCACACTGTCATCTGCTGGAAGTTGCTCCTTCCAGACCAAACTGCCAGGGCTCTCCTGAGATCCCAGTCTGAGGCCTTGTCTCAGTCTGCTTGCAAACAGGACGGTGAGGTATTGGGGCGTTTGGTCAGGGGAGATAAAAGCCAAACATGACATTGCACTTTGAATAAATTTCAAACATAGATGTGAGCTTTCAAGGCTTTTGAGGGTGTATTTTTGCTTCTGTGGTGCGTGTTGTTTGTAAAAGCAAAAGGAGATGCCTGGTTTGCTTTGGATTTTCAGGTAATACCAAGGAAAATTGGGTAACGCTACTTTCTCTGCACACTGCTGGGTCTGGGGTAAGTTGAATTCAGGCAACCATCTTCTCCTTTCCTACCCTCCTCCTCCTCCTTTTGTGCTGCAACAGGGCAGGGGCTCTGAATTCCCAATTAAGACACCAAAGTGTTGGGTAGCTCAAGGGAGAGGGATGGGAAGGGAGCAGAGCAGGTGCACAGCTTGGGGAGAGCAGCTCTCTATAAGGATATGGCCATAACTAAGCAATCTCATGAATCTGGGAAATGAAAATAAGGAAATAAAAGGTTAAAGCACTAAGATGATCCCATGTTGTGCAATATTGGTGAGACCTTTAAAAACCCACCTACATCAAAGGAGAGACAGCAGAGAAAGCTTTTATTTCCCATGGTTATTTGGAATGAAATGGAAGCTCAAAGTCACTAATGGACCAACTTTGAAGGTCCAAGTGTTGCTCCCAGGTCTGCAGAGAAGTGTTTCTGGGGGTGGTTTGGCTCTTGTACCTGGGCCTAGAGAACTTGGGAGGACACATTCTCTTGTTCACAGCACCACGCCCCAAGTAAGGTCTCAAGTTGTGTTGAGTTTTCTTACGGTTGTCCATGTTTTACCATTGTTTCTCCCTCCATCAAAGTGTTCCCAATACAGCTGGCAACTACTTCCCTGTGGTTCCTTTTCTTGCATTGCCCCGAGGTGCAGACACAGGACAAGTTCATTCACCTTTGTGTCCATCTCTTTCCCCTTTCTCCCCCTGCGTGTTTGGTTCTTGGTCTCATAATGACTTAAACAGCTGCTTAACTTCGTGCACCGCGTGGAACCCGACTGATGGGTGTAAATCTTGCGAGAACAGGGCTTACACGTGTGGCTCAGCAAATCCATCCAGCGCAGAAACTCAAGCACGCGGGTGAGTTTTCAGCGGATCGGGGCCTCGCGTGCGGGGCGGGATGGTCTTTGTGCGCCTGGACGGTGCCATTTATCACAGGAGGGAACAAAACACATCCCTAAATGAGTGCAAGGTGTCTGCCAACACCAAGCCAGTTGCCTTAAATTGCAAAGGTGGAAGTAATCTTTGAGGATGGGGAGGGGTGGAGGGGAATGAAAAGTTATTAAAAGCAGAAGAGATCTCAAGGAACCCAACTTCGTTTCATTCTTATGAAGAAGCTTTGAATACAATAGGGAAAAAGCATTGGGAGTAATTATCCAAAATGGGTGGCATAAATCCGAGCAGAAAGTAATACATCAGTTTTAAAGCTACTCATTTCAAACTGTGAGTTAGATTTATTTGACCTGCATTTGGGAGCAAATATTAATGAAAGGGCGAAGGCAGCTTATGGCTCTTTCAGTTCTTTCATTTCCCACTAGATGTCTCCGGTGTAAAAACTAATTATGAATGTTCTTGATTTAATTTGGAAAAAAAAAATTGGATGAAGCTTTTTTTTTAATTATTATTATTATTATTTCTTTTTAAGTCTGGTGTGGTTGTGCAGCGTGCAGCTTAACCCTTGATCTTTCTTCAGTAACTACTTCAGCCTCAAGGATGACAAGAGGCCACTTAGAAATGATGCAGTTAATGGAATATTTCATTATTTTTTCTTTAATAAAGAGTTGTCCAAGTATTCTGATAACCAAGTCTTTATTCTCACCAGTTCTTGGGCTGGTGACTGTAACACCTAAGTTATTTCCCAGCTCTGGTGACACACGTTCAGTAGTCTGTGAAGCTTCTCTGTTTTTTTATTGATCACTATTATTGGCATGCTGTGCTTGGGTGTGGGCCCCTTTTGGAGTTACTCTTTTCAAGAGCAGCTTTATACAAAAAGAAGTTCAGGGTGAACCTGCAGAAGTGCTTTCTTTTGTCACGCTGTTTGTTAAAATGAAAGGGTCTCTGAATAGGTACGAGGATCCACCCATGTGGATCTCACTGTAGAGATTGATCTTTCTTTCTTTCTTTCTTTCTTTCTTTCTTTCTTTCTTTCTTTCTAAGCATGCCTCTTGGTATTCTCTGCATGATACTTATACCCCGCTGCTATCTGCTGAGTATCGAGCTGTGGAGGACTGGTCAGCTTATGTTTGGAGCAAGCAAAAAATCCATCTCCACACTTGAACTTTTTGAGGTAAGGAACAAAACTAAAATGCCAGGCTTGGGCTACAGCATAGTTAGCTCCTTTCTCGTAGACCTGCAGTTAGTTATCTGCTTGTTTTACCATTGGGCATGTCTTCTCCTAGGCCAGGCTGGCAGATTGTTGGAGACTGTGATCAGGTATGGCTTTTGTCCATTGAGTTTGGCCTGTACTGATGATTCCTGTTTCTAGGGAAGATCTTTAAGGTGCATTTTGGAAATTCCTTGTTGGAACGTTTCCGTTAGCACTGATGGAACTGGAGTTTCATTGTCCTCATCTTCATTATTATCTTCAGCAGAAGGAAAAATAGGTCAGTATGAGACACTCTGGAACACTTGAGACTTGTTTCAGCACTTAGGTACAAACCTGCTTGGTAGTTACAGGTTGGAGCAAGACCACCACAGCTACTGGTTCATCATCATCAGAACCAGTGCTGGAGCTCAGATATTACTCAAGCCCTTGCCAGGCCTCAGCAGGCTGGTGGCAGCTCCTCAAATGGAATGTGGGAATGTAGGAATTCAACAGCTCTTTCATTGTCCTTTCCAGTCCCCTCTTCCATTTGGCTACGCTCTCCCAAGACAGACGTGCCATTAAACACAGTGTAATCAGAGGCACAGCAGGTGTACTGAGATGCAGACATCTAGCAATGTTTTAAATAAAAGCCATGAGTAATAATAATAATAATAAAATAAAAAAGCAAACAAACCCCCCCACTGCCAGTCACCATAAGAAAAGGTATCCACTGGGAAATCAGTAATTGCCCTCTGTGGACTACACAGCATATGCTGGCTGCATCCTGCTGCCATTTTCATTTAAAAACATTAAAGTTAAGTTATAGCATTATAAGGAAACACACTTCAAAACCTATACTTAAAGGTACAAAGGCAACAACAATCTAAACTGAAATGTCTTCGTAGCTGTTACATAAACATAAGACTTATGATGGATAGCAGAAAAAAAAAAGTGAACAAATGATTTTTCTCCCCAAAGAACCATAAATATTTTTTTTCCAATTAATGACAGTGAACCACAAACAAACATTTCAAAAGAGTTGATGACATTTTTCTGATTGCTTGATTTTCCTCTGCTGTTCATATTGCTGGGTGGTAGACTGCAGTCTGTAGCAAGTGAACCTTCTGTGGCCACTTCTGCATTAAACATCTCAAAGGTTATTTCCCAAAATGGTCAGGAAAAAAAAGACTTGCTGTCCCATCTAATTCCCCGCTGCTAAATTTCATCCCTCTGAATTTAAGCCGTGTAATATTTGTGAGCAGTTGACTCCATTGCATATGTTGGAAAAGATATTCCATACTTCTTAGGCATTTTTCCATTTGTGTTTGCTTGGTGTATAAAATCTGCCTGCTTAAATGGGAATGGAGTTCCTAAACAATCTTGTCTTTCCCCTTCACAACTGTTTGCTTGGGCAAGTATGTCATGAGCAAAGGTGGTTCCTTCCAATCCACACCAGAAATCAAACAATCCAGTGAAGCACCTAGGCCAGCAGGTACAGCCACAGGGTGTTGAACCCAATCTGATCTATCATAGAATCATCCTGACTGGAAATGACCTTCAAGCTCATCAAGTCCAACCTTGCTCCCAGCCCTATCAAGACCTCTAAGCCACGTCCCTAAGCACAACATCTCCCCGGCTCTTAAACACCCCCAGAGATGGTGACTCCACTACCTCCCTGGGCAGGCTGTTCCAATGCCTGACAACCCTTCCAGTAAAGAAATTCTTCCCAATCTCCAGCCCTGGTTCAGCTTCAGGCCATTTCCTCTTTGTTCTATCACCAGGGAGAACAGACCAACTCCCACCTCACTACAACTCCCCTTCAGGAGGTTGTACAGAGAAGTAGGGTCTCCCCTCAGCCTTCTCTTCTCAAGGCTAAACAGCCCCAGATCCTTCAGCCTTTCCTCACAAGAGAGATGCTCCAAACCCTTTCCTAGCTTGGTAGCCACCTCTGTACCCTCTTGGCAACACTTCCTGGCTTGACCTGTATCAGCAGCTCTTGGCATATGGTCTGAGTGAAGCTTGGGCAAAGCAAGCTCTGATCTGCTTGTGAAAGGCGTAATCCCAGCAGTGTGAGCTGTGTGGATTACAGATTACAGCCTACACCCTGCAGTTACAGCTCGATCGGAAGCGATGGATCTGTGATTTATAGCCAGCATGGAAGCACCACTTAGACCATGAGGCTTTGGGTGGCTCTTGAAGAGCAGCATGCGTGGTGCTAACAGAGACGTTCCTGTGCAGGGCTTTGTCAAACCTGTAGAGTAAGCAGCTTTATTTTCAGCTTCTGGGGGGGATGATACTGATTAAACAGCACACAGCCAGCCTAAAACACCACCAGCAGGGACCTGTCCTTCTTTTGCTTGCTTTCTTCAGCTTACTTTCTTTTTTTTCCTTCCACTTCTCTTTCTTACATCAATTTACTGTATTGTCTTTCAAACTGCAGCCTGTTGTCCGGTGTGGCCTCTTCGAGCCACGGCGCGGCTGTCGCGGGTCTCGGCGCTTGCACGGGAAGCTGCTGGGGAGCCAGAGGACTGTGCACGCATCTGTTCTCTCGACAGCACCTCACACAATCCCCAAGCTTAACGGGAATCTGTGGGCACTATTATAATTAGATAATAGAATAATTTCATATGCAATTGAAAGCGCTGCAGGGAAAGAAGAGGAGTGTTTGGGAAAGTAGATTGTAATTACTTGAGCTGGAATTTGGCCAGGATACAGAGGTTAGTCTTGCAAAAAGTACCGAGGGACCTTCAATGAACACAACTAGTTAGGATCTTGGTTAGACTTCCGATTTGAGAGATGCAGCCCTCACAGCCTGGTGCCCCCACAGTGTACTCGTTCAGGCCTGAACAGAGCTACCAGAAAAAGCCACAAGCAATTTTCCGTGATAAAAAGGAAATAGAGGTGACTGGGAATGAGTTTTGCTCTGCCCCAAATTGTCCTTGGCGTTTTCTCCAACATTTTCCAACTGAGACAGAAAGTTTGGTGTGGGGAGGGAAGCGAGTCTCTGCTGAAGGGACCTGAAATTTTAAATCTAGTGGCTAAACTGGTTGTATGTATGAAAGACCTCCAAAAATTGGGAATACGGCACCATTGTCAGTGGCAGATGAGCACAAACCCTGCGTGACCTAACAGAATATCCCAGCATAAAATCTGAGCCTTAATCAGACTGAGAAGTCCAGTAATGGTTCAGTTTTCACTCATGGAGAAGATGCTGGTGTCATTAAGACACACTCTGACTTTTACTCTCTGAAAAGGACCCTTCTTATTTTCATCTTTACTGCTAGTCAGAAAGATATATACTCTCCAAATAATAGCAGTTTCCTTGTGCTGGAGTTATAGTGGCTTTGTGATACAATAAACAGCACCCTGTCATAAGTCTTGTATAAAAAATGGCCTGACATTTCTTTAAAAGTAAAGAGAAACACTACTGCAGTGATGACCTCTGCGCAAGGTCACAGATGTTTTGCATGGTGGGGGAAACTATGGTTACATACTTATACACCAGGATATATTGCTTACTTTTCACAAAGCGTTTTCCTGAGAAATTACAGTACATTAAAAAACGTCGGGTGAGCTCCACTCAGCCTTTTAGTGCTCATTTTTTTTCAGTGATACAAAACAGAATAAATATGGTAGGGTGGGTTGCTAAATTTTTTTGTTCCCCTTTCACTCACTTTGCACTTGGATAAAGAAAAAAAAAAATCAGGAGGAAAAAAAAAAGTCTTAAATGCCTGAATGCCCAAAGTGGATGGGATTTTGAAGACTAAAAAGGAGCTGGTCTTGAGAAGGTTTGTAATTCAGTCTGGGGAACTGCTTAAATATTTGGATGTCTATCAGGACATCTGCAGAAATTGAACTGGAGATCTTGCCACAGTAGTTTATTTATTTCTTGTACTCTCAACTGGTGGAACTTGGTGCCAGCGTCCGCTGCTGAAGTGTGTGCAAATCCCGGGGAAAACGTTGGAGGTTCACATCCTGCAGTGGTGTAACTGGAGCTACCTGCTCAGAGAGGGCTGCTCCGTTTGATGCTGATGGATCCAGTTGTGCATTTGACCCCTGCGTGTACATACATCGAATGCATCATCACCCAGGAACTCGCTAGGGTCACCAAAAAACTTTTCCCTGAGGACATTTCACTTTACTGGTCCATTCCCTTGAGATGCTGTGCAGCTGGGTTCCTACTCCTGTGTCAGCTCAGACTGAGGGTAAGAGAACTCCCTGAGCTCAGGGGGAATAAGTGAAAACCTTGCTGATTTACCAGCTGAAAATATTCCTGGCCAATTAAATCCCAGAAGAGTGCCAGGAATCCAGTCCACTCTGGCAAAGTAAGGACGCAGACTGACAAATTCACGTTGAAAGAGCTGCAATAATTCCTTTTTCAAACTGTCTAATCTTTGGTATGAGTGTGATCCAAAATCAGGGCCCATTTATCTTAATACAGTGAGCTGAAACCTTCCTTGGCTCAACAGCTGCTCGGTGAATGTTTGGAGCTATCTGCAGTGAACCCAAGAAGTAGAAGTGAGGTCAGGAGTCCCTTTCAGAAGCTAGAGCCTAGGCTGCCACACAAATGAGTGAATGCAACTGAAAGGCAAATGAGTATGAAGGAAGATTTTTATCCAAGGTAACACAGCTTGAGTATGTTTTTTTTTTTTTCCTCTAAGATCATACAGGAATGCCAAGGAAAAAACAGAATTCCATAGAGTTCCTCTTCGGTGTTCTCTCTGTTGGACCAGGCTGTTTTCAGATGCTTTCAGCTAGTTGAAAGGCCAGGTGGCAAAGGAGAGTGAATAAACCCCAGATTCTGCTGAATAACGTGTTCTTTGGCAAGTATTCCTTTTGAACCTGGTGCCACATTTGCAAAGCAAGACACTCAGGTAAGCAGGGATGCTCTTATGTAAGGCATTTTGAGGTTTGGTTCTGGTCCAGTGATGAGCAAGGATTAATCACTGTTCTCTGAACCTCTCCCACTGTATACTCAGAACCGTTTCTGATCTGTTTTGCAGTCAAATAACGGAAAAGTTTTAGCTACCATGTGGGACTATTAAAACACATAACCCCAAACTAATTTGTCACAATTTAACGGTGTGATGCCCTTCCTAGCAGGGAAGAAAATGATCATCTTTATTGCCTGGGGACATAATATAATGGGGAAACATTTTCCCTTCTCCTTAAATACTGTCCATTGGACATTAATTTCCTTAAATGACATTCCATTTAAAGGACAAACAGTTCTAAACATCAATGTACTTACTCTGAGAGATCTGTGGGTGTTTGAGATCTGGCTAATGGGTAGTGCTAATGATCTGATCATTTCAAGTGAAGATTTTTCAATGATTGATACTGTTTGGTCTGCTCCCAGCACGTCAGTTGAGGGCCGTGATGCCCTTAGGAAGGACTTTCCCCATTTTCATGCCAGAAGTGCTTTAAAACATTCTTGAAAACATACCTGCTCTAGCTGGGTTCTGAGCCAAGTCATCAAAAATGGTCTGTGGCTTTGGGGGGGGTCCCTTCTTTGACTGCCTAGATATGAATTTCTCAGTGCCTGACTAGTGGCATCTTCCTTCTACCTTCCTCTTTCCTTATCTTGCTAACATGGGTACTGTCATTGATATTATCACCTTCCTGACCTCGTGTTTGCGCCAGGTAACTTAACAGTCAGTGATGTTCAGTAGGACTCTGCTTCCAAGGTTCAGAAAGTTTAATAAATCAAGATTGAGGTATAGGCTGCATTTTTTTCTGTAGGGAAACTGAGGCAGGGAGACTTTTTCTGGATTATATGGCAAGTGATGTAAATGTATTGGCTGTTTTTACTGGCTGACTGCTGAGCTGCTCTGATTTTCTGATCTAAGCCAAGATGCATAAATCTCAAAGGGTGGGATTAGGAATAACAACTCCTACAAGCAGAGTTCCCTCTTCCCTCTCTTACTGTTCGCTCCTGTGAACCGGTGACTTGGAAAGGGCTGCCAGGCATAAAAAGCTCCTATTTTACAGAATTAGACAACATAGTCCCAGGGCCTGGCACTGCATAAATTACATTAAACACTTTCATCCCCGGGTAAACTGTAACCAGAGAGGAGGAGACAGGAGGTAACTCGAATCACAACTGTTAATGACAAAAGAAAACTTTTAGCTGGCTTTCCAATGTAGGTTAATTTAGTGACGTTTACATCTTTTTTCCGTTAGGGTTTTCACCCCTTGACCACTGTTTGATCCATGAAATCGCAAAGCAAACCCTTTGTTTGCTATTTGGCGCAAGGGTTTCTTCTGCTTTCCCCTTCTCTTTCATCCTTCTTCCCCTTAGCCTGTCTTTCAAACTAATTAAAGGAACTCTGCATTTGATCCAAGCTGTTCTTTCACTGGATTTTTCAATCAACAAGAAAAAAAATTCTCTTTATCTTAAAAGCAAACAACAAACAGCTGATAACATAGTGGACCAGGAGTTCAGAGCTAATCCAAAAGGAAAGATACTGGATTTTCTTGAGAGGGAGACTCTGGACCCTCACTCCTCTGATTTTTGGCACCTATTTTTCGCCCACTAGATGGCAACAGACAGCTGCCTACAGAGCCCTCTCCCAGCACGACTGCCAGGCTCCAGTTTAGGTTTCTCCCCTTTATCTCGGTTACTTTATTTAAAGATATAGTATACAGTGACCTTTGCTGCCTTGAACTCTATGGAGAAATGTCTGAGACATGTACAATGTGCTTCCTTTGTTTAAATAGACACTGTCAAGGTGTTGTACGCTCTGTCATTCAAACCCCCCTGGGAAGCTCACCAGTAGAACAAATTTTCTTATAGGTATTTTATCCCCTTTGCTCATGTAGAGTTGTTTGGAAAGGACTCGTCAGCTCACGCGTTGAGGGAAAAGATGCATTTCCAACTCATCAAGATATGGCCTTGGTGGATGTCTCTTTGCTCACCTGTCTTTTTGGCCACCCTCAGTTTCCCACCTATAAAATGAGGATGCTCTGACTCATTTTTTTGTGAAAAATCTGCAGAAACCCTGGGCTGTGATGTTGCTAGATGAGTAAGATGATCAAGTGTATGCTGGGGGTTGGTTTATTTCCTTGTTTTTCTAAGAAGGCCAGAAGTGAAGGGAGTTTAAAAGCATAGCTTGCTGAAGATGCTGTGGGGTGGCAAAATACCAGACTGTATATTTGAGAATCAAAAGGATGAACAGTATGAGAAATGCCTTTCCTGCCACTACCCTGGAAGGAATATCTCTACTGATACACCTCAGTACATCTTCCAGGCTGTTCTGTCACGAGAGCCAACTGGGTGTTCCCAATTTTGTCTTCAGGTAGACTTTCAGTACTGTCTGCTAGAGCAAGAGCTGTCTGTGCCCCACACCTTCTGTGTAGTCCTGAGGCCATGATCCCTTATCCCCTCACCAACAAAACTGAGCACAGGCTCAAAATGGAAAATTCTGCCTATTTCCACCATTATTTGAAACAGATCATCTTGTGGTTTTTCCATATTTAGATTGAGCTGTATGCTATCACTTTGAAAACAATAGGCTCTTGGGAGGGTGAGGGGATGTATAGCCTTCAATAATTAGACTAGAAAGTGCCAAGGGACCTGACAAATGAATCTTCACTGAAAGATGGACTGAATATTTAAACTGAATGCACACAGATGGTGATCCCGTTCTCACCACGAGGCCAAAACCTTGTTCAGAAAAGTCCTCCTGCCTGGCAGACGAGCAAGCTGTAGAGGGTTTGGGCACCAAGTGGTCTTCACCACAGATCCACTTACATAGGGAATCATGGTGATATCAGAATGTCAGTGACTGGATCAAATCTGCCCGGTTTGGGGGGACTGTAGCAGCCAGAGATTTTGTGAGCGGCTCTCGAGTTTTCCAGCAGCAATAGTTATACTTGAGCCAACGACTCCAGGCCAAGGTTTTCATTGGTAGCCCTTCATTATTATCTGAATCTGAGACCCTTGGAAAGGTTTGGTATCCAAAACAAGGAAAGAAGGCAGCCTTAAAGTCAGGCAGATCTGCGTACGTCAGGCAACTGATGTATGAGGTGCTGAGAATCTTCAGCTTCGTTTTGGGTCTCAAACATGGTGTGCAAAGGCTGCTGTGCTTGTGCAGGAGATGCTTTGGCAGGGCTCTGTCCAGGCCTGTGTGGATGGCACGTCTGCTTCAACGTTAATCTCTGCAGAGCTCTTGCTGGAGAGCTGGGAATGCATGGACGTGGCTTCCTGGGCTTTTCTCTCTTGGATACAATGCTTGCAGAAAAAAAAAACCAAACAGCATTCTGTTCACAGGCTGAGCAAGGGAAACTAAACCTCCTCTGAACCTAAAGAAAAATACTGTGCCTTCAGGGCTCTTAACAGATGGTTTCCACCGTTCCAAGGACACTGTCCATGCAGCGTTTGGACACGTGCTGGAGGGAGTGGAGGTTCACGGTACTGACCCTCAGAAGTGGTACAGAAGTTAACTTCACGAGTGAGCATGATCTTAACCTAAATATACACCTTCTTCTGTTGAGGTTCTAGTAACACCTGTATTAGGTATGAGATCAAGGGTATTACAGTATTGTTTCTAATACATTTTTACCTCCCAGCCATGCGACCCGGTGGCAGTTGTTGAATACCAATTCCAGCTGCCACGCAATGGCCCGGCTTTCATTGTGATTCTATTCACTATTAACCACTATACCCCAACTGTGTTCTGTGAAATCAATAAAAGAAGCTCTTTACCTTGTTTGAAGCCAGTTAGATTTCTTTACTGTGTAAGCATTGACAGTGTGCTCCTGGGCAAATAGCAGAGCCGGGCAAATAATTTACCAGGATAAATTATTTCACTCTACTTGTCTCCAAATTCTGCAATGTGTTTCCTTGTCAAAATTCGAGGGTTGCTTTTAGTTCCTTTGTTTGTTTCCAGAACAAATTTTGGTGCTCGGATTATTCTGGTGGAATTCAGTGTGTGCTTGTGACCTGTGCCCTCTGGAAGTGTCACGGGAGTTTTGCTCCAAGAGGAGTAGTTGATAAACGTAGTGATGGTACCAGTGCAGTACAAGTGATGCAGGATTGACCTTGTAATGGAAGTGTTCTACTTCACTGCTGGGATGCAGCTGCCCCAGTGCAAGGACCTGCCCTGAGAGCTACACACTAATTAAATTCCATTGAAGCTGGTGGATTATATACACAAAAGTTTGTTGGTTTTCTTTCCTATAAAGTTTATTTTGTGTCTAATTTATAACAAGGTGACCATCAGGCTCAAGAGTTTCTTCAAGAAAAAGTGTGAATGGCATAAAATACACAAAAGTTGTGATGAGCTTTAGATACATTCTGTTTCTTCTACTCCAAAGGCACACAATTCCGTGGAAAAGGAGGAGGTTTCCTCAGTAGGGCCTGATTCTTCTGTCCTATTAATATGAGAAGAAATTCTTGTTATTTTGGCAGTTTTGTGCTTTTGATTTAAATCATGCTTCGATTTAATTTTGGGTGGTTTTCTGGTCTCTTGCCTTCCCTTCTGCTGCAACCTCCATTGGGCTGACTCCGAGAGTAAGTCAGGAGAAAGGAGCACAACACACACCCTGCTTCAGTGTCCTTCCAGCTGCCTGAGGTATAGGCTGCATGGAGGGACCTCAAGCTCTGCGGAGGGAACGTGTGTTCAAATCACTTTTAAATAATTAAGAAGTTGAAACCGAGTGAGCAAAGGTATCAAAAGCAAACCCTTTCAGTGCGGTGAATGCTCCGCAGCGCTCGGCGTGAACGTGAGAACCTTAACTTGGCCCCCCGTGCTGCCACACATATGGTCTCACACATCATAATGTGAGATGCTGCACACTGAGAAAATATTTTGTTGAAAATATGAGTAAAGCAGCATCTTTGCCATGGCTGGATAATTAGTGGTGGAATATGTAGATGGTTTTGTATAAAAACTACCTCTGTTTAATATGGTGGATACGGTGTCAGCCGGTCACTTGCGTAAAGCTTGGAGTTGCTTTGTCTTGTCCATGCCATTACCAGATTCTCTGGGATGTGGATTGTCTTCTTCATACTTAAACAGCTCGAGTACCTCACTAGTGTTTGTCCTTTATATTTACCACTTGTAGTTGACATCATGGGTTTTTTTTCTTTGTGTCTCAAATTCTCATACTGAAAAAAAAGGACTTATTTTCTTTCCCCTCTCCTTTCAAATTCCCCTGGGATTTGCAGGTGAAGTGTCTTAAGTTTCCCTTTGATGCTCTCGGATTTGAGCGTTCCTTTTGAGAAGGAGGCAGAAGTTGACATCTGGCCTGGATACCTGCTGCACTGGGAAGATGGTTGGACTCTGCATTTACAAACGTCGGGGTCTCATAATGTGTGTTAGAACCTGGATTTTGCAGCTGGAGTTTCTGGGGGGGGCATCATGGGAAGGGTCCCGGTCTTTAGGTGGTAGAGGTTACGGGTGGTGTTGGAAGGTTCAGCAGCTCAGGGAGCACTGTAGTTGCTTGGTAATGTAGAATTGCAGCGTTCTGACACTGTTCTCATTGCAATACCTCCTGATGATAAAATACAGCCACAACCTGAGGCCTGGAACTGTTTTGGGGCAGCAAGCAGGAGAGAAACTTACAGGGGCTAAGGTGTCCTCACCTACGCGCAGCACCTGAAGATATGAAAAGTAAACTCTGGCAGTCGGGCCCAGATTTCCCCCTCCCGTGCTGTATTGGCTACACGCACAGAAGGGGAGTTGTTGGCATTATCGTTTACCGAGCAGTGCTGAGAAGTGTGATAGCAGGGAACATATGGGCTGCAATATCATGGCAGAGTAGCCTGTGTGAAGGATGCAGCAGCTCAGAAAAATCGTCTTGTTTTTGTCAGTTTGAATACATGCTGCTTAAACCAGAATTGAAGCAAAACATTTGGATTGCTGTTGCTTGAAGAAAATGCTTTGCAGTGCCTGTCTTGAACAGGTTTTCTTCCTCCTTCCTCTGTCTCATTAACACTTCAGTGACTACAATTAAGCACAAAAAACCCCAGGAAAGTTTGGTACCCTAAAAAACATCGGTCTGGCACACGATAGTATCAACAATGCTGAAGCTCTCACCAAAGTGAGTTCGAAGAGAGTTTTCCCTCCCTGATGTGAATGAACTCCAAAGAACACAGAGGCTGGTTGGAAAGATGACGAGCCCTTTCTGTACGGCCAGTAACCCTCCAACGAGTGCAGGTGCACCTCGTGTCGAAGGGGAAATGAACTTTGCACGCAGCGTGGTATTCATGCAGAGGTTCTGATTCGAACCCTGGTGATTTAGAGGATATTCCATTTATATCAGCACGGGTTAGGCTGTTGCTTTCTGAGTACAAGGAATTTTTATGATGTTCATAGAAGATGTCTTTTCAACTCTGTGTCACTGAAACTGCTGGGAAACCTGTAGCTCCAGCAGTGTTCTGTCACTTGTTCTCTGTGCTCCAGCAAAGCCACGACGCAGCTGAACCAGACTCCAGCTATTGTCACTTCTGTGGAGATTTTGTCTTCACATGCCTTTTGCATTATTGTAAGCGACAAGTCTAAGACACTGTCTAATGTTAATTCTGCTCATTGCTGCCAATTATAATCAGAGCTAGTCAAAATAAACAAATTAAACAAATAAACATGTCAAAACATCTCAGTCGTAGAGAAAATAAGCCAAGTCTGAACTCTCTCCGTGCTGCAGCACAAGCAATGTGCTGCATATTGTAAAATGTTCGATCACATTTTTCACCTTTTGTTGAGGAAAGGCAAGAAAAGGTGGGTCAGTTTAGAATTACAGTTTAGTTCTACCCTGCTAAGGAGTCTGCAACTGAAACCAAATGAAACCCAAATGTTCCTTTAGCTCCTTCACCCAACCTAATGATCATCTGCTGTATGTTTTAAATGTTTTTTTTTTAAGGTTTGGGGATTTTTTTGAGTGATTCTTTGCTGTCAGAGTGCCAAGATGCTAAATCATTGTAGGATTTAGACAAGATGCAGGTGAAAATATACCAAATGTGGATATTCACTTCAGTATAAAACATGCTGCTGCTGCAGTGACATAACACCGTCCCAAACAGTAAAATACCACGCAATTTAAATCAGAAAGTTCCCCAGGTTTAAAAGAGGAATATGTAAAACATGCTTCGGCTGCACGGAGGGGACGTTGTAACCTGGATTGCTAAGAATCAGTGGTAATGGGAGGAGAGGGCACAAATTTATTTATTTTTTTTAGTGGTATGTTAACCTTAAAAATATGTTCTGAGGTTAAAGGAAAAAGCTGTCGCTTTAGACAGGTGGTTCTTGTAAAGAGGTGATCTTTTAAAGTGCTGTCTTACAATGTCAAAAGCAACGTCTCAGCAGAGATAAAGCTATAATGCAGGTGATTGCTGGGACTCTCCTGGTGTCTGTCACAGCTTTAAAATCTGTTTCCAAACTCGCATTTGGAAAGGGTCTTGTTGGGTTTTTTTTTAATCTAAGACACATGCACCCAATACCTGTTTCAAACAGTTAATGAGTTCGAAACGGATCCTCAAGTGCAACGCAGAGGAACGGGGGCCTTGCTTTTACCAGCCTGGGGCTGTCCCTTGTTGGGGGGTGTCATAGAAGACTCCCTGCGTGCGGGCAGCTGGTGGTGGGACCGTGCCTGAATTTCTCAGGAAGAAACAATTGTCTGTTGTAGGTGGTTGTGACCCCACGCAGATCGGGACCGCGGAGTTCTCCAAGGGGCTGGAGGTGTGAGAGGGAGGGACAGAGACCTAAAGTTGAGGGGAGCAACTCAAACTCAACCAATGCCCACAGAGATTGTCAGAGCTCTTTAACAAATACCTGCTCATCCTGCAGTGGTGTTGGGAAAAACATAACCTTGCTTTGCTCAGCCTTGAAGAACAACCCAAACAACTTCCTAGAGGTGCGTTGGATTTTGCAAGGCGCTTGCAAGAGAGTGTGGATTCCCCACAAAAATATATGGGGCTCTTAATTGCTGAGGTACTTCCTTTTCTCTTTCCCTTCCTTTTCTTCTCCCCACAATGTTTTTAATGTACATCGGGTCTGGGGAGAAAAGGAACACTGTGCCTTTGAAATGTTGTTTGCTGAAGACAGTATATAGAATCTTGGTTATTAACAGCCTCTCACAAGACAGTTATTTTTGGAGTGGCCTCTGAGGAGGCAACCTCTTGGAATCGAACTCATTTATTCTGCGTTTCACTGTCCTGCCATTTCCTGCAGAGAGAGGGGAAAAGTGAAACCACATGTTTTGAGGAGCGAGCGTAGGAAACCCCACCGAAGACAAATGACTGCTCCTCTCCCCTGGCAATTAGTCAAAGCCGGGCTGTGTGCCAGCCCAGGTGTTCCTGACTGTGTATAAATTTGCCAAAGAACAATGAAAATAGCAGCTGATTGTGCTGACAGATTCTTCTGGTAATTTCCTGTTGTTTGGCATCTTCAGGTTACTTTCCCACAATTATGGATCCTGATGAAGTCCGGGGCCTTCAAATCCACTTTTTGAACTGGAAACACAGTAATTGTGTGTGTGTTTACAGAGGCACATGCGTGGCCCCGCTCTCCTCCCCAGCCCCACGCTTTTTCTCCCAGTTCCCAGATGTTTTAATTTCATTCGTTTTGCAAAATACATATTTTAATGAGTCTGAATTTTAAAAACTCTTTGCACCTGCATCATATAGAATTTCTTGGCAGTCCCACCATGGCTTTTGCCAGGACTCATGCTTATTCTATCACTTAAACCTACCACTTGGAAGGTTTTCCTCTTGTGCCTTCCATTATCTTCTAAATCAGGGCTGCTCAAGAAACACTCACTAATGGAACAGAGCCTTGAGCTGACCACGGGATGGGGAGAGAGCGCTCTGACAGCTTGAGATGCTGACAACAGGGTG
>VWZY01007776.1:131264-178148 GCA_013399075.1 Chloroceryle aenea | reverse complement strand
AGTTATGAAAAACAGGTTTGCTGCCTTGGGGGAAGGGAGCAGGATGAGGAAAGCAAGACTGGGAAGGAGAAGATGAATTTATTCTGACTTTATCTTTATTTCATTCTCCCAAGTTAAATTCTACACTGTTTCACTGAGGCCAGCTGGTTTTAATAATTTCAAGAGAACACTATTTATTAAGTGTCTGTTTCAGGCAGTGTCAAATCCTTCAGCTCCTTCTCTATTCTCCATTGTAAGCAAGAACATCAGTAGCCCAGGTGGGCTTTGAATAGCTTCAGAAAGTAGGTAGGTGAGAATCTATTTATTACTTACTGTAGATCTCAGTAGACAGAGACTCCAATTAAGGCAGAAAACTGACACACTTAGCCAACCCCTTCCAAGCAGAGGATGCAAAAGGAACGAATAAAAAATTAAATAAAATAACCCAAACTTCTCTGCAGTTTCCGTATACAGTCTGGAACCATAATTCCTCTGTGTTTTTCTCTTTGTTCTTTCTTTTCTGCACGTATGAATTCAGAAAGCAGTGAGGGAGCTTTTTTTGTTAAGCTTCACCAACACACAGGTGATACCAGGTAGCGTGGAAGTCCATGATCCAGTGGATGACCTCCCAGTTCATTTGCTAGAAGACTTTATCCTGCTTTGTCCTTGTGCCTGAAGTAAATAAATGTCTACTACTGAAATTGCAACAACTGACACCACTAAGGATCAAAATCAGATTTACAGCACCTCCACTTTACGACGTCGACTAACATTTGGGGTTCTTATTTAGTCAATAACTTATTCAAATACACAAAAGAAGCCAAAAATATTGAAAGACGGATCATTTATTGTAGTAACAAATGTGCAGATTGTAAAAAAAAAGCCCAAACCCAAACACCTGCAGTTTTTCTCTTTTTTAAACTTCCCTCATGCCGTTCAGTGTATTCATTCTGAAGAACTTTAATTCAGTACTAAGAGTATCAGCCCAAGGTAGTTGCTCTCATCTCCTTGAAAATAACTTGATTGGTAGAAATAACCTTTTGTTAAAATATATTATTTAGTGTAACAGCAGATACAACTGGAATTTCAACATTTAGCATATCTGCTT
Organism: Chloroceryle aenea; assembly: GCA_013399075.1. Taxonomy (NCBI): domain Eukaryota; kingdom Metazoa; phylum Chordata; class Aves; order Coraciiformes; family Cerylidae; genus Chloroceryle; species Chloroceryle aenea. The sequence goes on along the minus strand of VWZY01007776.1, from coordinate 177,061 downwards.
TCATCCTGGGACTGGTTAAATTTAGGAGAATTCTTTTTATTCATGCTCATTTCTAGTGAAAGTTTGATTTTTTTCTGTAGCATTTCAACTTCTATTAAACTACTTTGAAAACAAAACAGAAAAAAAAAGGAAAAGAAAAGGGGAAAAAGAAAAAAAAGAGGGAAAAAAAAAGGTGGGGGGGGGGAACCACCCATCATCAAAATTTCCAAGTCTGGATGCTTTCCAGCGAACTGTTCTTGAACGAAAGCAGTGTTCTGTCTTCAGTTCAACATTGGCTGTAACAGCGATAAATCAGTGTTCTCAGACTGCACAAACCTTCGCCAGGAAGGGAGAGGGGAAAACAAAGAAAAGATCATCATCATAATTAGCAGCTCAGTAGGAATCTGCGTTTGGTAAAGTACAAAATGCAGCCACTGGTACTCGAGGAAGCAAGTTCTAAACAATTTTTGATTCTCTTTTCCTGGAAAACTTGGAGGAATGGAGATGAATTAAGCCCTTATCCTGGCAGCAGTGCAGCACAAGATGGTATTTACGTCTTCCTTGCCTCCCTCCAGCTCCTACAAACAGCTTTTTCTTCCATTAGATATAAATTTAAAGATACTGCATTGGAAGGTTTCTTGAAGTGCCTTCCCAGACCGATGTTTTGGTGGTATCTTGCTGTGTGTTTTGTTCAATCATAAATCTTCTATTCTGCAGATAAGTCCTCGGCTCAGGATTTGAACGCGTTCCCAGGCTTTGCTTAAAATTCAGCTCCAGATTTTCTGGCGTTAACACTCTGCTTCGGTCTGTGCAATAAATACCTAAAAGTAAGGAAAGCTCTGAAAGTAAAGAATAATTGTCAAACAAATTCACAGAAAGACTCTTTCGAGGACTGAGGAAAACAATGCTGATTGCTTTGGGAGGCATTTAAGTAACTTTTGATACTTCAAGTTGGCGTTGATAACATGGGGGATAACTGCCTTTGAAAACAGACCGGAGGTGATTTTTTAATTGGTGCAGAGGTTAATTGCATTGAAGTCATTTGAGCTACAGCCACTGGGTTTATACTCTAGCCACTTGGCTTTCCAGAATCAGGTGTAATCTGATTTTCAGGAATTTAAAGTACTCGTAACTCCCAGCAACTTCGGAAAGAGTTGAAAATGAGCCCAGCAATTCTTACTGGAGAGTCTGACAGATCCCCAGCTGGTGTCTGTTTGAGCATCATCCACAAGTTGAGAATCTCCTGGAGATTATATAAGGGCCTAACATTTTATGCATCCTACTCTCTTCTTTTTGTGCTGTGTGTTAAGGGAGAGCTGGTGTGGTCCAGAAACACAACAATATATAAATTATTGAAGCACATCAGCATGTTAAGAGGACTTCGTTGTTCGCACACATCTCCTCCACTTGACATTTCTCCAACCTTGTGTCATTCTGTAGCATATCCTCTTCATATTAATAGCAATTTATCATTAATCCATTTGAATAATACTTCTCTTTTTTTTTTTCACAACAGAAAGAGACAGAAAACATCTGCATATTGAGTAATATTAGCTACAGTTTGTGTCTCAAGTGAGACTAACTGACAACCCTCATTTATTATGACTGTGTAGGCTTAATTGGGTTGACGTAGGCTTTGGACTTTGTAAAAGGAGAAACAGTTTGAAGATCTTTTCAGGAAAAAAAAACAAACAACACTTTTCGAGAGGGGAAAGAGTAGGGAGAGTAGTGGAGGAGGAGGGAATATATGAATAAATATGTAAAATAATGATGCTGAGATGTTCTGTTAAAGCCCAAACATTTAGGAGGTGTTTTAATAACGATGCTTAAATGAGAGATTAGTTATTAAGCCATATGGTTTGTATTACAGCTCTCATCTTTTGTTTCCTGCTTATGCTGTCAAGCATTAATGTGATTGTTTTGATTCTTAATGTCTTAATGCATCATTCCTCCCAATGCATTAGGCTAATAACTTTGGTCCTCTTAAGGGCAGTGTCGCCATTCATTACTCTTCCTGTTTTGGCTGACCACAGAAGTTTAAATGAGGGACTCAAAAAATATCTACATGTTCCTTCCAACATTTATGAAGCCAGCACATTGAGATCATTGAGGAAATCTGAAGTGCATTAAAGGCTGCTGACTTCCACTCCACTGATGACATGCATGTCATGCTTGAGTTGGCCTCCCCCAAGGCAGTTAGAGGATCTTCTGTTTGAATCCAATGCAATTTGAGGTTGTTATAACTCTGGGTTAGGTTTCAGGTAGTTCTTTGTAAAACTCGAGTTAAATAGCAAGCTAAATTCATGGTGATTTCTCAGTGTTGGGGCAAGTGCCTGTGCCTGTGTGTATGCAGCACATGGCTTCAGGCCAAAAGATGTCTTTCCTACATTGGTTCAGGTCACCATTTGGGTGAAGTAGTAACAACCCGGCGGTACCAGTGGATTCTGGTCTGCTCTTCCAGTGCTGCCGGTCTGGGGAGCTGTGGAGCCAAGGTACTCAATGAAGTTTGATGTTAAAGGGCATTTACAAGATTTTGCTCTAAAGCATTTTTGCCAGACAAGAGCTGGGGTGATTTAAAGCAGAACAGCCCTCTCTGAGGTTCCCCTCACAGCATAAGAATTACAGTGTATTCAAGCAGAGCACCCTGGGGGCTTTGGTGGCACCAATTTCTTAAGGAAGAGTTTATTTTTGTGATATTCTAATATATTAGAACCGTAGTGAAAGAGGGACCTTTATTTTACGGAGTCTACTGTGAAGTCTTCACCTTGAAATGATTGAGTTTTGGAAAATTTTCAGTTTCAGTTTGTATATTTGTTTATAGACAAGACATCTAGAGGAAACAGGCACACAGAATATTTTGGCTGTATTCTATATAGATTTCATTATCTGCCTTTTACCTCTCAACGTGATTTCCTTGAGCATGAATCAAAACCTGTCCTTAGCATTTGGGATTTTAAAACATCCAGTGCATTTTCTTCAGGGATGTTCTGACTGCCATTTTTTTTCTAATGGGGTTATTCACACTCTTTCTTTCTTTCTGAAACCCATCCTGCAATCTCAAACGGCGATAACTTCGTGTAACACAAGCGTTGCTTCAGCCCGTGTTCTGTTGCAGAAATGATGCAGTGAATCATATGTGGAATCTGTAAATCACTTAGGAATCCAGCGGGATGAAAAGTGGTGCACCAGTGTGAGACGATTGTCAGTCTATGGTCACCCCAATTTATACGGCAGAAATAGCAAATGCAGCAAGGTGGAAGGAGGATGAAAGGTGTGACGAGCTGCTCACAACATTAAAATGACCAGTGTCCGCTAGGGAGGCTGTTATATATTCAACATGTCACCAAAACACTCCTGTGATGGGATTGCATTTGAGAAAGTGTCAATATGAAAGGCAAGTAAACGATCTGAGTACAGGATATACCCGGTAGTATTGTCACACGGACTAAAATTTAAATACACAACAGCTCCCATGGTAAGAAGAGCCAGGATGGAATCTTTAGGGAGACGTAGCAAGTGTGTGGGAGAAACGTTTTGCTAGGAAAACTGATTGTTTGTTTTGGGGGTGGGGGGAATGTAGAGGGGTTTTGGCTTTTTTTCTCCCCACAGAATGTTTCCAGTGTATCCATGAATAAACTGTGCACATTACATGTAGGAATGCAACAGACTTACAGAGACTTAGAGGAACTGAGAGCTGGGAAAGGAAGCACTTCATGGGGTTTAACAGGGATAAGTGCAGAGTGTTGGATCTGGGAAGGAATAATCAATGACACCAGTACTGACTGGGAGGTGAGCTGCTGGGAAGCACTCNGACTCAAAGATCTCCAGGGTCCCTTCCAATTCCAGACCCGCTGTGATCCTGTGAACTGAGGCGGAAGTGTTGAACCCGTTGAACAGAATATGAACCCTGCAGATGAATCAACATGTTGTTGGGCCCTACAGTTGTGTGTGCTCAATTCAAAGGAAAGGAGGTTTCTGTATTTTGTTTTAACAGAGCTGATATTTCCACCTGCTTGGCAGAACAACATCCTCTTACACAGGGGCAGTGGAGGTGGAAATGCTTGTAAAATGGAGAAATCTAGAACTCAGTGAGTACAATCAGCACTGCCTCTCTCCCCTTGATCCTGACTTACAACCCAATGTTCCTTTCCCAGCAAATGGTGTTTCTGTTGATCAGGTCCTAGATGTAGTTATTCAAAATCTGAGGGAGGGGAAAATGTTTCATCATGAGCAAAAAAGTCCCTCCTTGATTTTTTTTTTCTGTAATGGAAATAATTCTCCAAATTCTAATGTGATAGAGAAAGCGGTGCTCTTGTTATGTTCAAAGCAGAGAAAGGTAGATAGGAAGGTATCCGTCTACCAGACAAGATTCACTGAAGTCTCTTCAGGCTGCTCACTACTGCAGGAGGATGAGGGGAAGATTGGGAATCGAGAGAGGAGAGGGTTAAGACAGCCCCAGAAACACCAGCTGAAGTGATAGTTTTCCAGTTGGGGATAAGGGCTTGCTCTTCTCACCAGCCATCTTCACACAGTTCATCAGTTCTGTGGAGCGTGTCATTTCCCTGAAGCTCTGCACTCCTTTTCACCCACAGCCCTGGATCTTCCACAGGTGGGGGAAGCATGGATAGGATTAAAGGCTTTTTTTTCCCCTAAAATCTAGACTTGTCTGTTTAAATGAGCCCCTTCATCCTGTGAGTCCTTGCCTGGTGTGAGAGTTCGAGATGGTTTGCTCAAGACAATAGCATTAAGTCATCTCCCACACCGACTGTACGTGGCTGAGACCCCGCAGAGAAATGCTTTAGACTCTAGTGGCTGAGGAATTAAACAATGAGGAATATATGCCAGCTCTTTCCATTTGCTTATTAATAGGTTCTGTGTCTCCTGCTCCAAGGGGATTGTCCTTCCTTTTGAATTGCTAGCGGGGAAGCGTTCAAGCATTCAGGCACTGTAAATGGAGAAAAATGGAGAAAGGAAAGAAAAATGTTTCAGGAAAGATTGGATCGTGTCTTCAGAAAATGCAAGACCAGGGAGCTGATTGCAGAAATAGTGAGGTAACTTGGTTCAAGTATTTGGGGTCTTTGAAAGTCAAGCTCTGACCAACTGTAAATCCTGTCATTCCCTGATAGCCCAGCACTGCAGCGATTGCTTCGACAGAAGGTGATGCCCACACTGTGCTTTCGCGGGACACTACGCTGTGAAATCCCTGCCATTTCCTAGCAAGCTCAGTAGGACATCCTGGATGAAGCCAGGATTGTAGAGCAGAAATATTTCACCATCTTTCTCATTTTTCGCTGATTTGTTAATATTTGTTGTGGCTGATGTTTGTGGCTACATGCATGAGTTTTGAGCTCTTTATTCACTTCAGATCCTTGGATTTCAGTAGCTTCTTTAGGGAGGTTTGAAAATCTTAGCTTTGAGGTGGTTGTTCCCCCAGAAATTCCTGGTGGTTTAACAAATATATGTTTATGTTACGATCACTCCAACGTCACTGTTTAAAAGGCTTTTTTCTGTCTATCCCAAAACTTTTCTAGATTTATAGGATAATTTAGGGTGAAAAGGATGTCCCAAGGTCATGTGCCAAAGTCCCCCACTCAAAGCAGGGCCGCATTAAAGTTAGATCATGTTGTTCACAGCCTGCAAACACATTTATACCAAATGAAAAACAAAGCAGGCATAAGCTTAAATAAAACACAGGATAAAAATTTGAAAGTCCTCATGCATTCCTTTTTCAATAGAGCTTTCAGAGATTAAATTCCATTGGCTTTCAATGTCTTTATTTTTTTAGCTCATCTTTTGGAAGTGTCTAGACACCCAAATAACATTGTTAACATGACCAGTTGGGAACCCCCAAAATTAATTTTCTTTGGGAAATGGAACACAGGCTCCCAGTCTACACCCAGACTTCAGCTCTATGTTAATGAGGCTGTTTCCTTACGTTAAACTGTTGAAATTCTTCATGGCCATGAGTCTCTAGGTGACTGTTCCAAATTATTAGATAAATAGATAAACTTCCAGGTGATGTTGGTTATAGGTGAAAAACAGTGGGCTTCAGTCTTGAATGAAACTCGGTAAGCGGTGTTGTGGCAAGTTCAGGGCTGGCTTCATAGTTCTCCGGTGTCTTCTTGCCCAAGATTCTCGGGACAAAATGCGTGTAGGGAGCTCCATATGGATGTAGCAGTAATTTCATTGACTGTGCCCTTGCGTAACAGCAGCAGGGGCAGGTGCAGGATTAAGCTGAGTATTCAAAGGGGAGTTTTTGTGACTGGGTGGTATGATTTTTACTGGGCACTCAAACATTGGTGTGGCTTTTCCACACTCTCCTCTGCCTTTGTATTGCTTGACTATTCCCATCTACTTCCATCTGCTGTGTTGGGCATCCATGGGCTGAGCGACTACAAACTGGACAAACCATTCATACTGCTCTTGAGATTCCAGTGGTAAAATAGTGCCATCTAACAAAACCAATGCAATGAATTAATTAAGGAAGAATTGTCTATGATTTCATCTTACCTTTTATTTCCACCCCCACCCCGTGCAAGTCTATGCAGTGGAGCTGCCTCTTGCCCCTTGTGCCAGAATGATTAATGGTGGGACCACAATGAGGTCAATTAGCTGGGGTCGGCTTGAAGCTGAAAGGTGGAGTGTGTTTCTTTATTGAACGCTGCATTCACACTCCAAACCGTGACCTGGACTACAGTGATTTATTACAGGGGCAGTGTTTTGATCACTTACCTTCAGTACCTTACCTTGGCTTCAGAAATCAGGTTTTCACTGTCAATTAAAATCCAGAAAAAGAGATCCATTCCAAATCTGAACTGTGAACCCCGAGAAAAGGATGGGGAGCCTAAGGATGGTTTTCAAAACTGTCTTTGTAAGTAACAAAGAAATTAGATCGCATTCCATCTCTGAGAGGAAAAAATTCATCCATAGCTGAACTTTTAAAGCGTTTTTCCTGAGTCAAAACAGAGGAACAAACTCTGTCCTGACAAATTCTGAGGAGGCTTTAGGGAAAAAAAAACCTCCACACATAATAATCTGTAGGGATGTGCGGTGGAAGAGGCAGGAAAACAACCTCCTCTTCTTTTTGAAGGGTTAAAAAGTTCTCATGTGTATATATAAGGTATTTATTAATGAATAACATTTAGGAGTTATGAGGCATCTTTCAGCAGAGGATGTTGAACCGTGCTACGGACGGTAACGAAACCTCTTGACGATGCAGCGGTGAAACAAATCTCTGCTTGTTGTAGTGGCCAGGCTAAGATACAGGAAGGCTCCATGGTGGGTTGGTGGGTTTATTTTTCCAGTGCATCATCCAGAGAGTTCTTTAATGGCTCCTGTGACAGACGCCTAGCTCTCACGGGGTGGGTGTTCCATACAATACTGCTGTCCATTTGCACAGCACGGCTGCTTTCTCACCCTATACCACAGAGGTTTTTAACTCCTGGTAGAAGAGGATGTGGGCACCTACTGCAGAGCATTAGTTTCATTTTATTGTCAATATCTGTGTCACCCTTATGGGAACGGAATGCCTGTGGTGAAAACAAAGCAGAGGTTGTCAATAGGTAGTGTCTTCTGGCACCCATTTGATCCACATCTGTTCTAAGACTCGCTCGCCTTTGGGCAGCTGTTGCACCTCGTCCGCTCTGGTTTCGGGTTCGTATGAGGCCGGCTGCCCAGCTTTGGGGTGTGTTCATCTACCCCAGCTTATGGCGATGGGATGGCGGGGGAGTCGTTCACCTGAATCTCTCTGCTGTTTGAAAACTTGTGGGGAGTGTCGGATTTGCCACAGCAGCCGGGCTGTTGATCCGGGAGGCCGTCGCCTCTGGCAACGTTCGATAGCAAATCTTCCAGAGGAAGATGAAATACCCAGAGAGCTGTGCAGTAAGTACTGCGTGTGGCTGTTACACGAGGCTGGATGTGATGTTTGGAGCTTTTAATGTATCAGGATAAGCCAGGTAATGTTCTTGATAAAGTGGCATAAAGGCACAAAGTGCTGCACGGGACAGAGAAGATTGTGCAGAAGTAATTCTGCCATCAAAAAGCTCAGGCCTTGTTTCAGCTGGGCTGCAGAGAGCTGCAGTACTGGTTTTCAGATCAAGTTCTACGTATTAACTGGTGGTAATCAGGTTATACCCTGAAAGTCAAGGTTTAGCTTTCTTTTAGCTTGAAGAGACACAATTACTCCTCGTTTATCAATCGGTTCAATGTATGCAGCTGATTCTGTTTTCCTGCAGAACTTAATCTCTGTCTCTGGTCATCCGTAAACCAAAAGACTCAGTCTTTGCTGTGTTTATCTTCACACCACCTCTGGGCTCTAGCGCTGTGAATCACGGCAAAGCGTGGCCTTGGACGGAGGCTTCCTCAAACCTCAGGGAGCACCTCGGCCACTGCCACACGGGATACCCAGAGAGCTGTGCAGTCATGAGCTTTTTCTGGGGTCTGTCATTAAATGTGTCCAGTCTCTCCTGAGTCACAGAACAAAGTAAGATAAGACTAACAGATTAAAGATGCCATTTATTTTTATTTCTCTTGCAGAATTAAAAAAAAAAAAAAGAAAAAAGATAAAAACATATTTAAAACTTCAACTTACGTTGTAGTTTTGGAGTCATTTCTGTGGCACCCTGTTTCATTCCAGTAGACTGCTATTGACTCAGTGCCTATTAATTTTTATGAGACTTTCTCCGTGAGGCTTTGTAAGGGAGAGACATCTATTTAGTCCCTGGCCTGGTAAATTTTAATGACAATTTTGCATGCTTGACTTAATTCCTATTTTTCACATCCCAGTTGTGCTTAACCCTCACCTTATTCTTTTAGGGCTTGATTCGTGTCTTTTGAGTCTGCTCCAGTAACACACATAAGCACCTAACTAATCCCGCAGATGTTAACAGAGAGGATCTTTCCGAGGCATGTTAGTCCCCAGATCTCCCTGACTTCCAATGGGAGCTGATTCCAAGCTGCCCTCTTTGCCTCCCATGTCAGCAGTGTTCTGACACAAGGACTAAAAGAGCTGTAAAAGTGAGGATGAGAACGAGATCTCTTAGTGCCAGTTGAAACCTTCTGGTCTTCTGCATTAATCCCTACAGGATGGATATGAAATACTGTAAAAGGAAATAATTTTCTACTACTTCCTGAACAGACAATAATATACTGAAAAGATCTTTTTTTTTTTTTTTCACGTGCCCACTGCAAAGAAGGTTGCTGGTGTTACTGAGGTTACTGGTGTTACTGAGGTTACTGGTGCTTAAATACAAGTTGCTGCTCTGGAATGGGGCCACCACGCTCAGCATCTTTCAAGATCTGACTGTCCCCAGCAGTCTGGTTGCCAGAGGAGTTCCCAGCATTTCGGAGCAATGCCACAGCTCATACCTAACAAAACGTTTGCACCGTGAGTACCTTTGACCTTGTGGGCAAACCTCCCATCCAGAGACTCTGGAATGGTATCACCTCCAGTGCTGACTTACAATGAGCCAAGCCCAGCCATGTGTTCTAGCAGCAGAATTCTTTTTCCTTTTGCCTGTGAAATGTTATCTTTATCTTAAAAACTACTACAGCACGTGTGCAGAATGACTTTTCATGAGCTGCAATCCATCTTTGAAAGAAAATCTTTGCAAGAGATGTTTTATTAGGCAGAAACTTCACTTTCTGGGGAGGGTGAGCTGTGAAGGAAGTTAGTTATGCCATAACCGGCATTCAGATCTTCCCACATACAAGCCAGCAGCTATGTGACCCGCAGTGTCTAGCTTTTGATGTGCACTTTAATGACAGTTAAACATGCCTCAGCAGTGCCTTATGGCTGCATGATTCAGCTCTTCCCTAGGGTATGGCTAAGTTTATATTGAGAATATGCTTGGTATGCTTAATGGGGAACTTGGAGAAGAAGGATCTAGTCACAGATTGATCCAAAAGATAATAATTCTGTTAAACATGCTCGTTTTGCCTCAGAGGTGACATGGAAGAGCTCTAAAAGCTACATATATCTTCTAATAACCAAACGTCTTTGGCCGTGCCAGTTTCCAGGCAGGATTGTTCTCCCACTGGGAGCCAGAAGACCTGAGATAGTTTAGTTAATCCAGTCACTGGACCACTGGCTGAGAGCCAGCAGTCTTAAATTCCAGGTTTGGTTCTAGGAGCAATTTCCTCATGACTCTGGGAAAGTTATTTCCCCCTTCTGTATTTCGTTTATCTTTCTCACCCTTTGTTCATTGCATGTGGCCTGACAGGATGGTACCTGATCAGACCAGGACTGCAGAACCAGACCAGGACTGCAGAACCAGAACAGGACTGCAGTGGAGGGATGAACTCTAGCAGGGTGTTGGGGATGGAGCTGAAGTAAAGCTCAAGCTGTTTTCATCCTCGGGTTATTTATTGCTCGAGCAGTAAAACACAGACCTGGGGTTCCAGACAACCTCCTGTAATTTTTCAGCAGAGAAAACTACCAGTTTCCATCTCCAAAGAGTGTTCAGTATCTTCCAAGCCCAAATTTCCAGTTATTAACCCATCTTTCTCTGGTGCAGCCAGACTGGCTGATGGAAAGCCACTGAAACATCCATGTGCTCTTGGGACCCGACCCTACATGGTTTCCTCAGGTGAAGATTTACTTGGAAATGTTAAACAGCAACAGCTCACGTGGTTATACCTCATTACATCTTGCGATAGTGGGAATTAAACCAGCATCCTGCTGTTGGAAATCAGCAAAAAAGAAGCCTGAACAGCAAATAATAAATTTTAATATCATCAATTTTCCATTTTTTGACCTGCCTGTAGAATTTCATTGAGGATTGTACCCAGACCATTGAATTCCATAGGAGAGCCTGCAAGCCCCATACTTGAAATAACCCGTGGAAATGATCTAATTCAATCCTGTAGGTTTTAGAGGTATATTTATATTGGTCCCTTTTGAATTTCTCCCCAGTAATCACTATAAAACTTTCCCTAAAGGGAACATGAATATATATAAACCTTAGTAAGAGCAGAAAAATAAAAACAGACTCATGAAACAAATCTTTAGCAAATATAAACTGGTTTAGCCCTCTTGAAGACAAATAAACCAGCTGAAGATCTGCTTCTCAGCTCATAAAAAAGAAGGGTTCTCCCTCTTGCACAGCTAAATGGTGCTTTTGCATTGCTGCAAATGAATTCTGCTCGTATTCCTTGTTTTCCAAACAGGCTCAGCGTGCCGATGAACGTGTCTTCTGCTTTTGTCTGTGTGGGCATAGAAGCATCCTTGTGATAGCTTCTAGCAATCTCTGCACATATACAGTGGTCTTGTTTTAATATTTAATCGCTAATTGGTGTGATGATCAAGGGACAGGCGAGGGAGCACTCTGACATCTGATCTCTTGAACTGATTACACGCACTTTGCACTACATGTTGTTTATCATGGTCAGGCTAATTTCCTTCACCCAGCGCTGATCTCATTCTGGGGAGAAATCTCAGTTTGGGGCTTGTGAAGAGATGCTTTCCATTTTTGGGAAAGGATTCCAGTGCCCACTGGGCTCCTCTTAGTGACCTGACTTTCCAATACAAGCAGGGCAAATTCTGTTGGATGGATGACATCAAATATTAGTCCACGCCGCTGCTCTCGCTCTCTGCCAAGGCTCCTTCTGTATTCCCTCTCTCTGTGCTTTTATTCATTGCCTTTCTCCCTCTGTTAGCTTTCTCCTTCTCTTTTTCAGCAGAAATTTTAGATTTCAAAGCTCCTTTCAAAAAATAATTCCATAACCCAATGCAAACTGCTAATCCTAACCTGAGAAGGAGGTTTTTTTTCTTTCATTATGATGTTGACGATGATGATGATTATTATTATTTGGAAGAAGGTGGTGAAAAAAAGAAAGAATTTGTCATTACTGTATAATTTAAAATTGCACAGCCTACAGCCCACAAAACAGAGCATGTAATTACACACTTACTAGAGGTAACAGCAGTGCTGATAATTATTCTTTACACAGGAGAATCTCGCTGATATCCCAGAGTCGGAAAGTGGGAACTACAATATCTTTAATACCATCCTTAGAGACCCTCATAAGCAGAGGAGAAGTATGAGGAGGCACACAGGGTCCAGAGCAATATCTTCATCGCGCCAGAATGTCAGGGGCTTTAGTACAGCAGAAATCAATAGATTCAAGTACATTTTTTTTTTTTTAAGGTACAATATTTTATTTTTTTTTTTATGACCCTACCTAGAGAAAGCACAGCAAAGGCAGAGGAGCAGCAGTGGTATGAAACAAACATTTGGAATGTGTTGGTTTAGAACAGGGAGCTAAGATTTATTCATTCATTCATTCATTTATTTATTTTTAAGACCTGTTCTACTGCAAGAATGTGTTAGCCATTTCTGGGCTGTAACCCTACGATTTCTCTGGTATTAAATACCCAATTATTTCATTACCCATTCTTTTGTTTATACTGCTCTCTCTAGCTGTTCTTGCTCAGTGGTTTGGGGTTTTTTAGCATTTTTGTCCCCTTGATTTAAATAATTCCAGTAATTCAGATTTCATCTTACCTTTGGCATTTCTCTTGACAGTTCTTAGTCCGACCTAGAGAACAATCTGATGGAGAATTTTCCCCATCCCGAAGATTTTTACTAGTTCATTTAAATCAGAGTGTGATTTATGGGCCAAATATAATTCCCTTTATTTACGCTAAAAGGTGTTTTATTTTGCAAGTAATTAATTTGATTTTTTAAGGAATAAAATGCTGTTTACTATGGAAGAAAACAGGGCAAAACTCTCCCGTGTTTTCCCATTTTACCTCGCCCAGATGGTCCAAAGTGATGGGACCTCACCTCTCAGTGGCAATTATTTGTGGAGGGAGGTTCTAAATGAATGTGTTTTTAAAGAGGGGGACATTATAAGATAGACAGAAAATCTGGTGGCACCTAATTTTCATGTGCAGTTGGGTCCAATCAGACTGATCATCTGTGTTTGAGTCTCCTCGGGGTTGCTGTAACTTAAGCCATCAAGTTTGGTCTGGTGTGGCTGCCCGATGTGAATCAGGGAGTCTTTCCTTGCTTCTCGATGGTCTCAGTCCTGCCTGATCGAGTCTCTGTGTTGGTGAGAATCTGGGTCACGGTCACAGGGAGTCAACGTGAATAATAATGTGCAAGAAGCAGTTGGGGAGGAGTCAGGGGACATAAAGTTAATTAAAAAAAAAAAACCCTGTTCTTAATATCCCCAATAACAAACTTAAAATGACATAAAGATCTCAGAAGTTGGTTTAAAAGGGGAATGAAACTGTTGGCTCTCCACCTTTAGCACAGACTGGCAGCTCTTATCACCTGAGTGTGTTTGAGGAGGGCTGAATTTTGTATGGAACTTTCTATTATCCTATAGATTTCCAGTGGCTCTGCGTAGGAGGGAGAGAGAATTCTGGTGCGTGTTCCTCTGCTTTGGGATTCTGAGGAGGCAGTGGAAAGGGCTCAGTTGTTCCAGCTCAGGATGCTCGTGTGCCAGCGCTGTCACCAAACTGCTCTGTGCCTCAGGTTCTCTCTGCAAAGCTCAGTAATTCAGGTGGTGTTCAGCACGAACGGGGTCATTTTTGTTTCTTTTAAAAAACACAAAATGTATGAGATGGGAAGTGTCTGGAGCCAGATCTGAATTAGTAAATGATTTAAAATAACAAGACAGAGGAAGCCCAGCCTTGTAGTAAACAAGACACAAATGACACTATAATTTTTATTTGCTCCAAATCCTTGATGTGGATAAAAAATTAAAGTAGTTGCAAATTTCGACACTTTACACTTAACAAAGTAGGATAAATGGTCCTCTGGTAACTGCAAAAGTGCAACTAATGCCTTGCAAGTTTTTAGGGCTCTTCTTGAGGTTTATTAATAGTGATAGAACTGAAATGAATTGGAGTCTTGGAGCTGGAGCAATATATATATATATTTTATATTTGAGTTAAAAAACCCACTGGAGTCACTCAGAAATCTTATGTTTACTTGGTAGTTGCTTTTGTTCCTTCATCTGGTGATTTTTCAGGGCAGGTCATAGAAGAAAAGGTATTGAATATGAGAGGTCTGGACTCAGCTTGTGGTTTTGCTAGAGATTCCCAGGGTGACCTTGAGTAAATCACAGAACCTCTTTGTGCCTCAAGTCTCCATTTTCACAAGTTAGTAATTCTATTTACTCTGATTTTTTGATCTAAGTTATTTAAAATATTCTCTGGGCTGTATAAATGTTTAATTTAACCTATGCTTGTGTAGGGCCTCACACAAAGGCAGAATAATTAGTAACAGCTCACAGGTAATAATAGAACTAATAGATTATTTTTTTATAGTCTTCTAAAAACACCAGCTAAATTTTGATGCTTCCATTTGTTAGGCAGAGCCCAAACTATTATCAGGGAAATAACGTATCGTGGAGTAACACAGGACTGGGTTAGGTAGCGTGTGGCTCAGTGTGAGTGCCACCATTTCCATTTGTTTAAAATCCAAGTGCAACTTCTGGTAGCTTCTGAATTGTTGTGTTTTGGTTTTGATTGGCAAAACACTCGAGAACCTTCCCAGGAGGAGATTTGCCTGGGAAAGAGTAGCGAGTATTTTTCTTTCAGATGTTCCTCAGGAGTCATCTTGGGAGCTTTGCAAAAAGAAATCAGAATGAGCGATCTGGTTCCTGTTATCAAGGTAAGAGCCACGGTCCTGCTCTCAACTTTCTGTGCAGCTGATAAGGCGGCACCTGGGGTGCTTGAGAAGGTTGGTGTCCAGTTGTCTGCTGGTCCGCTCAGGATCGGGTGGTGGGCACCTGCCTGCGAGTGGGTGACGCGAAAGGTACGTCCAGTCACGTGATGGGAAGCACCATTCCCATCACTCTGGCTTGGAACCTTGCTCCTGTTTTGCATCTCCTGGTGCTGGAGCAAGAGATAAAGGCCGAAAGAGTAAGTATCATGCTGAGGGCAGGAGCTGTGACAGGTCTTTTGTCTTCACCGACGACTTTGCATTTCAGAGTCAGATAAGCAGTTCCACTTTTGGTCCGTCCCTTGGTATTTATACCCCCGTCGTGCTGGACTATGTGAAACCCCCCTGCAGCTCCATGGCTAAAGCTGATCCTTTTTTCTGAGACTTCCATTGAAGTCTGGTGCCAAAAGTAAGGTGCTATTACCATATTAATGGATGCATACATCAGTTGTGATAGTTGAGCTGATATCTCTCTTTGCTTTTTCAGCTGGATTATATCTCTGTGGTTTGTGATTCCCATGTTATATTCCTAATTATTTTTATTTCACACTTCATAACATTTTGGTAACTAAAATGCTCTAGGGTTCAAAACTTATCTATTACATTTTAGCCCAGAGGAAACTTTGCATCCAGTTCCAACTTCTATCCCCAAATATGAATTTATATTGGAAATTCTGATGGATCCTGCCTGGGATTGGCGCAGCTCTGATAGAATATTGTAAAACACTGACTTTGTTACACACTGAGATGGGGTATTTTCTCCCCCCCCCTCCTTTCTTTTGTGTAAATCTGTTTTCACCACAGGAGCACATGCTGTCTCTTCTGGCTACAACACTACTTACTAATTCATCGATTCATCTTTAATGAGGCCCCCTGCCAATGTTTAAATAGCATTCGGAACAAAGAAAAAGGCAACATTTCCAAAACAGCTGCTTCTCTCCAATCTTGACATATCAGCCCTTCAGAATTTTAAGTACTTTTTTTTTTTTCCCCCTAAAGTTGGTAATTTATAATTTAGGTGTAGCTTTATAATTAATTGTTTGCAGGATGGAGGAAAAATGGGAAGAGCTAGGAATGAAATAATAATAAAAATAATACTCAGAAAAGTGTAAAGTTTCCCTCAGGCTGTTATGATACATGAATCCACCACCACACTGTCCGTGGCTCGTGCTATAGAGCAGTGGGAGAATTCTCCTGTGCAGCCAGAATCATTTGGTGCACATCACAAGTTGGTTCGAGGACACGACAGAGCAAAGTTTTTCTGCCTCTCTTTACTCTGTCGAGTAACTTCCCCCTTGTCAGGTTTAGAGCTGGCTTCATAAAGGACTCTTGGCAGGGAGGTGAGTTCCCTCGGTCGCTGCCATCGGGAGGCTGGGTCCTGTTTTCTCTGAGCACTGGCTGAAAATGCTGCGTCATTGTTTAAGATCAGGACTCTGCTATCGCAAGCGCTTGAGTCCCATTCAATTTGGGGAGCCTGCTAAACTCATGTGCTAAGACCTGTTAGTCATAAACTAAATTCATCCGCTAAGGCCTGTTAGTAGAATTAACCTGGAAGTTCTGGATGATGCCCATAATAGGGCTCTGTGTCTCCTCCTTGAATTCTTCAGACCCTTCAAACCAGTTTATTTTCCTGGCAGTCCAGCAGGTTTTATTCTTGCTTGCTCTCTCATGTTAAATGGCAAAGGGTAATAAACCAGAGCCCTTGAACTATTGTTTGACTTGGTCCTGGCTAAAAGTTTTGGAATAAATGATCTTTTAGGGAGAAAGTGAAGGATGCCAAGGGACTGGCTAAAAGGCTAAACCAAAGAAGAAGCCTCTGAAATGGAGGCTTCATTTTGTAAAAAAAGTTAAACAAAACCACCAAAAAATAATATTTTTTTTCATATATCTTAAGCTATTTGGCTACAATTAAATACTTTTCGTTTTGCATTTTACAAGCTTTAGGGAAGTAAAAAAAGGAAGTAAATTAAAGTAAGTTAAAGGGAAGTAAATATGGTAACAAAATATCATTTCAATATGACATGAAAACTCAAAATATATTCACTTTGAAGAAATACGCTGAAATCTTTTGTCTGAAACCAATTTATGCCAAGTTTCAGTTAAACCTGCATTTTTCACATACAAAAATGTCTCAGTTAGTAATAACTATGGGTACAGAGTGAAATATGGATCTTTTCCTCCCTGGGACAGAGTAAATCACGAGAGAAGCAGCAGAGAAGAGATGAAGAATTTAAGATGACCGTACAGAAGCAACAGTGCCCTGTGGTGTTCTGCTGATCCTGCAATGAACTCCTGAGGAGCAGAGCTCACCATCTCACCATGACAGAACAGGGGGAAATGGCTTCAAATTGCAGCAGGGGGGGTTGAGGCTGGACATCAGGGAGAAAACTTTCCCAACAAGAGCAGCCAGACACTGGAATAGGCTGCCCAGGGAGGGGGTTGAGTCACCAGGATGTGTTTAAGGGTGGTTTGGATGTGTTGTTGGGGGATATGGTGTAGGGGAGAACTTTGTAGAGTAGGGTGAATGGTTGGACTCAATGATCCCGAGGGTCTTTTCCAACCTGAATGATTCTGTGATTCTGTGATCCCCATGGTCCCATCCTCTCTTTCAGGTTGCTGTCCTGTGAATGTGGTGGGTAAACCACAGCTCAGAGCTGGCAGCTTTGCATAGTGGTACTGGTGGAGAGAAACCTGTGTTGGGTGGGTGAAGCTGATGGTTATCTCTGCCCCTGGGTGACTCAATACTCTTGGCAGTGTTTCCCGTGCACTTCTTTCCTCTTAAATTTCTCCTCAGGTGTAAGAGGACCTGCCCATCTGTAGATCACTGCCAGCCTGAGTTATTTTGCTCCCCTGGGCTTGATTCAGTCCGTGATACTGATCTTTCCCAACTACAAGCAGTAGGATGTGGCTTGGCAGCCCAGGATGTAGCCTGTCAAGTCTTTGGTTCCGGTCCAATCCCGAGCTGACCAAGGCGGTGGAAAGCAGGTGTCAGGTTAATGGGAGGGTGCAGAGAGATCTGCACAGCTGTAACCAGACCTGCTGGGGTAGAGATTCCCCTTCTGTCATCGCGACAGAGCTGTCTTTCCTTGACCATGACAGAGGCAGATAAATCAATGAATATTTTAATAAACCCATGCCATCCACACTACAAGACCAACGTTGGCAAAGAAGTCCCAGGTAGAAGAGGGGAAATCCTCTGAAAAAAGAGGGAGGATTTTACACTTACATTAATGTTGCACGTAATTTGGTTTCCAAAAGGGTGTTGCTACATTAAATAGCAGCACAAGTCATAGAGCTTCAGCAAACATAGACTTGCTTGGAAACAACAACAAAACAAAATGAAGGCAGTTTGGAGGCATTTCCTGGGAAAAAGATTCATGATTCTGTTTCCATGGAAGCGACAGCACATCCCAAGTGGCAGTGAGAGCTGACAGAGCGCAGCTCGGAGAGTTAAAGTGCCATCTACTTCTTCCTAGCAGAGCAGGGGGGCAGAGGTGGGGGGGAGTGGCTTTTGAAAAGAATGCAGAAAAATGTAAGAGGACAGATGGACATCTGGTTAAATGGAAAGTCTGGAGATCTAAGTTGGGCTCAGCTCTGCCATAAACTTCCTCTGTCCCTTTGGGCAACTCCCATATGACATCTTGCAGCTCCTGCTGAAATCAATAATTGATTTCACTGGGCACCGAATCAGAGCCTTCAGCATTCTGGACCGTGTTTAGACTGGCTCCTCTGGTACCCAAGCAGTCTATGTTCAAGTTCAAGTCCAGCTCAGTTTGCCTGTTGATCTTTCTCCTTAGGAATAACATACACTCTTCATTTTGTATGGTTTCTGAGCTCCCCAGGACTAGGACTTTTAAGATATTCCTGTTCAGATCTTCATGCAAAAAATGCTTGTTAAATCCAGTACTAGCAACTTGACTGAACTGGGGATGAGGCACCTTCAGAGAAGCCTTTCTTTGACTTTGGATCAGATCCTTAAACTTGTCACTGTGTATTTTTATTGAAGTTTACAGATGCAATGAGTAGAAGTGTTAAAGAATGAGAGGGAGGTGAGAAGGGATTTGGGGAAGAAAATCACTCTAGGGTGTGTGCAGATATTAGTGATTGCACTGAAAATTCCTTCCCAGTACCTGTCACAAGCCCCATCCAGAGACAGGAGAGCAGATTATACAATCCACAGTTCTGATATGGTAGGATCAGAGATTAAATTGACTTTAGAAATGAAAGCACAGTGTAAAAGGACAGGAGAATACCAAACTGCAGCTTCTGACAAATATCACACAGGTTTTTGTTGTCATCTCCCATGCTCTGCTTTCTAGTTCTTCACTTCTTTCACCCTGAAAAAGTACAGTTGGCTCGGCAAAGCTTTTCTCTGTAATGTTGTAGGGGCATGGAGAGAAGGTGGCAACAAAACTATTTCTTTTACAGAATTCATTTGTCTGAAGCTTAGTTTGTCTGCTGTTTAGGCAGAGTCTTTGGCCACTGGAACAAAAAATATGATGGAATCTCTGTCTTTCCTCTTCCCCACAGTCTGACCGAGTGCCTTTTTGGGAAACGTGCTTTAGAGAAGCAGAGTTGGTGAGCTCGGCACCAGGGCAGCTGGGGAGACTCTCCAGCCTGTGCTCTACAGCAGCCTGGGCTAAATGATCTGATGGCTCTTGCTGACCTTCAAATCCAAGCAATAATCCTATAGGCTCCTGGGCCCACGCAAGGATTTTTGCAGATCCCCACTAATAGCAGTGGTTTTGCACAAGGTCTGGCTACAAGAACTTCCTCGCTTAGCACACTGAGTCTGGTGGAATGCACCCACTCATGATCCAGTGCATTAATTAATGCTACCATTGAATTCCAGTCCTCTTTCCTGTTGATTTCCAATCCCCTTTCTTTAGCTGCAGATGTAACTGGAGTGCAGGCCCATGGACAGTGGGCAGGGTGAATACTTGGAGTGCTCTGGGTTGCTGATTGTGTTGTGGTTTTGTGTTGGTGTTTGTTTTGGGTTTTCTTTGTTGTTTTTTTTTCTTTCTTTTTTTTTTAATGGTTTCTGGCAATGCATTACACTGAGGTAAGTGCTTTGTTTCTTCCTCAAGTGGCACTCAGCTCCCTGGGGTTTCCTTAGGAATGCTTGAGGAGAATGTCCACTCGGGTTTATTTTTGTTCTGTGTGTACTATACAAGCTTTTGGCTGTCTTTGCCAAAGGAAAAGACAGGTCGCTGCTCCTTAAAAGAAATATTTTTAATTGCATAGTATTGATTTTCTTTTTTCTTGCTGGAGTGTGTGTTCTGTTGTTGATGGATGTAGTAGAATACAGGGCTGGTTTATGTGGATAGATTAGCCCTGCAATAACAATGCGATTGTTATTTCAGGCCCATTCAGTGATCTTGGTGCAAGTCTATCTGTATGTCAGCCACCCAGAACTTGGTTTTAATGAAATACACCTAACTGAGCACGTTCCTCTTTCTGCATTGAGGTACCACTACAGCAGGACACAGCCAGCAACATCTGGGCCCTGACGCAATGGCTACATTCAGTTTATGTGTTGGATTCCTCCTTCTTGTTGCACTTTGGCTTTGGAGGGGAGCAGGGCTTGAGAAGATGGTCCCAGACTTGTATGCCTTGGGAAATAAAACAAGTTGTGGAGCCCTCAGCATCCCCAGATACAACTCAAGGGAAAAGGAGTGGTTTTGCAAATGCCTGGATATACTGTTAAAGTAGAACTGTGGAGTGTAAATAACCCTTTTCTTCATCATCGCTTTTATGTGTTATGATAATGTGCAGTTCAGAGCTGGTAAAAGACATATGCATGTTGATAAAGGACCAGGGAGCTCTAAAATTGTTTTCACATTTATATGTAAAGCAATTACTGATTTTTCTTTTTCTTTTTCTCTGCCTCATAACCTGAGGAGTGGAGCAGACATACAGGAAGTCTTATATTTTATTTCACTCTGGTAGACTTGTAAAGCATGCAGCTCTGGTGTACAGTGCAACAAGAGTCAAATGAAACTCAAATGTTTTTATTTTTTTTATTTTTTTTATTGCATCACTTGCAGCCCCATAACACAGGCAGATACCTTTCGATTAGGGAGGGGGGCAAGTGAAAGAACAGCATGTGCTGACAGCTGACTGTACAGTCGTTGCCAATCAATGTGCCTTCACAGCGATCAGCACTTCGGTCCTAGCACACCTATGTTTCTCTCTACCCTGGCTGGTGTAATCTGTCATATTTAGGGCACTGGGGAATGCAGTTTCTTTTTTTCCACCAATTGTTACTTTGGAAACTGCTCGGTAAGATGCTCCTCCAAGCCTACACGTTCTTTCATGAGGTCTAATTAATTCATCTGCAGAGTGTGTGTTTCTCTCCGTGCTCATTCCACAAAGGTGCTAAGTCTTGTAATCGGAGAGATAGAACCTGAACAGATTTGTTTTCACATTCTACACTTCAGAGCTGATTGAGTCAGACCCAGCAGCTCTGTGCTGGAAGAAGAGAGATGATCTTGTCCACTGACAACAGTGCTTAGGTCAGGACTATCCAGGGTATCATTCCCTCCCCACACCTCGTTTTTCCACCCAGCCCCTGCAAGATGTGCTCTGTACTTAGGAGCAAAATCTGGACTGGTTTGTGCTCAGCTTTGCCTCTTGGTTTGCTCAAGGAAAAAAGTGCAGTTTTCCACCCAGAAGTGGAAACTGGGGGAAAGCCATGGAGTACATCTGTCACCAGTAACTAATCACCCATTACCCGCTGCCAGTCTGGCTCGTATTTAC
Organism: Chloroceryle aenea; assembly: GCA_013399075.1. NCBI lineage: Eukaryota > Metazoa > Chordata > Aves > Coraciiformes > Cerylidae > Chloroceryle > Chloroceryle aenea. Next base: position 155,648 of record VWZY01007776.1, on the reverse strand, counting down.
ACACAGGCATGTGGCACATGAATGGGACAGTTTATAGCCCCCATAAAGGGAGGGGACAGAGGTGAGGGTGAGCAGGGGTGTCTGGCTGCATCTCCCACCTCTCTTGGGGCTTGAGGTCCTGCAGCCTGTCATCACAATTTTGCAGGGAAAAAAAGCAGGAGGAATGAGGGTCCTGCGTGGCTGCGTGGAGTCTCTGGAGCATCTGCTCTTATTGGATCTGAACCCTGTTTCTATAAGGGGGCTGCCCAAAGGTTTCAGGAGTGGATGGGACTGAGGATGGGTTGCCATTTCTTGACCATCATTTTTACAGGCTAGGAGGACTCTGCGAAGATTTCATCTCCTGAAAGACCCTGCTTTGACACGGTGTCACTGGTAGTTTCAGACTGGGATCCACATCCTTTAGCATTCCTTCATTTGGAGACAGCAGTTATTTTTAAGATTTTTAAAGTCATAAACACTGCTGTAGTAAAGACATAAAGCTGCTGGTGTGGGGTTTATTGTAGGGTCAAGGCCAAATGTGTTTGTTTATTTTCTGCAGAAGCTGGATGTGCTGTACCCTGAAGTGCTCTGTTAGTCTCTGTAAGCTGCATGACATCCTAAATAAATGTGCTGAAAGGCACCTAATCAAACAAATGAGATGGCAAAATACCTCCGAGTATTTCAACTTTGAGGCACCAGCTGACACGCGGACTTGAGTAGTTCAAGTTCAGCTGTATATGCTTATTTTACTCTAGTCCATATAAAGGCATTGTTAGAAAAGTACACAATCTAGGGAGCCTTTCTGGGGGAGGAGGAGGCAGGGAGAGGAAATGGTGGGGAAGTGTGTGGCTGTACAGTAGCTCTAGGAAGAGAGTAGACATTGCCAGGGTCACGGTTTGCAGAGATCTTCCTGACCAGGCAATTTTTAATCTGTAAAGCTCAAGGCTTTAAAAGGGAAAATGCAGTTATTAACAATAATTTATGGCGGAAAAAATATTTACATAGATAAAAACATTTCACTTGGCATGTCAGGACCAGAAATAAAAGCCATCTCTTATCCTGTAGCTCTCATATATTATTCATGCTTGCTGTTTGGCTCTTTTCATGTAGAGATCTCAAAGCATTTTGCAAATGAAGATGTAAATTGTTATCCTTATTTTATACAGGAATGACTTAGAGAGAGAAATGACTGCACTGTAGGACCACCAGAAACCTGGAACTAAAGCCTGGGTCTCTACTGCCCCAGCCCAGTGCCTTATTGATTGGATTCTCTAGGTGCTACTTCTGGTAAGGGTGAACAACCTGATAGGATTAAGTAGGTTTGAGGGAGTAACCAAGTGGAGAGGGCAGGGAAAGAAAAGGGAAACACACCACCAAACTTTGAGGGGGTTGAGAAGAAATGGAGGAAGCAGATGCTGGGTAAGGAGTAAGTGAGGAGATTTTTCTCTGTGGTTGGGAGCGGATTAAAATGATGGAAGCTGACAGGAATATCAGCTGCGTGTGCTCTGATTCTCAGTACGGTCAGGAGGTGTTTGGGGATCTGGACAGAACTTCCAGAAGCAGCCGTGTCCATTGCTTTCTCAAAAGCATTATCGGCATTTAACCCACGGCCCTTTAATCTGCCAAGGGGCAGAGGCACCTAACTTGCTTTTGTACTTTTGTAATTAACAGCTAATACCTTGCTAACTTTGCAAACAGGAGAATTCACACTTCAATTCCTTATGAGTCTGCTGTTAAAACATGACCCCGTGTCCTTGTGCTCGTTTGCAAACCGCCTGACACGCACTCCGTGCGCAGACGATGCTAATGGCTCTGCTTCTGAGTATTCATAATGTGCCCATCTAGGTGACGAGGCATCTTAAGTTTCTGAGACTAAAAATTTCACTCTGAGCTTGGAAAAATGTTTGATTTCATTCCAGGCATAAAGGAACAAATTGCCTTTAATGGCAGCATCACCAGAAATAGGCCTCGTCGCTTTTTCATGTCGCTTTCAAGTGCCTCGTTGATATTTTTATGGATTTCTATTACACAGCTTGTTATGCAGCAAGAACAACCATGCCAGGTTCTTGGGGGTCGGCGAGCGGGGGGAGCTAAGCTATAATAAGAACTCGTACACTCGTGGTTTTAATATCTTTTACTTCAAAGCAAGGAGTTGATGTGATCTTTCATCATCTCAGCTGTTGTTTACCAGCTTCCTACAGATGCTGTTTGAACTAACAAACCCCACATTTCCTGGTTGGAGGGAGTAATTCCCCGGGTGGCTGCAATCCGTTCACTCGGAGGCTTAGTAGTCCTGATTGAATGATGCCACTAACAAGAAGGGGATAAACCATTTAAACGTTCAGTATCACCTTTCAGTCAAATAATAACTGCCCAAATTAGTTTGGCTTAGCTTCTCAGCCCTGCTCCTTATTTACTGCTTCGAGGGAGAACGACCAACAAGTCCAGAGCTGTATTTGGGGTCAATTTACTCCAGGTATCAGAAACGGACAGACGTGTTCTCGATACGAGGGCTTCTCTTTGGCACTGATCTGTGAACAGTGTTTTGTTCCCTAGCAGTCTTTTAAATCAGCTGAAATTTAGGAATTACAGGTGAGGAAAGAGCTGCAAGGTCATCTGTTCGGAGAAGATCAGAGCAAGTTCTTTAGTGCCCCTGATTACAGTGTGTGAGTATCTGCAACAGAGAAACTGGCAGCAGTCACAGACCAGTTCCCTGGGTTTTTTTCCCTCCCTCTACCTCCTCCTTTTTTTCCTCCTTTTTCTCAGCCCATCAGCAGAGTTGTCCTGCTACAGGAGTTGATTAAACTTTCAAGTATATACCGAAATAAGTCAATTGTAATAAAAAAGGGCTGAGGCATTCGTGTGCCAGATTGGCTCTTCAAACAGATGCTGCTTTTCCTTTCAGTGAACAGGACGGTAGCCAACCAAGACTTCTTTCCCTGTTATTTATGGCTGAAAGCCCGTTCCCATCTCGTTGTGTGCTTGTACGTATGTTTATGGCAACAATAGATTATTTAGCTATGGAGACATTTGAATGTTAACCCTGGGTACTTCTCTCCATACAGTATCTCTGTCCTGAGTCTCAGCAAGNGCTCATGGTCACCCTGCTGGCCACCAGGACCTCCAGGGCCCTCTCCAGCAGCTCAGTCCCTGGGTTGTTCTTTCCCAGCTGCTAGACTCTGCACTTGCTTTTGTTGTATTTGATTAAATTTCTCTCTGCCCAACTCACCAGTCTGTCCAGGTCAAAGGGAACAAAAGCAGACATGGGAAGGGACTTGCTCGAGGTTATTTAGCAAGTCAGTGGCAGCGATGCGAAGCAGAACGTGATTCTGTGGGGACACTTTTTCTTCTCTAACACACACTATTTGATGGGTATTCACTGGTGAAGAAATGCTCTTTAAGGTTGAGATGTGTGAGAGACCTGGACGGTACACTGCAGGAATTGCTGCTGCACTGAGAATTGTCTCCTTCTATCAAGGGTGATCTCTTCCTAATGAGCTTCACAGTGCTAAAGAGTAGGGGTGGGCAGCCATCATCATCTTAGAACTATGGGCCATTTAAAATGCATGTACATATATCTGAGTTGAGAAGATCGACATCCCCTGAAGATGTAAGTTGGGAATTGAGTGATAGTCTGGGGAGTGTAACTGTGCTGAAGGGCCATGATTCCCTTTGCTTGTCCTGAGCATACTTCTGGAGCCTCTGCAGGCTCCCCTCCTCCTTTTCTGAGCGTTTGTGTGGAAAGTTGTAGCCTCAGAAACCACTTAGGCACAGCCAGCTGAAAATGCGTCTTTTTTGGGTGCTAGCAGGTTACAATCAATACCTCATGTTCTTAGACTCTTGTCTCCAGTGCAGTTTTGCTGAACAAAAGTTTAATTGACCTGAAAGGGAAACCTAACTGGCTTTCAAAGCCATCAGTGCACCTAGCAAAATAAACATTCTGTAGGACGACTTCCATGTTATTTCTGTGTTGACTTTGGGGTTTTTTTTCCCCTGCCAAACAGCCACCTCTTAGAGCAAAAGGCAAACCCACCGTGTTGCTTTTAATATCTCCTAGTAAAACAGCATTCTAAAATGAAAAGGAATTTTTCTAAGAAGCATGTGTGGGGGAAGTGATGGAGAGTCTTGTTTTATACAGATCCAAAAATAATTTTCCCACTGTTCAGGATGCTTGGCTATTTAGTCTGCATCAGAGGCTTGGGACCTTTATCAATCAAAGAGCCACTTTGTCATTAAATGGCATCTGTGAGTCGCACTGAGATTAAACTCCGTGTTGAATCTGTGAAATAAGGGTCTGATTCTCAGTTACACTAAGGCTCCTTTGTGCACCTACAGTGGCATGTAAGGCCCCCAAGACTTTATTTTGTATCAGATCTTTCATAAAATCTATTCACCCAAAGTGCTCTAGGGTTAAAATTAATTCAGTTAATGAGTTAAATAACTGCCAAGGGAGAGAGAAATTAAGAGTCATGGGCAAGGGGGAAAAGAGATGCTTCCAGCTGAGTTTAGAAGAGAGTGTGAATGAGCAGAAGGGGAAAAGAGATGCAAAGAAGATGCACTGATGGGCAAGAGCTGCAGAGGAGAAAGCTCGTAAGCCCTGGGGGTCAAATTATATGAAGGAAGGAGGAAGGGCCCTCTTTCTGAGGAGATTGCTACCAGTGGAAGCTGATTTAACACGTACTACAGAAGAAGGCACAGAAGGTAAGGTTTTCACATACTGTAGCTAGCTGCTATAAAGTCTGCACGGGCTGTACAAACATTCTTCTCCCATTGTTTGTTCATGATGCGATGGAAATGACTCACGGACTAAATTCCTATTGCATCAGGCATTTTAGGAAAGAAAACACACTCTCTGCTGAGGTCTTGTGACTCCCTTCGGGCCAGACAGAGCCATAGCTGCTCCAGCTCCAGTAAAGAGAGTATCCATCCCATCGTTAAATTCCACCCTGACCTCATCAAAGCAGGGGCTGTGGTAGTGCTGCGTGGAGAATCTGCCTCTGACACACCGCAGAAAACAGCTCTGGGGGCTCTTTCCTCAAGCCCTGGCTTACTCACCTACCACTGGCAGGGTTGGGGAGAGCTGTAGGCTCACTCCAGGTGTGCTCTGCAAGTGTTCCCTCCTTGCCAGCTGCATCTGCAGAGAGGAGTGAGGACCATCGTGCTAAAAGATCCTTCCCTTTACCGGTAGCGGTGCACAGCTTGTGACTGTGTTTAGGAGACAGATTTTGTAGCCAGTCGAAGCCAAATGGTAACCAGTGTTTGTGTTCTCTCCACATCCACAGACTGGCTCCCATCTGTAGAATCTGGTAGTTCATTTTCCATCTTGTGCTGCTTTACATATGTGCAGATATTTATTTTCTTCTCTTTAAATGGTTTTTTCCCCTCCTTTTTATCTTCTGACAGTGATTTCTCTAGATAAATTACTTCTTGCAGGCTAAAGAGAATCAAGTTAAACATATGTAAATTTTCCATTCTTCTAAATTCTTCAGAAAGAAAAATTCACAATCCCCACAGTAGCAATAATTTTCCTTCTACTTCTTATTAACCAGTACCAGGAGAACAAATCTTATTTGGGCACAGAATTGGGTGGACAGGCACCTAGAAGAAGTAACAAAATATTTTCATCACGCTGAGCACCACATCTTGAAACTTTACTGGAGACGGTGGAGTTTATGTAACCCTTTCATGTTCCTGCTTCAGTGAGCTCCTGGAAGTAACTGCTGGGTACTGTGGCACTGGGAGCACTGTACCAGCAGCAGCCCAAAACCTGGAATGGGCTTATTTGGTTGGTTTTCTTCAGAGAGGTGGATAAATTAACTTCTCTTGCATCTACATTCCTCTCTGTCTTTAGCAAACCTTTAATTAATATTTGTTGGACTTCTCTGGATCTGAATCTATCAGTGGTCCAGACGACAAAGAATATTTGAACAGATGTTTTTCAAGTGAGCCATTCTTTCCCAGTTTTAATAGAACGTCTGAGTTCGTGCGGGGCAGGACTTAGATCTTAAGTGGCTCTGGTCCTGAAAGAAACTGTGCTAAATCAAGCTTTAAACAACTCACAGTTCCTAGCATGGTTAGACTGATGACGTTCCTTACACTTTAAGGAGCCTCTGAGGCTCACAAACAGAAGTTTTACATTTAATAGTTTGGATACTAACAGCCTTGATTCATTTCCCTCAATTTTATATCATCGCTCTATCACGGTGCGATTATAGTGCAAGAAGGTGCCTTGGAAGCTTGGAGAATAGTAAATGCAGACCTGGTTTTGCTCAGCACAACTTGTTCAGGGCTTTACAAGAAATTTTCAGACAAACTCATCTGACAAAAGTTAGTTTAAAAAAAAAACCCACCACAAAACCCCAAAAGCCCAAGTGCCTTATTTGAGGAATGTAAATAAAACAGGTCCTGGATATTCTCTTAGCTGGGATATAGTCAGCCTTTGGGTGATGTAAGAGGGAATTTGCCCTCACTTAATGTGCACTCTGTGTGAAGTTTGCTGTTATGTCCCGAGTTATTGGGAGCTCTTTAAATCAAGGCAGTGAGAATGGATAGTGAGAGGTTTATTGTTTGTATCTACACAGCATGGGGCTGAGAAACACCTCCTTTTACGTGTGGGTGGCTTCAGCGTAAAACGCAAGGAGGATTCTCCTGAGACACATTTCTTCCAAAGTCCCACTTAGAAAATTGGGGGAAGGATTCCCAGGACATTCCATGTTGCAAGTTCTGCTTGACAAGGTCCTATAAACCAGCTCTGGGTAGGACAGACACCCGCAGGGGTTTTCCTGCAGACCCTAGAGCGTTAAAAGGCCTCATATTTCCATAAATCCTCTGGTGAACCCAGGGGCGAGATCTGGATTTTAACACGTGGAGTTTGTGCCAGTTTGCCAGGTCTAACAGAAGAACTGGGTGCTTGTTGTGAGGGGAAAAGACCGGTTAAGATAATTTATCTGACTATATATTCAGTGCTGATGCACTCATCTCTCCTATAGTCTCTCATTCCTTGTTCTCATGCACACGAGTCTGGTCTCTGTGGCACAGGGATGAAAGCATAAACCCCTTTAAATCAGGGTCTGCCTCTAGTCTGTTGTTTTTGGATCCTTGTGCATCCCTCTGTTTGATTTGGACACACCTAGAATCACAAAGAGTAAGTCTAAGTGAGTTTCTCTGCAAGCTTCATTTTCTTCTCATCTGTGAAACAAGATAGATAATTTCTGCCTTACAGGCATGTAAATTTTAATAGTGTAGTCCCCAGTTCAGCAAAGCACTTGAGCACATTCTGTTGGAGTAAATGGGATTTTAATTCTGTGATTACATTGTTTGGTGGGCGAGGGCCACAATAAAATACTTGGGGATCACTGGAATTAGAGAACTGTAAGATGTCGTTCTCGGTATTTTACAGTAAAATAAACCATGATGATATTTTTTTCATCCCTTCAACAAGTAATAGATGAGGTTTGGGTCACCTTAAACATGTATTTTAGATGGGATAAACAGCCTGAGATGCTAAGGAATAATGGGCTGGCTGACAGGTTTGGTTGGTTGTTTAAACTGCAGTGACGTGGTGGCCTCCTGCACTTTTCTGGACTTTGGGAATGCAGTGGCAGTTCCTGTCCCTAAGGGGCTGAATCCCCAGTTCTTAGATACGTGCATCTGTCAGAGAATGGCCATTAGTTGGGGATTAGGAGTTCTTAATCCATCTGTATTTTGCATAAATAATGTTATCATATAAATCATATCTGTAAATGACCAAACCCTAAGCTTAAGAGAATGACCCCGGTCTAGCTCGTTGCCTCAGTGGCTGAAGGATTTTCTGTGATGTCCACAGCTGGCTCGTTTCTAACACTAGAGCTGCCAGACGCAGAGCTGGGGAGAGCAGCACACACAGAGAGGAAGAACACAAGAGATCCCCAGAAAAGGAAGGAGGAGACCGAAAAGGAAAGTGCAGTGGTGAGGCAGCTTGTTTATATCACCTCCGAGAGTTGATTTCATGCTTATCACACACAGCACAAAGCTCAGTTGTCTAGACAATCGTCTAATTGTCTTTACTCAGTAAGTAGCAGCCCTGGTGACATTCCAGACCTTGACCTCTGCCCTGTCCAGCGCCAAAAAAGTGCCGTTAGGAATCATGTAACACTGGGTATTAAAGATTGTTGGAAAAGGCCAGGGGGTCAACCTACTGTGGAGCTTTAGCAACAATGCTGATTATAGCCAACTCTCTCTCCTTCCTCCCTTCCTCTCGAGACCTTATTGTGGGAGCGTGCGAGTGACTCCTGTGCTGCAACGAGGAGATGAGGCTCTGCTGCAACCACTCGGGGCTGTACTGGGAAGGAGGGATGTACGCAGGCTGAGGCATCCCATCCTTCTCTTTAGAAAGAGCTTGGGCAACCCTTGCTCAAGAAATGTGCTTCTAAATATTCCAGCTGGGGCCACTGTGGCTTGGGATGTTGGGGAATGAGTCTGCAAAGAGACTGCTGGCTAGAGCAAGGAGGTTATCTGTGTTATAGCACCATAAATAACAACAGTGGCTCTGCTTCAGGTGTTTGGGAGATGGGAATCCGAGTGCCAGCCACTGCTGAAATCGGTACAAACCTGCTGAGGGAAGAGGCTAAAAAGTGTGTGATGGCACGAGGAAATACCTCAGCTTGCAGAAAATGTGCAGTATTTCAATCCCTTGTCTCCAAAAGGGACTTTGGGTGTCTCCTCCCCTCTGCGAGAACCCTCATGGCAGTTTCTGTCAGCCCCCACCTTCTGCACGCCCCGCTCACGGAGCTGCCACGGGGAGTGTGGTTTCTTGGCACGGTGGAAGATGAGGCTCTGAGGGTCCAGTTCAGGGGATAATGAAGTGTATTGACAGCTTCAATTAGAGCTCACATTCGAGAAGTCCTGAAATACATTCTCAAGTCAGACTGATATCTGCTGCTTATGAACAACTCTTCCTATCACACAAGTCTGATTTTCTAGGAAATAGTCACGTCGAGTCTTTTAAATAATGGGAAATGTCTTTGTTGGGGCTTTTACATGTAGTAAATATATAGAAATTCTTAGTGAACTCTCCCCTTGGTGTAAACTGAGGTAACTCTTGGAATCAATGGAGCTATGCCAGTTTACATCAGTTACAGACCTGACTTTCTATTCCCAGGCATGTTGAAGGTGTTACTGCGCAAATGACTGCAAAAATTATTGCTGAAAGGTTTTACGCTCCAAGGCAGATCAGGTATCTGGTCCAGGGAGGGTACAGCCATCCCTGCAGAAGGAAATAAAGGAGAGAAAATTGTGAAGTGTTAACTGATATTTTTAGAAGCTTTATAATGACAGGTCACATTCCCAAGGACTATAAAGTGGCAAATCTAACACCAATTATTCAAGAGGGGCAAAAGATAGAGCGAACAATTACGCTTTAACACCGGTTGTGGGAAAAATATTAGAAACCATTTCAGGGGGGTTGGGGAGTGAACAGCTTGAAAAGTGTAATTTGATTAGAGATGGCCAACGTGGGTTTTTGATGTGGGTTTTAACTAACTTAGGATTCTTCAAAGGTATTGCTGCCATGGGAGGTAATGGATCTTGATTGGGTGGTGAGCACTTGCACTACGGTTTTGAAGTGGCAAACTGGGAGGCAGCTCCGGAGCTTCTCTTAGTTTCATTGAGCTGTGCTGCTGAAACTGTTTGAAATGTGTTTAAATGAGGGGAATGATGACTCCTTTAATCCAGGAGGGGAGTGAAAGCCAGATTTTGTGTAAGGAAGTGAAATCAAGTGCGTTTTCACCTTATTTCTTTTTCTGAAAGCAGAGGATGTACTGAGCAAGGAGGTAAGAGTGTTACCTACAGCCTTTGGAAGGGCTTGAATCTGTTTGAAGCCAATAAGTGGATCACATACTTTTAATGCAGACAAATATAAAATGCTAAGTCTTGGGGGCAATGCACCAAAAGTGAGAGAACGAGTGAAATGGATGCAGCATACTGATCAGGGAGGGGATTTAGGGGCTGTGGTAGAACAGTCCTTCCAGCCAGCATGCCATCATACTGCTGTAGATGAGGAAAAAAAAAGTAGCATAAAGCATCAGTAGGAAGAAGAAGAACACAAATTAAATGGATGATCATTTCATTGTTCCTTTTTTTTTGATGAAACTTCAAAAAATCTGCTTCCTTCCTCTGAGGGAGCAAAGCGTTTGCTCGATCTGGGGAACTGCAGATTCCTTGGCTTGTCCTGAAATTTGTGACCAAGGACAGTCTGGTGCAGGTGAAATTATTTCCCCTCAGAAAACAGAGGCCAGAGGCCTTCTGGGGGCAAATGGAAGTGTTCAGAATTATTCATGGGCCTGAAATGGTGNCTCCAGAGCTCCCTCACAACCCCACCGTTGGGATTCTATGGAACTGAACACCTGATGGTCAGGGCTCAGGTGGAGTTGGCTGTCACTGAGGCACCACCAGCACTGACACAGGACCCAAATCGTCTCCATGCCACAAGAAGGCCTCGGTGTGCAAAGACTTTCCACTGCTCTAAAATGGGTTATGGACAAAGTAACGCTGCTCTGGGGTCTACTCGCCAGTAATTAACATCCCGTTAATATCTCTTAACGTGCAAGTCTGCAATTTCAGGTTTCCCATTGAAGTGTCACGGCCATATTTCCTGCGAGGCCCAAGAGCACCCTGCCGACTGCACGTGGTGAACATCTGAGAGGCCTCCAAGGAAAGGGATGGCACTGGGGTGTAATGAGACTCAGCAGGACTCGTCCCACTTAATGAGGTTATTCCAAGATAAAGGTCTTTAAATTTCAAGTGATGAAAGATGAATCCTAATTCCTGCAAAATGGAGGGAAAGCTGGAGAAGGCAACGGGGAATCAATACAACTGCCGTGGACTTGGTCGCTTCTGTGGGTCAAGTCAGTTAACCTCAGCTTGTTTCTTTTCGCTGTTATCTGTTCACGAGGAATAATAAGTAGTCATTTTTTATTTTGGTTTAACAAAAATGGTGCTTCAGTGATAGATGCCACCTTAGGTGGTTCCTTCACGAGGTTCCGAACAAATCGGGAAATGGAGTTAAGCCTTGTGCATGCGAAGGGATTACTCCTCCAAGGGACTCAGCCTGCCCTTAAGGACACCCGGTGGTCGGTGGTGCTTTTGCTTTCAGAAATGTGGATTCTAATATTTGAAATGTGTTTGTTATTTCGAAAATCTCTTAAGGTTGCCTAGTTAGATTCTGATGTAAAATTTCCGCTTGTGCATGTGCTGCGCTCCTTAAGGTCAGGTCTTTGCATGGACGTGGTTTAGCCGATTCCTACACCAAGGAATTTGTGATCTCAACCGATGGGACAGGGGAAAACGTGGGGCAGGGAGAGTTTTTAGCCTGTCATATGCAACAGGTCTCTTTGCAGGGGCCAGCAGACAGCCTTGGTCCCAACCTGACAGTGACAGCACATGCTCCGCTGGATCAAAAACGTAGGTCTTTGTTCTGCAGAGACACCCACTCACCCACTCGGAGAGGGAATAATTGGAATATTAGGACCAGAATCCACAGATTCCACCTTCTGACTCAGAACACTTCTTCAGCTCAGTCGTAAACTGTTTGGGGCCAGTGATTGCCTTCTGGCTTTCGTGATTATAAACACCTTAGCACAATGGAGTCACGGTCCGTGCCCGGCTTCCCTGGGTGCTGCTACAGTACAAATAATGCCTACACAGAACTCCCGTGTTCTGCGAGGAAATGGTTGGGAAATGTTGAGCGACCCCGTGCTTACGTTATGGTGAAACCAGAAATGTTTACTCATTATATTTAAATAGGTTTGGATCGTTGGGGATGAAAGTGAAACAAGATATAAGCCTGCAATGACATGCATAAATACATAATTAAGTATATTTCCTTTCCATATGGAGAGGATTAGCTTCTTTGCCTCAGCAGGGAGCTGCTTTATTTGGTGTCTGCTTTGGTGTCCCTTTCTTTCTGACAGCTAACAGAGGTACACTGAAAGGGAATTTCGCTCACTGGCTAATGAATGTTGGAGTAAGGACTTTGAGGGCATGTAGAAAAGAATAAGTGATTGCCTCAGAAAACAGAAGTTTAGGGACCTTAAGGGCTGCCCTATTATCCTGACTTCTCTTTTTGACCTTAAGTGGGCCCTATGGGATGATATTGCCCACCTTACCAAGACTTATTGCTTAGTCATAAGTCGAGACAGAGGGGGAGAGAGAGACACGTCTGGTAAATGCTGAAGTGTCAGCAAAAGCTCCTTAACTCAGGTTTCATAACTTGAGAAATATTTTATCACCCTTGTGAGCCAAACCTCTGAAAAATCAATAGAACTTGAGAGTTGCCTGTATTGATCTGAAAGGCTGAGCTGTATTGAAATATTCATGGCAGTGTGCGTGTGTGTTTGTATATGTGTGGTTTGGGGACTAAGAGGTAGGTAGCTTTCAGAGAGTGAAACGTTCTCATTTTTCATTCAAACTAGATTAAGACCATTAGGTGACCTGCAAAGCATATACTTAAAAGGAAATTAATTTGTTTGTCTTACAACGAGGCTTCTGACAGTTCGAGGGAAATGCATTCTCATTATTATTATTTTTCTTAAATGACAAACTGTTGGGAGGAAGAAGTCAAGGAGATCTGATAAAATTAGCACCACGTTCTCTTGGGGATCCTGGGCTTGCTTTGTTTGCAAAGCCAATTTGGACACTGTGTCTTTGATCTTCACTTTCAGTATTTGAGCAGGCATGTTTAGTATCACTCATTTCACAGGAGATTTGGGATTCAAGTTTCTTCAACAATCTAAAAAGCAGTACATTAGAAGGGGAATTGTCTGCCAGTCGTCTTAGAATCTCAATACCCTTGATACTAATTTGATGTGATGCATTTCACCAGATGTGTCTACCTGAACGATGTCTTATGCCCAAGAGGTTTGTGCTACTGTAGGGTATTAAACTTGGCTGTTCCTCCCACCTTCCTCCCCTCCCTTTTTCTTCCAAGAGCAATTGAATGAAAAGCATCCATAATTTTAATCTGCATATAGGTGTGACCCGGTGCAACTGTTTGGAAGGGAGTGTGTCAGGCAGGATTCATGCAAAGAGTAGAACGGAACCATGAAGAAAACCACTGCCAATAATGCTTCCAAAATACTTTAAGAAACTGTTGCTTATAAACAACCTGATTAATATATCCACCCAACCTCTAAGACCTGCCTCTTTACTCCTTTCCTACACTACCTTTGCCACATGTGGGGTAGACGTTCAAGCCTAGTGATCCCACAGACTTCTACTGGGCAAGTCACTTTGGGCCACGATGTTTGAAGTCATTCGTGTGTTCAAGTGTCACTGATTTTGTTGTGTGTATTTTGGTGCATCGGAGCCCCTTCTGTAGGACCGCAGCCAGCAAGGAGCACAGCGCTGCCCTGCCTTGCAAGTGAGGTAGTCATGAGGTCTGTGAGAAGTTTGGTGACTTTGGTGCTGTAAATTCCTCAGGCAGATCCATAATGATGGGAAAGGCTGAGTGAGAAAGGAAGAATGGAGAAAAGGTAACAATTATTCTTTAAAGAAAAAAATATTGGCCATGCAGGCTGCCAGTGGGCTGAAAATACCTTCATGGGAATAGGCACCTCCATAATCTTTCTGACAAGACACGTAACACAAGCCATGGAGGGTTCGTGTGGTGTGGTTATGGAGTCCAGCTCTTCACCAAAAGGGAAAATAAAGACCCTTAGAACTGATTCCTTTCTTAACTCTCTGTCATGTGTAAATTCACCCACGGTTAAAAATAGTTACATGAAATAAAAAGAGGCACCCTTGAGAGGCATTACTTCAATCAGTGGCTCAAACTAAGCAGAAAACCAGGCTCTGTGCATCGGAGAGTTGCTGCTGCTGCTAAAGGAAGAGGGAGAACTCATTCCCTCAGTCCATGGGAGCTGCATGTCCCCAGGGAATGGGCTGTGAAGCTGCCTGGTGGTGGTTTAGAATCCGTGTTTATCAGCATTTGCTTCCCACACCCTCTTTAAAAATTAACAGTTAAAAAAAGTAGTCAGAAATCTTGCTGCTGAATGAACCCTGCGAGAGAAGGGAACCTCTAAACCGAGTGGCCAAACATCTCGCAGTCAACGGCTGCGGTCGGTTACGAATCCCACAGCCCCTTGTGCACGAGTTGTGTGCGGGTACCAGCGGCTGTTTGAACCACGGTCCGCGACACTGTGCGCCTGTAGTGTTCCTAGGATGCCAGGGAGCTGACAGAGTGTCCTTCAGTTAATCTGGGAGGGCATCCTTTTGTTGCATCAGTCTCATTTTTATCCATGTTACTGTTCTAAAGCTTTCCTGCAGTAAGTGGAATGAAAGGAGGAAAAAAACCCCACACTTGCCATTCCTTATTTATTTGCATTCCTCAATGGCAAAGTAAACTGACTGTTTAAGCAACTGACATCAAAGATTTGATTTCTCTGAAGCTAAAAAGCCTATTAATCACGATTTTAAAGTGTTCTTTAATTACCCTGTAATAAAATGACACGCGCAGAGCGGGAGGAAAAATTGTATACTTGTAGAGTTCCTCATGCTTGTTTGTGTTTCAAATCTCACCGGAAATCCTTGTTGATCCCTCTTGCTTCTGCTGCTTAATTCTGTTCTACTGCAGCTATTGTTCCTCGTTTAGCTGCGTTAACCACGCACCCTGCAACTCGGAGGCAGGGAAAACCCTTTCGGGAGACCAGGCTTGGCTTCTGAGCTGCTTTCTGGAGGATATAATAATGATGGAAACTTCATCTCCTGAGAGCCTGAGGAGGCTGTGGAGCGCAGAGCTTCTCTGGGGCTGGAGGCAGTGGTAGTGCCTAAACCCTTTGCTTGTCTTTAGGCTACAGGGACCCTTCCCCTACTGTTAGTTTGCTGTGCACTGTGGTGACTGTGAGTCCGTCTTGTGTCCTGGGAGAAGACGACATTGAATCCTTCTCTGAATAGCAAACTGGGAGATACAGAACCAGTAGATGGTGCTCAAGATAGCACGGCACCGGCCTGAGTGGTGTTGGACCAGCTCTCTCCAGTCTTTCACCCTTGAAAATGGCTTCTTGACAGGAGCATTGGCACAGGGAGACAAGCAAGAGACGCGGACGTGGTTTTGGTGAGTACCTTATGGGATGTGAGCTGTCAAATCAAAAGAGCTATAAGGACAAAGACGAGGTAAATCTTTGGTGAAAACCTCTTGGTAAAACCATCAGTTTTGTAAAGCAAGGAGATGAAAAATAAAGGTGGGGGGAACACCCAGCTCCTCATTTTCCACTAGGAGATGGGTGTTTGGCTCATGGTGGCAGAGAAGAGCTTGGAAATGTGAAGCAAATCCAAAGGACAACCAAGTCAGAGGCCCCACCAAAAAAAACCCAAGACCCTCAATATTTAGTACAAATTTCCAGGTTCTTGAAACCCTCTGCAAGTTTTTAATACTTGAGATTATTCATAGAACTGGGAACATTAATTTCCAGCACAGAGTCAGGGCACACAGATGTGAACCTTGAGCAGTATTAATGACTCCTCCTCCTACTGGAAGGGGAAGCGACTGGTGTCTGTAAGTGGAGGATGCCACAGTCCCATCGTCTGCAGGCAGCTGATCTCGGCTGGGATGTTTCGGGCTTGAATTCGCTGCTGTTGCAAAACTCAGCCAAGTGGGTAACGTTCGGAGTTGATCTGTTTTCAGACCCAGACAGTTGTTAATGAAACAGTTGCTGTTTTGTTGACAGAACATTAATTACTTGATCTTAGGACTTGGTAATTGCACGGGCCCCCTCTGTATACATCACTAATTACATTAGCAATTATATGGCATTTTAAAGACAAAGAAATGACTGCAGCAATTGCAGTGTCAGAGGGACCCTGCTGCTAAATTTCAATCAAGTTCCTGCAATCTTAGTGAAGTGTTGAGACAAGTCCTTCTCCCTCCGAATCTGGCAGAAGCACCATTCTGTCCTGGTGTGTCACCACAGCCACATGCACCAAACACCTTGGGGGGGGGCCTGAACCTCTCATCAAAGTTATTCACCCTCGCCAAATTCACCTGAAGTGTTCTCAAAAGCCCAACTGCTGTTGGAAATACTTCAGCTCTATACAGCCTGGAAATTACTGACTCGTATCTTATAAAAAGAATCATGATATAGATTCAGAACAATCACAGTTGTAAATACACTTGTCAAAGCCTTTCTGAAAAGCAGCATTGCTTTGATAAGGAGCCTCCTTTGCAAATGAATAGGCCGGGAAGTTACTTAAGAAGCTAAAAATTGATGGAGATTTGTAAAAGACCTTCAAAACTGGAGCAACTGTTAAGCAAGAAAAGGGTCCACACAGCAGCTTTGTAAAGCCACTGTCATTCTGAAATCTGACACAGTGTGCAGAGGCCCCTTTATTCTGCCAAGCAGCTGTAAAACCCCTTAATTTAAATAAGAAGCCACCCTTAATTGTGCAAATAACCTACCGGAGGCTGTACAGCAGTTCCTGCTGATGTTTCCCACCCCACCGCCCTGTGCTTTGTCTTCCAATACCACTGGACATAGAATCATAGAATCGTTCTGGCTGGAAGAGGCCTTCAAGCTCATCAAGTCCAACCTTGCTCCCAGCCCTGTCAAAACCTCTAAGCCACGTCCCTAAGCACAACATCTCCCCGGCTCTTAAACACCCCCAGAGATGGTGACTCCACCACCTCCCTGGGCAGGCTGTTCCAATGCCTGACAACACTTCCAGTAAATAAATTCTTCCCAATATCCAGCCCTGGTTCAGCTTCAGGCCATTTCCCCTTGGTACTGTCACCAGGGAGAACAGAACAACTCCCACCTCACTACAACTCCCCTTCAGGAGGTTGTACAGAGCAGTAGGGTCTTCCCTCAGCCTTCTCTTCTCAAGGTTAAACAGCCCCAGATCCTTCAGCCTCTCCTCACAAGAGAGATGCTCCAAACCCTTTCCTAGCTTGGTAGCCACCTCTGTACCCTCTCCAGCACCTCAACGTCCTTCCTCTAGAGAGGGGCCCAAAACTGGACACAGTGTTCAAGGTGCGGCCTCACCAAAGCTGAGCACAGAGGGATGATCCCCTCCCTGCTCCTGCTGACCACATTGTTCCTGATCCGGGCCAGGGTGCCCTTGGCCTTCTTGGCCACCTGGGCTCACTCTGGCTCATGTTCAGCTGTCTGCCAGTCAACTCCCCCAGGTCCTTCTCTGCCCGGCAGCTCTCCAGCTGCTGCTCCCCAAGGCTGGAGTGCTGCTGGGGGCTGTTGTGGCCCAAGTGCAGGAGCTGGCACTTGGCCTTGTTGAACCTCAGGGAACTGGCCTTGGCCAGCGACCCAGCCTGTCCAGATCCCTCTGTAGAGCTTCCCTACCCCCAAGCAGATCAACACTTCCACTCAGACTGGTGTCACCTGCAAGCTTATGGAGGCTGCACTCTACCCCCTCATCCAAACCGACGATGATGATGTTAAACAGGAGTGGCCTCAGCACTGAGCCCTGGGGGACACCACTCGTGACTGGTCACCAACTGGATTTAACACCATTGACCACAACTCTTTGGACTCGTCCATCTGACCTTTTCTTTTTTACCCATGAAACCCCATGTTAACTTGGAAAGGGGTTGTAACTTCTTTGAGTAGGAGGTGCCTCCACTGCCCTCCATGGTGGGTATGGGTTTTGAAGCCCTCACGCCATTGTCATGTAAGCAAAGCGATGTGTGTGCATTTGGTGCTGCACTGTACTGAATGTGAACATGAAAGAAATCCAGTGATGTGGTATGGGTTTTTCCCCCACTTATTTTGTAGCTTTGATTCTGGGTTGCTGTCCAGAGGGAAATTAATTGCATGGCCCAATCAATAGATGGCATAAATTGGTTCATCACCACTGACTCAGGTTTACGATAGCCAAGGACCCAGCCCATGTCTTGTCAAGTTTGGAGCTTGGGTGAGATGGTTTTATTGCCAGTGGAGAAGCTCCCTCACCGATGCTGTTCCTCCCCCCTTCCACTCTCCCCTCCCTTTTCACTGTTCCTCACATGCAGTCGCTAGGTCTCATTTCTGACCGGTTCCACCAGAGCTGCATTCATTAAAACCCTGATCATCCCGTGTTCAGTAAGGTGGGTTGGAACCTGATGCTTAATGGAGATCACAGCTCGCGCTGTGCTTCTCGCTGCAGAGACCGTCACCGCCTCGCACTCAGACCCGGGCAGCAACGGCCTTTCCATGCACGCAGGAGAGTTTGCAAACACAGACGGCGATGAACCGGGATGAGTTTCCCCATGTGCACGTGCTACAGACCTTGCAGGAGAGTAACGAGAGCATTGGTAGCGTGCTCCAGCCGCATCCCTCTGCCAGGAAAAGGAACTGCCTGGATTCCCGTGTCTTTCTCTGTTATTGTTGTAACGGCTCACAGGGGAAGCGGGATGGCAGATCTCATTTCCCCTGCCCCCCTCCCCGCTGCAGTGCTTCCCCCAACCTTCTTATGTTGCCTCCACGGGACAGTATTTTGGTGCCTTCCACTTTGGGAGGGGGAAGTGTTGGGTTTCCTGCTTCCCCTTATCTACCCCGGTGTTTGCTCAAGGCTGTCTCTGTCATGGCTGCTCTGTCTGCACCCTCTGCTATGGCCACCAGCTGTCTGTTTAATCCAGTCCTGCGAGCGGAGTTAATGAGACATTCCGACTGAAATAACCTGGTGCGATTAAAGCTTCAGATCTTTGCACCTCAACAGCTGCGTGTTGTCACCGAGATAAATATTTTAACTGGTCTGGCAATTCCCTGGCTGCCCTGTGTAAGTGGCTGAGTGAGTGGCTATTGTTTCACCGTTTATTAAAGTGAAATCCAAGTTCCTACAAAACAGCCATCTAGAAAAGACCTGTAAGAGTGAAAAAGGGTGGGTGGGAGAGGATCTGCTTTTCTAGGAGGCCGCTCTTAACCGGCACATCATGCGGATGGCAGCGTGGCCGTGCCTGACCCTCATCGTCCCTTCCCTAGGTGAAGACCAACTGGGCTTCCACTTCCAGGAGAGGTTCTGTTTGTCACTACAATGGGGAGAAAAGTTCCTTTGGTGTTCCTGATACCGTCCGAGTCACTGGCTGTCCTTTGGAACAGGACCGCTTTCGATGTTTGATGTGACAAACGTCACTGAATTCTTTGCAGAGATGGCAGCAATCGATCTTACAAAGGAAAGCTGAACCATTTAAGCCTGGTGTAAAACTTGGCCGGTGAAAGCGTTAGGATGGCTGTGAATTTCTAGCCTTTATTGGTTTTACTGTGGGCCAAGAAAAACCTTTTCACCCTGGCTTTTAAGAATTGAGCAAGACTGATAATGCGATCGGTTCAGGATGTCGATGTAACTGAGCCGAGAGGCTTTGGGGGTTTTTAATAGAGATTCCCTTTCAGTACAGATAGTTTTTGTTGATACCATCTAAGCTACCCGGGGCAGCAGGGAGTTGTTTGTAGGTTTGGCGTGTGGTTTTTTTCATTTAGAAGTTACTATTTTTTTCTGAGGCTCTCTTGCTGGGCTGCTTCACAGACGCCCTTCCCTCACTCAGCAGTCCGTTTGGAAGCTGCTCAGACTGCAGGACAGCGCTGGAGGCGAGAGCGGGTGACACATCACAGGCTGCATTTGTACATCAGCGAGTCCTTGCAAGAGGTAACAAATCAGCAGTGGAGCACAAGTAGATCTCCAGCCTTTCATCTGCATAATAAAGTCCCTCACTTGAATATAACAGTAGGTCACTGTTAAAGACCAAGAATCTCTTTCAAAGTCGCTGTTTGTTTTATCACTAAAATCGTCACTTAATACACTGCTGGGATTTCTTAAAGGGGGGGAAGTCGAATCAGATTTTCAATAGAATGGGCCTCTGTTCGAGAGGAGACGAAGGGTGTTTCACTAGGACAGTGGACGACGTGGGTTTCCCGGCTGGGAAGAAGGTCATCTACTCATTGCGCGTTATCCCGGAATGAGTAATTGAAGCAGATTACCAAAAAACTCCAGTTTTCTTCGCAGCTTTTGGTTGACAGTGCCTAATGTTTTCAGATGCTTTCACTGACATCTGGCAGTAGTTAAACACCCGCTCACATTCTGTTAGTCAAAAAATGCCAGTAAAAGTGGATTTCATCATCAATGAACATTTTCCTCTGTTTGAACCTTTCCAGTGGATTTCACACAAGGAAATGGACTGATCCTGCTTTGGAAAGTCAGTAACCGTTTTCCAAGACTCTGGGGTTTTTTGTTTGTTTGGTTTTTGTTTGGTTTTTTTTTATAAAATGAAGCCGATTTACCTTTTTGGTCAGTGATCTTACAGAGGGAACAGCGATTGCCCATCTCACGCATGCCTGACCTGGGCATTGGCATCCAGTGTGTGGTACCCCTCCTGAAGCACAGGCAGAGCAGTGTCAGTGGAGCAGGGCCTCTGCCACTTGGGCTCGGACACTGGGCAGTGCACGGGAGCTGCAGAGAAGTGTATTTATTCATCCCAGTGATTAAAACATGCAAGGAGGAGTAGAACTACTTCAGGCTTTTTTAATTAGGAGCTGATGTGGCTCATCCCTGCAGCAGAATTGTCTCTGTTTGCTCAAGCTGTGCATGAGGACAATCAGTCCCTACAACAGGACCAAGGAACAACCTCCAGCTCAGCTCAGCAGAGTCTAAGAAATGGCTGGTGTCAGTCTGGGGTTTGATTTTGTGTTTTGACCATTCTTTTACTACTGACAAAAAGGGGACATTTCCAGACAGGACACTACACCCATCCTACGTCCTGACTCCTTCCCACCCTACCTCCTGACTCCTTCCCATCCTCCTGACTCCTTCCTGTCCTACCTCCTGACTCCTTCCTCCCCTAAAAGGCCTGACACCAACTCACAAAGGTGGTGTCCAGTTCACTCATCAGCTGTAAGAAGCGGGCCATCGCTGTCCTAGGCTGTGACTGGCATAGTCTGGATCTGGCTCTCCCAGCTGGTGGGTGGACAGCCAAGCAAGAAGGCTTGATCTGAAAGACTGTCATGCAGCATAATTGCCTCTTTTGACAGTGATATTGCTGTAACCGTACCTTGAGTGGCCCATAAAGGTGATGAAGAATAAAGGACATGGAATACTCTGAAATTAAGATAAATCCCCCCCTTGTTTACAGTACAAAAATTTTATTTTTTTTTGTTAGGATAATTTAAAGTTTAAAACTGAAGTAGACATATTCATTTTACAAACAAGATATTCTTCCATAAGTAGGACCATTAAAAACAGTAAACAAAAAAAGCTATCTTTACAAAAGCTCTGTGCATAGCAACTTCATACCGTATATAACTGACAAAGCAAAAAAACCCCAAAGAAACGACCAGACAACCCCAAAGAAACCCCAAAACTATACAGGAGGGAGAAATGAGGCCTTAATTTACAGAAGGGAGGAAAAAAACGGTCTTTAAAAACCATGCATATTGGAAGTGTGCAAAGAAATGGGGAAGTAAGATGCTATACCAAGATAAATGATGAAAGAAAACGTACTCTGTCAAAGTTATGAAGGAATTTGTCGTTACTGTCGCGACACTCCCGTCTCTCAAGTGGCAAAAAAGGAAAGCTGCTAGGGAATGTCAACCAGCAAGAACTGAGAGGACAGGTTTGCTTCTTACACTGAAAAAAATCCGTAAAATTTTACATCACTTTTCCTTTTCATTGGGTGCTTTGCCACTGGCCAAGTCCTTTCACGGGCAAGGATTTCCAATTGTATTTATTTACACACATCGTTCTTTATAAAGCTACCAGCAAGTTCTACACTCATCTTGAGTACGATGATTTCCACGCATGAGCATTTCCAAGTTCTAAATCATTCCTACGTGTAAATTTTGTCATTTGTTTGGCTCAGATCAAACCAGAAAGAGTCATTTTCCATGTTTACATCAACATGGATAGTAACTGAAGTAGCTTTTTGGGGACGTTTTCTTGTTCACGTGGACCCTTGGATCTCCCACTTGAGCCACTGGACGGAGCTAATAAAAATAACTGGAGTGTGAAAGGAATGTTGAATGTTTCAGAACCTTTCCTGAACCTTTCCAGCCTGGCGCTTTTTTCCCTGAAACTTCCCAAGATTTAAGTGACCTTTTTATATGTTTATGGGGACTAAGAAATAACAAAGACCACGGGTGGACAATTGACAAAAAAGCTTTTTCCATGAAATGGCTCAATTTTTGAAATCTGAAGCCTTCCTGAGTGAGATTTTTTTTTGCAATGAGAATCTTATTTGTTAAAAAAAGAAAAGTGAGAGGAGTTAAGGAAGCCATCTGCTGCTCTTCAGCACGTGGGCTAGAAATTCCTAGAACTTCTATCTGTAAGGAAGGGAACAATGGGGAAGAGGAACTTTGCTAGGAATAGATTTTGGAGTCTAAGCAGAGATTATAAATTATTTTAAGCAGCCTGTACAGAGAAGGCTGGGGAAGAAGTCCACCATGTTTATGCTTTGGAGATGTTTGGGTTTGTTTTTTTTCAGTAGGTCAAAATGGGGGAAGTGATGGATCAGAAATGAGCCTGGTCCATCGAGATTTAGTTTTTTTGAAATCTAGGACTCAATTCACTGAAATTTATGGAAGTTTTAATCCCAACTTTGCTACTTCTCCTCACTCTACTTTTTTTCCTCTGTATGCATGCAGAATTCCAAATGTGAATTTGGATCTCCTCCTCTTGGCCTGCTGGGATAGCAGTACCCAGGAATGTATGAAATGCTCCCTTTGTTTGTTTCGCTGTTGTTCTGCATAGCACTGATCAGGTCAGAGTGTGTGCCCTGGTGTCGTACCCAAGGTGACCGTCCCATGGGGCACAGTTACGACTCCAGACTTCCCAACTCCAGTGATTCTTTCCTATTTCAGAGACCGCTTGGCTCCAGGGTTGGCCACCTCACTGACCTCCAGTGATCGCTACTTCCTGGATGGCATGAAGGGCATGCAAAGAACCTGCAGCATCAATGAACTTGCAGCAAAAATTAACGGTGAGTTGCTTTATTTCATCTTTTCTGGAGTGTAGCCACTTCTAGTAGCCTGACTGTAAGACCCTGACTGACTATATTCACCCTTGTTAAAAAACACATTATTCCCACCAAATCTCTCTTTAAACTGGCTTCCAATTGCCATTTTCACTGGTATAATAAAGGTCTAGAAGACAGTAAACCCCCTCCACCTTTTAAAAACGGGATTCAATGGCATTGCAAAGGCGCCCACGAAGCCCCTACGAACACCTCACAGCACAGTCAGGAGTAGTCGGCAGCTGCTTCCCACCACGCGTGTCACCCGCAGGGGAATGATGGGGGTAGCCCAGTTTCAGTGTCTTTCCAGTCCCCTGGCTCCTCTGCTGTGCTGTGTCGGTTAGGATGCCCACCCTATAGATCCACACAGATATTAAATACATTCCTCTCATAAACTGAACGGAGCTCCAGGGAGGACCTGCTCCCACGCAGCCGGCACCAGGAGCAGGCTCACAGCCGGCAGCTTTCCTGCCCCGGGCTAGCGAAGGGAGTGGTTTTACATGGTTGCAAATCACAGTCCTGTGCCAAAAGCCAGCCCGTGAGGTGAGGGGCTCTCAAGCCATATACCACATGCAGCACTGAGCCTCAGGGTCACGAGTCACTGCAGCTGGATTTGGACCACGGATGGAGACAGAGCCTTTCTGGTCTAGACCTAATGCAGAGCAGCTCCACGTGAGCTCAGCCACACACGGCACCACTGTTGCTCACCATCCCCAGCCCAGCACTGCCGTGAACATCATCTACCAAGAACACTTTTTTCCTTACCCGTCAATAAAACTACCGGGCAAATGGACAAGTACAGTTTCAGGGGCCGTATACTAAGGGTTTATTTATTAACGTAAAGTTGTTACCATAGGAACAGCTATTCATGCGGTTATGAATCCTGTGTATTTTAGTGGGGTGTAAGTAGAGTAGTTGATTGTTATTTCATTTTTTTTCCCTAAAAATGGCTTTCCAACAATCAGATCCCGTTTGAGTGGTCTCTGGTTTAGTCAGATAACCAGAGATTTTTGTTGTTGTTGTCACCTTCCAATTTTCAGGAGAGGAGATGCAAAGGAGAACTAAACTTTTTCTTTTTTTTAATGCTAAAAATGCAGAAAAATTCAAAGCAATTGATTACTTCTAAGAACTTCAATATATAAATGGAAAATACTTACCATTTTTAATGACTCAGGATAAAAAGTGCATAAATTATTCAAATACATATTTACCCTTTATAAATGCACCCTTAATATGAAGTATAACTGAACTTAAGGTGTTCTAACTACATGGCAAAATAATACGTTAGCGAACCCTTTCCCTCCTAAGTCATACATTGAATCTATCAAATAAGCTCAGTACCTCATGAAAAATCCGATTTGTTCAAATCCCTAAGTGCCGCTCATTTGCCAGTAGGGTCTTTGAAGCTTACCAGTTAATCTCAGTACCTGAATATTTTAATTGAAACA
>VWZY01007776.1:18750-128448 GCA_013399075.1 Chloroceryle aenea | reverse complement strand
CAGCCGCGGCCAGACCCCGGCTGTTCTGGGGGTGCAGAGGCAGCAGACCTGGCAGAGCCAGTGGGTTTAATTTGAGGCGAGCAGGAGCTGTTGCCAGTGCAGTTTGAGTTCTGTTCCCAGTGGGACAGGCTGTACTGACGTAACTGCTTTTTCTGATACTGTTGTTATCAACATTATTTTAAGTTGTTTTTTTTTTTAATAGAGAAAAACTTCTTCCAGCAGATCAAAGCAAAGACCAAGCCTGAGTTTCTGTCGTGTCTCTTCAGAAATATTTTAAAGCATACTTGTAGTTACAGCATTTTGGAAAGTTCCTTAAATTGCAGAAGTACATTTTTACTGTGTAATTAAAGATACTGTTTTATCCAGCAGTCCTGGACTCAAACTTGTCATGGCAACAGCAAAACTGCCGGCTGCAGTTGGGAGGAGGATGTTATCAACCCTGGGGTTCTGGTGACTCCTCTTTTGCCCCCCTCCTTTCTCCTGAGCAAGTCCCTACTTTCTCATTCTCACTTTCACCCCCCAGCCCCAGTCTGATCTGTCCTTCCAGGTCGTAAGTGCTCCAGAGCAGAGACACTCCTCAGAAGTGGTCGGGCAGGAACGTGCCGGTGGACAAATTCAGATAAAGCTAAAATATAAGAGGGAAAGGACAAGCAAAGCCTGACTGTTACACTGTCATTTCATCCTAATGCTGCAACTTCACCTCCTCCTGCAACAAAGAACAGGGAGGTTGAGGAGTATCGGCTGGAATTCTCACCTGGTTTTTCCACAGCTCATCTGCACGGCTTTGCTCTCTGGTTCTCTCTCTTCATACCCTCATCTGTCCATTTCCACCCCACCTCCACTCCCCTTTGGGGCTACACTGTCAAAAGCCTATTCCCAGCCCGTATCGCTTTTTATTGAATGTTTGTGAGGTTTGGATTAAGGTCTTACACTGCTAGCAAAGCTGTAATTATTTTTGCCTGTATTACTATATATTGAATCGATGTAACTTTTCAATAAAGGTGGTTCAATGCAGGACACTCCCTGATGAGTTGGGAATATAGAAACCACAGTCATTATCCCAGAGGGTCTTTTCTTTTTCTTGGAGGGAAATGGAAAAAGAATTAGAGATGAGCCTTATTGTATTAACCTTGACAGCTTGCAATTATCAACTGAAACACTTGATTAAAATTGTCACAAGGTTGGAGAATTTTTTATAAATAAATAATCAAACATGGATAGTACCCAGATGCTGCGGTGATAGGCACCTTTAATGGGTGTAATTAATAATGATCATAAGCCTGGTGTGTACAAGTGGCCCCTGAAAACGCTGCCTTGCTTTGTCGTGGAAAAGGACTCTGCCATTCCAACAGCCGTCCGGCAAGGGCTGGGACGGGGTGGAGTGCTGTGGGAATGTGACACACACTGAGTGAGTTCTGCAGAGATCCCCGAGTGCTTTGTTGGTGTCTACACTGCAGTTTAAAAGCTGTGCTTTCTCGAGAAGATGGGCATTGAGCATTTCCAACCCCCAGCTTGCTCCCTCATTTGCTTTCCCTCTTTTGCCACTAAGTTTCCAGCAAACTCCGCTTGCGCAGCTCTTTGAAGAGGCAAATGAAGTGCTCCAGTGGTGCTGCTTCGAGCATCTTCAGTGACCATCCCTTCCCTGCAGCACCAGCAACGTCTGTGCCGGAGCTGTCCTGCACACAAAGGTGGATTTGCACATTGCAGGCACCTCCCTGGTGGTAGCAGGGCCGGTGTCTGTGCAGTTTGGGCTCATAAAGTGTGCGACTTCTACCTGCAGGCTTCACCTCATTGCTATCTCTGCTCCCAGCATGACTCCCAGTAGGAAACAGACAATCTTACTTTCCATATTAAGACCATGGAGATGTTGGTAAAGCAACACACACATTTATTATCTATCACTTATCATTATGTAACCGAACCATCTGAAAATGATAGAGGAAAGAAAGGGTTTTGGGAGGAAAACACCAGTGGGGTGCATTTAGTGGCAAGTGCCTTGGATGAAGGGCACCATCATCTGTGCTAGAATGCAAGTGAACTCAGTTACAGCTTCTGTAAAGGATGGTTCCAACTGAACACTAAAAAGGAGCCAAAAGCTTCTCGTTTTTCCTAAAGAATTTCTTTGATAAGCAAGTTAAACCATGCTTTATGTAACGGCCTTTCCAAGAAATCCAGACAGAGCCTTTGATAGCTAAGAGAGGGAGAAGGTCACTCAGGATCATCTGCTGAGTTGATGCAGTTACGCTCTCAACACAGCGTTAAGCTCTTTATGCACAAAAGGCACTTGAACAATTCTTATTTATCTCAAGTTACTTAGGAACATCCTTAAAATTAAAATAGGTGTTTGCAAAGTCACAGATAAATTAGTTCAGTTCCTGAAGAGCACAGGACTGCGTAGCCAGTCTGCAGTTCTTTTTCCAGATGCACTAGAAAGTGGGTAAGTTTTTACCTGCAAAGGAGTCAGTGATGACTCCTGCTCGACAGTCACTTTCGGGTCACACCTAACAGGCTGCAATATTTTCTTCTATTAAAAAGACAGATTTCTGTTTTCTCCCATTAAAAACAGAGCTCTTGTCTAGCCCAAATATGTCTGTGATATATGATGAGCTACTAAAATTAACATCCCACCAAACAGAAGATAAGGAATTAACAGTAGGAGGAGGTATCTTTGTTTAGTTAAGTGTTAGCAGGAAGCTCTAAAAATCTCTTAAGTTTTTATTTCTTTTGAAGCAGTCTGTGCCACTTACATCTCTGCCAATAAACTGTGGAGAAAAATGTACCTGATCCTTCCAATAGATCCCATGTAATCAGGTGACATATACATATTTTTCCTGTGTATTGACATCATGTATATTTGATTTGCAGCCTTTGGCAGACTTAAATCACTGCCTCAGCTCCGGAATCCTTCTGATTCAGGAACAGATTGCTGAGCATTCCTAGTGTGGAAAGGGCCCAGTTATTTCTCCCTGGTTGGAGTCCCTGTGAGGAGTTATGTTAGAATGCTGCGTTTTAAGTGCTGACTGGAGCTAGATTTTGGTGTGGACCATCAGGTCAGATTCCAGACTGGAATTGCTCAGGAAACCCCGCTCTGCAGCTGGGAGGCGGCCGTCTCGGCTGAAGCCCACCCCTTACCAACTTCTCAGAGCAACTCTTTTTTTCTCATGACCTGCTTCACAGCCTTTCACTGCAAAGGGACTGGAATCCCCGGTGCTGTTGACACCTCTAACTTGGCCAAGAAGACAAGATACGAATAATTAGGGTGCTCAACTCAAATACCTGTATTCCTTCAGGGACTAGTGCAGGTGTCCCCTTTGCTCAATTTGCTGTTCCTAAGGGTATCAGACATCAATACCTTTTGGGTTGGCCAGGATCCTGGTGGTTAATGGAACATCTGACCTTCTGGGGCTTGCCTGCTATTCCTTGTAACTGAGCTTGCATTTTTATGTTGAGATGTGCTGAGCTGGCCAAAGGTAATCTGGGCAGTCAGCGGCCCATGCTGTTCCAGCAGTTTCCAATTTGCTTGCTTTTCCCATCAGCTGCCTCCCATCTGAGATGAGTTGATTAGGCATTGGTGTACTTATCATGCCTTGTTGCGTCACGTCACATTGTATCTTCCCAGTGCCTTTTTTAAACTGCCTTGACATGTGACATGCGCGGAGCACACAACCGTTCTGGTCGGGATCACCTGCTCTCAATTTGGAGAGCGTATAGAAGCGAGCGGTGTCCAGTATGGATTGCTGCACGTTCTCTACCTCTCCTGTCCTGTTACACTGGAAGAATGCACAGCAGATGGCGGGGGAGAGAGGTAAGCAGGAACACATGGCACGGGGGGTTATCTGAGGGTATTCCGCGCGTCCTGGCTGTGTTGTGTAGCCCAAAGCTGAAAGCCAGGAGATAGGCAAGTTTCATGCTTAGCTAATACTTCTGAGTTACATTATATTTTCCACCAGCTGCCCCACTGTCTCCAGCAGCTTTTCAGCATCACTGAGACTTTCCTCCCAACATACATGTTTGGAAAAAGATTTCCAGCAGTACTGTAAAGTGCCTGGAGTAACGGGCACGCTGATGGGAAATGAGTTTGTAGAAGAGGGTGAAGGCTGAGCGGAGCAGATGAGCAATCTCCCATTGCTGCAGCACGGTAAGACCGTTCAAGAAAACTCTTTGGGACCCTCCTGTTGACTTTCTGGCCACACCTGTCTGTCAGCACAGTGGGAACGTTAACGTGGATATCAGGCGGGGGGGATCTGGATCCTTTCCAGAGCACGTGCTCCCCACCTTGCATCAACTGCAATGTTTCAGTCAGACAGAAGAATTTGCATCTACGGCTGAAATAGCTCAATAGTTACAAAGACCTGGTGTGACAAACCTTGGGCAGACGTGTTCGACTCTGCGAAACAACTGCGACCTTTGCTGTGAGTCCCAGCTGTTGTTGCACTCTGACTGACAAGTCTGGTTGTACTGGGTACTGTATCTGCTAAAAACTTATTTAAATAACAGTTGTGACATATTGGTCAGGGTGTTGAGGCACAGGGAGATACCCCACCAAAAGAGTGGTGTGGTTAATAACTCATGTGTTGGTTTATTGCTGCCCAAGCCACTGCATCTCTACATGCACAAGCTATTTCAGTAGGCGATCATCACCTGAACTGGTGGATTCATCCTGAACACCTCAGCAGTGGACTTTTGTCAGTAAAGATGCACGGACCGGGGTTGAGCTTTGAGATTTTATGTTATACCTCTGTGTTAACATGCTATCTGTGCATTTACGTGGGTAAATCGATGTCTTTCATTCGTGGGGAGAAGATGATCTTGGAGAAGAAGAGTTTTATGTTATCGGGGAAGGGGAAGAAGCTGTCTCAGAATTCTGTAACTTAGCTTTTAAAAATGTAATTGTTTTTGTTCAACACAGTTAGAATTTCCTTATTATATAAAATAATCACAGTTTATGTCAGTCCCTGTGGCCTAGCTAAGGATTTACAATGCACCCAAATCAGCAGGTGCGGTTTGTGGGGCTCATTTTGCATTACTGCTGGCTCTGGGCATGGCTGAATTCCCAGAGTTGTGTTCTCTGCGGTATCGCTAGTGAAGTCTGAAGGAGCCAGATGACTTCTCAGGCTCTATAAAGGTTTTTTTTATGGAGACTTGGAGCATATTTACGTGCCGCATACCCTCCCAGGCCCCCCCCAGCCCCAGCCTGTTAAAAGAAAGAATTTAGTCCAGGTTTCCATTCTTATCTTAATACTCACATTTGTTTTGCAGATCACCTTTAAAAAGGCTGTAAATGTAAATAGGGCTCAATTCCCGGTATGAGCCTAAACCTTGCAGCAGGTTTCAAGACACGGCTGCTCTGCACAGAGCTGTTTGCTAACTCTGCAGGGCAGACGTTTGCTTTACAAGTCCCCAAAGCCTGAGGAGAAGTCATTCCTCACAAAAGAGCGGGTATTGAAATGCAGTGCGGATCAAATCCTTCATGGTACCGAGGAGTGTCTGTCCCCTGCTTTAAATCCAAGTAGACAAAGCTCGGAGCGTTGCTTTAATCCACTTGGATTGGGTCAGCTTTTCACTGCTGAGCCCTGGAGTGTGTCAGTGTAACGGGGTTCAGATGTCATTCCTCTGTTTCCCTGCACTAACACACTCTGCTATACACGTGCAGGCTGAGTATTAATTGCACATTTCTTACCTCTAAACCCATTTCCGTTGCCACTGGAGCAGGCAGGAGAAGGAGACCCTTGGGGTCTGATGACAGGAGCAAAGGCACTCTTCTGTTTGACAGCAGGGAAGACGGAAGAGGAGAATGGAAGGATGGAAGAAGTGCTGGAGGAGCCAACTGTTGGACTTGAAGACATTACTGCAGAAGGAAAACAGAAGTGAATTCTCATCAGAAATGCAATTAAAACCTGCTTACAATGTCCACCTTCTGATTACTCATTTTACTACTTTACTGAAGATCTCATTCTCGCTTGGGCTAGGCTGTTCACAGTCAGTCTCAAGCAGAGAGGTGGTTACGGTGAAGAGTTCAGAAAAGAGAGCTCTCAGCTTTGTAAAATGAAGGGTGAGGGAATCAGCAAATGGCAAACCATCGAGGGAGAGACGATGTGAACAGACGGTAGATGGAAGTGGCCTGTCCACTTACACTCTGTGCTTTGGAAGTTGGGAAGGCTGCTCGTTCATGTGCCCTCCCCAGCTTTTTAAAAATGAAGATTTTCTTAGCTGGAGTTGAGGGGGGGATCTTTCAAGCTCTTGCTTAGATTTGAATCTAAACTGGCTTCTTTTTAAAGAAATATCTTGCCAGGAAAAGTCCCATTGTATGTCCAGTGGCTGGTTAAGCAGCTGTTTGCTTAGTTCCCAGAAAAATAGCAGCTATTTCCCAGCAAACAGGCAAATAGGTAAATACTTAAATAACAAGTCAATAAGTAAACAGCTGTTTAACTGTTCATCCTCTTACACATACACATATATATATAAAAAATATATTTTTCACACATATACTCCTGCCAGAGAGAGATTAAGGCATGAAAGAAAGGGTGGCTTGCTCATGGTAAAACTAGTAACTACAAATCCAATAATGCCAACTTCCAGAACTTAATTCCACTGTTGTTTTCTTTCTGGTTATCAAGGTAATATAGTTCCCCAGGAAATTACTCCACAATTCATCTCTCACTTATGGATAAACACATAAATATTCTTTTAGAGTGCCTTTTGCACAGGCTTCGGAGTAGTCTCAATGCTAAAAGTGATGGCTACTTGCTTAATCATCTAAAGTTGCCAATTGTACCTTAGTTTGACGTGGTAAATTAAATGATGCAGGAGAAAGAAATGAAGGTAAGAGCAGCAGAGCACTTACGGCCATAGGGGGATCCTGTTGGAGAGCCGTTAATGAATCCAGGCGAGCCCGGAACGCCCAGGTTGGACATGGGGACGTTGCTGTAGCCGTTCATGCTGTTGCTGGAAGTGCTGTAATTGGACTGCTGAGGTGTGGAACTGGAGGAGTAGCCTCGGGGTGAGATGCTGCTCGTGTTACGAATGTAACCTAAAGAACCAACAAACCACATTTCAAAGCATGTCAATGGATTTGGCTGAAAACTCTCTTCTGTATATTCCTTGTTCAGATAAATTACTTATTTAAATCCAGATTAATTAAACACAAATATTTCAGGACTAAAATTTAGCCTTATTTTTCTCCAAGAAGAGGCTGGAAGCCCACCGTAGCTATCAGCATTAAATGCAAGGCTGTTATTACAGCTGCAAAAGGTTTTCTCCACTCAGAAGCTTTCGTTAGAAAGAAGTGATCCAGGAGCTCCTTAAAAAGTGGTTACCATTTAGATATCGAGCTATTTTTGCCCATTTGTATCACAAAGTCCTTATTCAGGGCTGGTAAGACCTCATTTAAAAACTATCAAAATTATCTCCACGATGACCTTTAGCATGTAATATTCACTTCATGAGACATGGTTTTACTGCCTCGGAGTGTTAATCACAGCTGATCATGTCATCACCACAGACTGGACCTTACTGTATAGTACCAACTGTATAGTTGGTATCAAAAAATACTCTGGAATTATTTCAGCCATAGGTAACCTGGTGACTGGAACCTGGTCCAGTCCAACATGGAGCACACCCCCATTTCTACTGCTGACAGTTGAAAACCATCTTTCTCTTCATATGCTGAGCAGGCAGCGAAGCAGAGAAGCTGCTACAGAAGCGACTGTGGTTCCGATGTTCACCATTGAAAGCAGCGCTGCCCTACCCGTGCTGCTTACCCTGGTTGTTGCCCTGCGTTGACTCCGAGATGCTGACTCCTAACTGGCTGCCGTAGGAGTTAATCCCCATCATGCTGCTGTGAGCTGGAGAGCTGGACAGTGCTGGGATCTGGGCAGGGTTCCGTGGGACGCTGTAAAGAGCTTCGGCGATGTCTGCAGCGCGTTTCAGAATGATGTCCTGCAGAGGAGAGGGGCGAGCTCAGCAAGGGGCTGGGGAAATGTTCTACTGTTGGTGACTAAACCTGACCGTCTGCACTCCCCCGGCGAGAGGAGTGGTTCTGACCTGGTTGTTGTGTGGCGTTCCGTACAGTGCTTCGACCAGGTCAGCAGCTCGTTTCAACAGCATCTCCTGGAGGATGAGCAGATGAAGAAAACGGATCTTTTTAGCAGAAAAGGATTTCAGTGCAGATGCCCTGGGCTAGTGCTTCTGAAGTGACTGGCGTTTGCACGGGGTCATTCTGAAAACCGGGTCCCTTATAGAGCCATTATTTGCCAGTTCTTATGTGGAAAAAATGGAACCCCCCCCCAGTATCTCAAACTACAGACACCCAAAGCCATCAGTCACTGTGAAGTGCTGACGGGGGGGCGGTAGTGACGTCAGCCGGTGGGGTGCGCCCGGCCCCGCCGGTCTCCGGAGCTCTCCAGAGTCCTGAAGCTGCCTCGAGACTCCAGCTCCAGAACTGAGGCGGTTCCCAGACGGGCCCAGTTCAAACAGGAGCTCCACTCCTTACTGAATTCCAGTAACTTCTTTTGCACAGACACATACAAATCTAATTTCCACATCCCTTTATTTTTTTCTAAATAATGGTAACCAACCAAATACAACACTTTAGGTACCTTATGTCTCTTCTGGCTGTAGGAAAAAACTGACACAGTATCCTATCTGAATACAACAGTCTTCCATCAGGCAAAGAGGATAAGAGATCCTCCTGGTAGTGCACGAAAATCTAGGAATATAGTCACTGGTGCAGCTCTCACTGTGCAAGGAGCCGCATCACCCCCGTGTGCGGTGTAACCCAGACGTACAATCCTGAGTTGTTTCAACACACGCACACTGCAGGTCTTGCTGCTACCGATGAAGTTGAGCTTTGAGTGTTGTAAGTGCTACGTGGTCACCTGCAACTAATTGGTGACCTTACTTTTATGTTTCTTTTATAAGTTAGAAGTGAAAAAACATATGTAGTGATCTCAGTGAAATGCTTAGAAAATATTTTACCTTAGCTAGTCTCTCAGGGTCACCAGGATGTCTTGGGATGACCTTCTGCAGTCTTTGGAAACCATAGTCTATGGTTGGTTCATTTAAAGCTGAAAGGAAAACAGAAAAAAAATCCCCACCATATTATATGAGTATTTCTACAGATATAGCTCGTAGTTTCATTACCTAAGGAAGACAGATTTCACAGCTTCTCCACAGAACACCTCTCCTTGCCTGGGTTCTTAGAAGAACTCTACATTGTAGAAGAATTGTACATTGCCCAGGCAATGCCCCATCACTGTCTGTAGGACAGGCTGACTGTTTAGCTAAGCTTTACAAGAACTACACAAGGATCCCTAATCCTTTTTCAGAGACAATACTTATTCTACCCCTAAGAAAGCTGAGACACACCAGCTATTCATGTTGGACTGTGTTACACAGACTGGGTTCCCTCAAATCTTGATGTTCCACCTTCACCCATTTTGTTGTACAGATGTTTCTGCCGTTATCTGTACACGCTGGCCAATCCCTCAGCCTGTGGTTTGTTAAAGAACGAGTGGTACCTTTCTGCTAACAGCTAAGCTTTGAGAGAATTCTTCCACTCACGTGTATATTCACACACTGACGCACGCCCTGTGCCTGCTCAGGCTGGTGGGCCACTGTTGAACTGAAGGGACGTGCTCTTTTTCTGACAGTATTCTAGAAAATGTGCTCAGAGGCAGATGTGTTGAAGCAAATGACAATATTTATGCAAACGCTGCATGCTATTTGCAAAACTTCTTACTGCAAGCATTCCAAAGGGTCACACTAGTGAGTCTGGCTCACTCGATAAAAGAACAAAGAAATCACGACTTTTGCACTTAAAACCACTCTGGTCTCTGATGACTTCTCACCATCTATCAAAGGCTGAGTGACTAATTTGAAAGAAAAAGCTGGGAAGCACTGTCACTAAACATCCTTGAGGGATGAACGTCTTTATTCTGGATAAAACTGACCGTGGCAGTAACATGGTGAGTTATGGCACAAGGGCGAGTTAGATCAGGTCGGCCACTGTGTTTATTGAACAGTCAGAAACCAGAGTACTGGATTTGCTCATCTAATAAACACATCACACACACGCCCCCGACATTCTGCCGTCACAAACTAGGGCACAGCTCTTCATTAGCCACATTAACTTCGTCGGTGGCTGTTGTGCATACGCAGCCACTTCCCTGGAATCATCTGAATCTCCAGTGGATAAGCCAGGAGATTTTGACCCAGATCCTCAGTTAGTAATTGCTGGTAGAGCTCTATTGGCATCACTGCGGATTTCATAAAGCTTCAGCCACTCTAATACTCTCTACTATGAAATTGTGAGAATAATAATCTAATTTCTGATGGTTCAAAATTAAACTCCAA
The DNA here is from genome assembly GCA_013399075.1 of Chloroceryle aenea. NCBI lineage: Eukaryota > Metazoa > Chordata > Aves > Coraciiformes > Cerylidae > Chloroceryle > Chloroceryle aenea. The sequence continues at coordinate 118,095 of VWZY01007776.1, read as the reverse complement.
ATTAATACCAAACCCAACAGCCAGTTCTGTAGCATTCTGCATGCTCACAAGCTTTGATTGCTCTAATCCACCAGGCCTATTAGTGTTTACTAACACAGTTATGGTTTTGTAGAATTTCCATGTGCTTCAGAATGCACTTTATAAGTCAAGCAACACATTCATGCTGAGTATCTTGGTACAAATTTCTCGCCGCACTCAATAAGTAACACATGTGAGTCCTTTAGCACTGTCCTCATTCAGTCCGAGCTGTTTCCATCCTCTTGTACCATTTGTGGTTCTTTTGAAATTATTTTCTTTTAACTACCTGGTGACAGGCAGAGTAGAAAACACCCAATTGCAAGAGATGCTGATGGTACTGAAGAAAAGCACACTCAGCACCTCCCAGGGCAACTGTCTCGGACACCAGAAGAATGAAACTCTCAGGTGAGACAGACTATTAGAGTGATCCAGATTCTCTGTTTATCTGTGTATTTGGTGTAACAACACGAAGGTAAGAGGTCATATTCCCCACTGAGATACGTTTTATATTTACTTTTTATTAAATAATTATGGCATGGCATGAAGTTTAAATATTACAGGAGATAATCAAGTGGGAATTGAGCAGAGAAAACCCAGACCTGAGAATTTAGTCTTGGCTATACTTAGAATGTCTTTGCTCTCCACTGGGAGCCATTCTGGTTTGCTTAAGGAGTTTAATAATACACATTTCAACTGCCACAGAATCTACATCCCATTTGGGAAGAGGGGTTTTTTTTGGGGGTGGGTTTTTTTGCCAATAATCCTGAGAATTATAGGCCAAATCTCTCAAGAGCCTATACATCATTATGTGCCATTTCTCTTCTTGATTACAAGTCTAATCAGTTGAGATATTTATATCTCAAGCTAAGCAAAAGCCATGTAAAATAAATAGGAATTCAAACATATATGTATATATAGTTCACTAAAAATAGCTAATGGGAATATACAAAATGCTAATTCAGGAAGAAGAAATTGGCTATTATTCAACAAACATTTTTCCAATGGATTGACACAGACATTTTCATTCTGATAGATAAATAGCGGCAAATTGTTCCTCAACAACGCTGAATTGTCCTAAGAACTCCTCAGCCATTCCGAATCAATGTATATATTGTGTCTTTCAGCACAAAAGGTTTTCTGTACAGCTTGCAACAAAATTACCTACTACTGGTTTTACTCATTAATGAAACAAAAATATCTCTGTCATGAAATCCTGCTAAAAACCAACATCCAACATTTACAGAAGTAAATGGCTCCTTTTCAGCTGAAAGGCAGATTGTAGAACCCACCAGCAAGTTTAAACAGCTTCACCACAGCACAACTTCTACTGAGAAAAGAGCTACCGGGTCAGGAGTGATTTATCTTTGTGTTACACTGAAATACGCCAAAATGACATCCAAATGCTTTTGGGTTCATGGATTGAGAGACCATAAAGGGGTCTGACGCCAAAGCAGGCTGCTCTTTATTTCCCACAAATCAGATCTCTGAACAGAAACCCCCAAGAAAACTGATTCAAGTCCAGCAGAATCCCTTTGGCAACCCTCAGATCCAGTGTTTCGGGCATGAGGGGTCTCTTGAATTTCCCAGAGCACAGTTTAAAGATTTGTGCATAACGTATGCAAAAAAAAAGAGCAACCATCTAGTGAATAAACTCAACTGTCAGTTATTCTGTAAGCCTCACTCAGCTCGACTGTTTTAACAACAGAACTGTTCCAGTCAGCAGCAGGGCAAGGTCTAAATGCCCCCTGGTTTGCCTGACTTAATTTATGATGTGGCTTAGGTACCGTGAGGCACAGGGCATCCCCTTTTATATTGTTCCTTACCCCCCAAAATCCATCCTTTCATTTTAAATACCAATCTCCAGCTGTGATGAGTCACAGGATCAGGAGGAAAAAAGTGTTTCTCACACTTGGGCAACGGATGCCACGACGCGCGGCTGCGTTCGCCAAACCTGAAAGAACCGCTCGGTCCCGATCATCTCCACGGGGACTACCTCGGGTACCCAAAGATAGCAGTGCTGACATTTAAAGTATTAATTAATTCACCACACATCAAAGCACGCGAGACTGTTGAAGGAAGATGATGTTATGAAGATCTGCACAATTTACCACGAGTGACAGCTCATTCTGGTATTGCCGGTGTACGCCCTGGGAGATGCTCACTCTCCCTCTCCGCCAATCCAAAATGGCCACATTAAGGACCTCAGCAACGTTCTGCAGCTCATCACTGGGCAGCGAGTCCTCTGTTTGCAAGGTGTGAGTGAGAAGAAACAAAGTGTGCACACCTCTAGAACCATCCTGAACCCAGAAAGCCGAGCCAGAGGGAATGTAGCGCTGGCGGTGCAGTGCCTGACCTCCCTAGGATGTGAACGTGGAGAAAAAGGCACCGGGGGCCTTCAAGGCTGGAATTCCAGCTTTGCACCAGTGACTACCTGCACTCAGGCCAGCAGTAGGAAGATCCTGGTATTCAACTACTGAGAGCAGCAGTGAAGGGCGTGGGGGTGCTGGTGGGTGGAAAGCTGGACGCAAGCCGGCACCAAGCGCTCGCAGTTTCAAACACTCTCCTCCCAACAGTTGTCTCCTGCTGCACGTGTCTTTCACAGGCTAAAGCAGTGGTAGGAGCTGTTCCCTGCAAATGCTTCCTGTCACACCAGCTGTGTTCTGGCCAAGTGAATTCGCTCTTCAATTTGCAGAGCTCACTTCATTCTTGTAAGTGTTGTTTCCCACATGCAGATAACAAGAGCTTCTCAAATCTACTTCCAGGCTTTAGCAAACCAGCACCCTCCTCTCCGTGGCACCCGGCACAGAGACTGATACACTACACCCCGGGAGTCCAACATATCCGACAGATTATTTTATATTGCATTGCTCTGACAAGTTAACCCCTGGAGGATTTCTGCTCAGCAAGGAAAATTATGTTCAAAATCTCCCTGATAGACACATTTCCAGGTTAGCATCCCTCCGACAAAGTAAATGCAGAGCTGAGATCAAACTGCAGATAGGAAAGCCAACCAGACGTACCCTCAGCCGGTGTAAACTGATGTCAGCTGTTGAAGTCAAGGGGACTATAATGGAACTACTTATGGTGGCAGAAACCTTGAATTTGTGTAGTATTAAAAGCAGCATATGCTGGGAACAGCCGATGAAAGGAAAGTAATTCTGAACACGAAGCTGTATGTGTAACCTGTATCCTCACCAGATTAAGGTACACATGGGGACTAAACGTTTAGTTGTGGTGATTTAAGAACAGACTTTTTATCTCTCTCATTAAGTATATACTTAACTACTAGCCTACGTAAGTTGGTTCAACAACTGCCATTAACACATCAGGAGCCGTTTCTCTCCGGTGTTGCTGCACTCTGGAGTACATCGTCAGATGCCCAGAGAATCCTCCTGGCTTCACTCTTGTAAAAAATTTCTCCATCTGGGAACCTTATGGAAAAGTCCACACATCCCATCTCGGCGATGAGAGGAATGTGATGGCTGAGTTGCAGCACCCTGAATGACAGCACTTAGGAGTGGAAACGCTGACAGACCCAGAGCTACGGGGACGCCAGCGCAGCAGACTTTGCGAGGAGCCCGTTACAAACACACATTACAGGATGCATATGAGCTCCCAGAACAGCTCCACTGCAGCGTTCAGATTTACCCTTGAAATGGATATCTACTTTTTAGATTCATCTTTTCAACAGTTTAGCAGTTGCTTCTGCAACCAACTCGTCTTATTGTGACTCTTTAAAAATCAAATAAATAAAGAAAAAAAAAAAGAGAGAGAAAAAAGAAAAAAGCTCAAGGATAATCAGGTCAAACATTAATATTTGATTGTATATTAAATATTGAGGGCATAGGAAGATACACACAATACTAACCAAGACCATTGTTTTTCTCTTTCTGTGTTTTAGAAGAGTATTGATGTTCTGGTGGTTACAGGGTATGACTAGAACCCAGGAGATTTTTTTTCTGCCTGTCTTCAGCTTTCCTGGGGCAAGTGGTTAATCATTCCTCATCCTTCTGTGCAGTATCTCGTGTACAAAAGGGAAGGTGTCTTCCTGTAACTGGTTGCCCATGTCTGAGGCAGTGAGGCCCTGATGAACCCTCTGAGGTCTGGCTTTATATGAATAATTAATTACTCTTGTTATACCTGGGAGGTACCCAGAGCCAGCTACTCAGTATCTTTCATATGTCTTGTCCCTTCACACTTTTCATCTAGGGTTATAACTCAGCACTTCACAATTACAAAGGACTTAGTACAACACGACCCCACTGGTACCAGGACTACCAGTCAATGCTGCTGTCACCAGAACATCTTCCCATGCTTTTAGTTTGCAAGATTTCACACTTTTCAGTCTCCTGGGCTTGATGTTAATGTCTCTGCATTTCCTTGGCTTTTTTTGGGTTTTTTTTGCAAGCTAAATAGAAAGGGACTGTACTAAGAGAATAAATTCTCATTTATAGAGGCAACTACAACCCAAGACCTGTGGCTCCAAGCCTGCTGCTTTCTCTGATACATTACCTACAACCTTTATGGTCTGAAGAAGACTCCCAGGGAGGTGGACCTCAACTGCTTAAGCACAGTTTGCCTAGGTTAAAAATCAGCCCGTTTGCTCACAGCAGTTTTCCGATAGCACAGCCACCAAAAGCAAAAAAAAACACCACACCATGTTATTTTCATAGCTCAGAAGTTGTTTTTCCTGCTATTAGCAGCAACAACCTGGGGGAATTGATTACACAGGTGAGCCTCTACCTAATAGCTGTGTTTATCATCTCGCCTGCCATGGTGGGAGAGCTGCAAGTTCTTGAACAGACAGATTGAAAAGTTGCCTTTCTACCCTCGCGCACAGCTCGGCATCCTCTGCGAAGGGCTGGTTTGCAGCATATGGCACTGAGCACCCACTCACTCCTCAGAGGATGCTAACAGATCGCCCTGCGCCAACAACAGTAAGCCAGGGGTAGGATATATAATTTTCTTTTCTTCTGCTGGCTCCTGCAGATATCTTCATGTCCTTTCTTGTGGAAGCTCTCTAATTAACACGTCAAAGAACTGCGCTGCAGTCTGACTCACAGAGTCACAGAATGGTGGAGGTTGGGAGGGACTTCAAAAGATCAGCGAGTCCAATCCCCCTGCCAGAGCAGGGTCCCCTAGATCAGGTCCCACAGGAACAGAGCCAGGGGGGTTGGGAAAGTCTCCAGAGCAGGAGACTCCACAGCCTCTCTGGGCAGCCTGGGCCAGGCTCTGTCACCCTCACTCTGAAAAAGTCCCCCCTGATGTTGCCCTGCACCCTCCCATGCTCCAGCTGCACCCCTGGCCCCGTGTCCTGTCCCTGGGCATCCCTAAGCAGAGCCTGGCTCCAGCCTCCTGCCCCTCACCCTTTCCATCTTTAGAAACACTGCTGAGCTCCCCCCTCAGTCTCCTCTCCTCCCAGCTCCAGAGCCCCAGCTCCCTCAGCCTTTCCTCAGCAGGGAGATGTTCCCCTCCCTGCACCAGCTCTGGGCTCTGCGCTGGACTCTTGGGAGCAGTTCCCTGTCCTTCTGGAGCTGAGGGGCCCACATCTGGACAAACCATTCCAGATGTGGCATCACTAGAGCAGAGAAGAGGGGAAGGAGAACCTCTCTCCACCTAATAACCACCCCCTTCTGCAGGATGTATTAGGAGAGGTGTTAGACTTGAGTCCCTCCTTTAAGTCTTGTATTCAAAAGAGCTTTTCTCTAAGAAGACAGAATGCACATTTCTGTTACACGTCTCTGCACCACCCCCTTCCTAAAACTCTTTCAGCACTGACACCAACAGCACACAGCTGGTGGCCCTCAGCAATGCCTGTGCTGAAGGCACTGTGAGAGCAAGGCCTCCAGAAGCAGAAAATGGCACAGAAGAACTTTACACTTCAACCTGCAATAACTAAAGAATTAACAGTCTCTCTTTCTCTGCAGGTAAACACATCAGTCCCAGTGCAGCCCCTGCCAGCCCTGTACAGTATCTTCAATTAACTGTGGATCAGAACTCGAGCATAATAAAAATAATCCTTTATCAGTTAAGCTTATATTTCATTAGAGGATTTAGTGTAATGGAAGATGTAATTCTTGCTGCAGGTTTCTAGGTGTGGCAGTTGTGTGAATGAACACCTTTCCACAGCCATCACTATCCACTAATCCAGAAGGTGTACTAGTAAAGGGTATTTAAAACAGAATAAGACAGTAACACAAATCATTACTCCTTTCTAAAGCCCTAAAGTGTCAGATCTTTAGTCAAACTTTTCCACTTTTGGAAAAACTCTAACTAATTCACTCAACAGGTGGCTGAGCTTTTTACCTGAAAATTTCCAATAAAAAATTTCTTGCACCTTCATTACTATTTCTGAGCTCAATTATGATTTAAAATTTGACAATTGTAATACACACACATTATTTCATGAGGCTGTTGGTTCTAAGAGGCTTACAAAAACAAAGTAAATCCTTCCATTTTGATAAATTCAAATATGATTTGGTGCAAGTATTGTAACTTAAATATAAATCCATCCTTTGGAACTCAGTGCACCATTAACCCTCAGCCACGTTTAATAGGCTTCAGGAAGTTTAGTGTATACCTTGTTTGCCATCACTGCTATGTTGTGGTACTGAGAATTCAATGAGATGGTCATCTGGTATCACTGGAGCTTTTTCTTTCAGATAATGTTCTCCTGCTAGAAGAGGTGAATGTAGGGCACTAAATCAGCTAATAATCCTTTTAAGAATAAAAAAAAACCCAGTAGATTTACTCATCTCATTGACTTCTCTTGATACAAGATGCTCTCCTTGTCCTCTGGGATTATCCAGAAAATGAAAGGTCACCCTCAGCAAGAGGGAAATGTTATAAATAAGCTGTTATAAATAAAATATCTTCAGTACGTAGAACAACACTATCACGCTCCTGTACACTCAGTGTATCTACAGGCAGACCCACATTACACCAGCGTGAGCTCCAACCTGGAAAAAATATTAACATGTAGCAAGCTCCTTAACACCTCTGCACAACAATGAAGCTATCTCCTTACATGTCCAAATGTCACAACTGGCAGAGTGGCCTTCGAACAGCAAGAGGCTAAATAAACAGAGCAAGCAAGAAGAGAGTTGTCAACACTGATTTTACTAAAACAAAGAAGCCCTGAGCTCCAGCTCCTCCAGTGTGACCACCTACCTGTGTAAATAAACCTGCCCGGCGCGCCTTTGCAGAACTGTTTGGATTTGTATGATAATGTCACTTCGACCACGCCGGGAATGTGACGTGGAGGTGTCTGGACTCGAATGGCATGAGGCGTGATAAGCTGGGAAATAACAAAAGGAGAGTCACGATTATGACATGTCTGTTATTCCCCCTGCTTTTGCTTTTCACCCTCCCATTTGCTGTGAGCAAATCCATTGCTTATTCCTACACAGGAGACACTATAGATCAGGCAGGTCATACATCTGGTCTAGCTTCTTCCCTCCAGGAGAGGAAGGCACATTTGTGATCGGGAAAAGCCTGTGCCCATTGGCTCACTGCTGGCTTAGTGCTGAACCCAGAGGGAATTTGTTCTCCTTCCCAAACTGTAAGCCTTTATTTCTTTACCTTTACCTGTTTCCAGATGCCTAGAAATGTTAGAGTCCATTCTGGATATTACTGGGCAGTTGGCCTCAATAATATCACATAGCAAGTCGTTCCACAGAGAAAACACATTCCAGAAATTTCCTTCACACAGGTTTATGTTGCCCTCCCTACACACCACTATTTTGGTACCATTATTGGAAGAGGAATTAACACCATTGCCCCCCTCACTTTCCTGAGAAAAGGGGGATTCCTTCAATTTAGCAACAGGGAGGCAGCTCTACCTACCTCACTCCACACAAGCATGGTTCCAAATACAACTTGCAGCCCATCAAAGAAGTTGTCTCCAATGATGATCACCATCGCTCCCCCTGTAGTCCAGCCTTCGCTCGGGCTGATGGCTTTGATGCACGGTGTGGCTGAACAAAACAAAAAGCACATCAGAGCATCAGGTGATGATGTGGGTTAGTTTATTCCCCCCCCAGCTTTGAGACCGTTTGCAACACTGGGTGCAAACCCTTTCAGGAGATGGATACAAGAACCTTCTGCGCACGTGAAGCAGTCTCAGGGGGTTTAGCTGCAAACTGTAGCTTGGAGCAGCTTCACCTGCCCGCTCCGGGGAGTTCCTGCGCCGCTGCGGCCTCTCAGCTGCCACGAATTCCCCAGGCCTAGGACAAGTCCCCTCCAGCCATTCACCTATGAAGGCTGCTTTTGCCATTCCACAAAACCCGGTAAATAAACACATAAATAAATAAATAAATAAAAAGCATGTTTTCTGCTTTTCTAGTGTTAATTACGTGCCTATTCATTACTGGCACTTAACATTGTGTCATTAAAGCCTAATAGGCCAACTGTAGTGGGTGTAAAAGTGAAACGCTTAAATGATTGTGCAGAGGCTGTTTTTTTAGAACAAAAACCCCACTCACTCGCACATGATCACAGAAAAGCTAAACCCTGTGGAAGAGAGGTAGATTAAGATTTATTAAATTTATCAACGGGTAAAAAAAGATATGAGAATATCAAATGTTTCCTCCAATTCCTATCTGGAGACAATTTTTAACAATTGTCTTGATTTTATAGAGTAGATTTCTTTTTTTTTTTTTCCCCTTCTCTCTTCCATATGTTCAAGGCCTCTGGACTATACATCCCATCAGGAACCCAATATGGTTTCCAGGCCATAACCAAAGTCAATCCATCACTCCATTCCCAATGTTGACAGGGTCAGAGGTGGAGGGGAACTTTGGCAGTGCTCCAAAAACATGAGACTCCTTTGAACAGCCAGTCAATCACATCCAATCAGTCAAGGAAAAACTGGATGGCTTCCTAGGCTAGGAATCCTGGGATTTTCCTTCTACCATTTCACTGCCCGCTGGGGGAGAATTAACACCACTCTGAATTCTTTACTGATTCAATCATTTTCTTCCAGTTCATTAATTCTTCTTTTAGGTTGATATAGGGCACAGTTAAGAAGTGGGGCAGCAAAACATTATAATGAAATAATATCCTTGCTTGTCTTTTCTACTAACATCACCAGCTCTTCTCACTTTCACTAGCTGCAGGGGAGGGAAAAGCAGGCACAGATAGCATTTTCTGGTCATTTGGAGCACTGTCTGCGCGAGAGGTGGGACGCCTCGGTAATGAATGCACGGGAAGAGGGAGAGGAGGGGCCAACCATTTTGAAGCTTAACAGATACAAGAATTTGTAATTGCTTTAATATAGTCCAAAAGCCATCCTGAAGCTGGCCATGAGTCTTGCTTAGCCAAACAAACTCAAATCAATTAGTGTCAGCTCCCTCCTGCGCATTGCTGTGCTTTGCGCATGGTTTGTTTAAGGGAACCAGTGACACTTTTTCATACACATCTTGTGCTGCAACAGTTCTGTTTAACTAAGATGTCATGTTGCCTAATTTGCCTGAAATCAAATCTATCCCAGCTGAGCGAGAAGCCTGAAATTTAGATAATACTTAGTGTGTTTCTGTGGTTTTCATCTTTGCAGTACATACTAATTAATAAACTGGGGGGGGGAATGGGGAGCCAGTCTCTTAGATGTGAAGAGGATCATATTTTGCATGCAGTAGACACAGTTTTCCTTCCTCTTCCTTCTCTAAACCCCCTGAGGTTCTGTTGTTCCCCCTTAGCTCCCCTTCCCTCCCAAAAACAAACAGAAATTGCAGAATGGGTAATGTGCTTTTGCATTCATTTGCGTACTGTCCTTCATACAAATAGCCCACCTTCTGAGGGGTCAAGCCTCCTCGCTCTCCGCCCATGCTTGGAGTTGTTGTGAACAAACATGTTGTCAGACACGGCCAGTACGTGCCCGTCCACGTTCACCGTCGTCGATAGCACAACCTGGGTATTTAAAAGGGAAGAAAAAAGAGGCAGGTGAACAGCTGACTTATTCAACTTGTTAAGGATTAATTATTCAGTTTAGTTAAAAACCTCATTCTGTTTCTAAAACGGCATCATATCCTGCAGGGTTTACTCCCTAATAAGAAGGGGAGAAAATATTTTCAGCCTTCCTTCTACGCATTAATTCCATTTAACGCAGCATCCTAAGGGCCACATAAAGTCCTTACTGTATAATGAACCAGCTCCTACAGATGGCCCTAAATTTCGTTTCCTACGATGCACTGTAGCATAGCTGATGGCAAAGGGGTCTATACAGACCAACCAGGAGGGCAGGCTGCAGAGCACCACAGCAATTTGCCCTCTGATACACAGGCACAGATTCAGGGCCATCTGCTGCGCTGCGCACACATGCAAATGGATCTGCATCTGCTTCGGAAATACAGGTCTCCATTGACTGAGCAAAATGGAAACTCCTACCATGTGAAAACAGGGCCTGATATCATGTCTGGCTTTTGACATATGCGAGTTTAGTGCCTCTTGAAAAGCATCTGAGCCTGAGGACCCCAAAGCAAGCAGCAGTTTTTAAACCTTAGTTTCCAACACTTATGTTGCTGGGCTCCCATAGCATATGAATTCTTAGAGGAAGTAACGGTATATGTTAATTAATCCCACATAGTTTTCCCTTTATAATACAGTATCCAAAGCTGTAAATCCTATAAATCCAGAAATGTACATACCTTTAAACAACAAACATTAAAGGGAAAAAAAAAAAAAAAGACCAAACCACATTTTAATGACCGAAAGAAGATGCACCTTATTGAAACTTTCAGGCTGGTGTAAATCAGCTTAATCCCATTACAGCGACAGCTAATTCCCAGCTATTGAGAATCTGACCCTGGATGTGTTTGTGCATTTTCACAGATCCAGCTGCCATAGTCTAGGTAAGAGAATGTCCAGCTCTGATTGTTGATAAAACTATATTCAGTGCACAGGAGGAGGAACCTTGCCCTCCTGCAGGATTCTCTAGTTTAAAGAACACTTTCTTTCTTGAGACAAGTTTAATCCATTCCAAAAGGCTCTTGTCATACTGTACTCTTATACTTCTCAAACATTCTTGTCACCAAATGTGTTGCTTTTGTGTGCCAACTTATTTCATCATTGCACATTTGGGTGGAGTGGGACTCCTGTCCAAAGTGAACATTTCCCGCATGACATCGCTGAACCCACTCAGATGCACTTCATTATTTTCTGTTAAACAATGGAAATAAATTTTAATCTCTCACTGGCCAGCACAGAGCACAGTGTGGCAACAGGGGAATAGACCTGAATTATTCCAGTGTCTGAAATATTTACGACAAGTGTTTAAATTGTAACCAAATGTAAATAAAAAGTATATCATATATATACAGTTACACTATATAATATATACATATCTGAACTCACATACACAGGGTACGTATGTGATAAAAACACACCCACATGCTCTCAGTATGAGGTCTTTATAATCTGTGCAGACTTCAGGCATAGACACGTCCCCTGTTTGAATAACCACTTGGGTGGAAACGTTGCGCACAACACAAGAGCCACGTTCCAGTAAGAGCTGGAGAGATCCCTGCAGCATGAGCAAGAGCAAGCAGCGGTCCTCTGCTTAGAGGAGGAGTGCTGAGCATCCTCTGCTTCCTGAGCCAGCAGGAATGGAAGGTGCACTTTCAGACCTCTCTCCAGGAGCGGTTCCATTTTTATTCACCTCTCCCATTCATCACAGGAGGGTCAAAGCCACTTGGCATTTCACGGGCTGGGACCCAGGGCAAATAAATACAGCGTTCTCAGGGACGGGACAAAATGCAGTGTAGGTCTGGACCAGAACATTCTGAGAGTTTGGGACCTTATTTGCAGTAATCTCTAAGGTACTGCAGGAATCCAGCAGAGACCTCTGCTGCCTTTGCTACACTACTGCTAGCCAACTCGTTACCAGTGATGTGGAGTAAGAACCTAGGAGATTAGGGGCATAAAAATTACTGAACATCTTCACCTTGCTTCAGTCATTCCCTCTTGCCAGTTCACTGCAGAGGGGCTGGACTAGATGACCTTTAAAGGTCCCTTCCAACCCAAACCATTCCATGATTCTGTGACTCTACAGAGATGACAATCCAATTGTTTTATACTGAAGATTAAAAAACAATGTTTTATGGATAAAAGGAAGAGGAATGTGCATTCCACTATGGTCTCTAACTCCCAGGCCCTTCCCTTTCACAAGCCAACGGCTTTCCCCCAGTGAGTATTTCCTGGGTCACGAAGGGTGACCCTTTCCATCTGGAATCAATCAGTCAACTCCTGACAACTTCCTGAAACACCTCACTCCATTTCCTGTTCTCTCCCCCTTCTCTCTTTCCCCCTGGTTTGCTTCACTCTTCAAAACTGCAGGCCACAGCAGCTTAATGTTAGAGGGTCAGACACAGTTAGACTCCAAAACACTACACAAGAACACCTTTGACCTTCAAAAATCTTTACATCTTAGCTAAACAAATCAAGGTCAACGTTTCTTACCATTACCTTGTTAACCATTTCTATGCATTTTTGCCAATACCCTTCTGAACATGTATTTATCAATAACACTTGTTCTCCTAACACCGTAAAACTTCCCAGGCCTTTTGTTGTTGGGTTTTTTTAAACCAGTAGTTAGTGCCGATGAAAGGTGCTGTGCAAACTTCCCAGGAGATTAAATTCTCAGGTTTGCCCACAGCACTGGCAAATTACTGACAAATGGGTTTGATGCGTTTGTCTTTTCTGGATTTGATGGCACTTCTTCTTGGGTATGATAATTCAGCTTCTATGCCTATTCAGTTGATGGTCTTTTACCTAAAGTCGGTAGTTAATGCAAAATGTGAGTCTAAAGGAATGGTCTGAGAACACCAAAATATGTCAGGTAGGCTGTGAATTCCAGTAATTGTAGCTGAGGGCTGAAGCTGGCGCCGACAGCGTGAAGACTAAAGGTTTTGTGCCACCCAACTGCTGGATTCAACCAGAGGACAACCAGCCAAGCAAGAAGGAGACAGGGCAATGTGTCCTTCCTTCAGCCACCCAAACGTGTAGGTTCCATCTCTAGGAACAGCGAGGGAGTTACAGGATTCTAAGTGGTGCTTTCAGCAGTTCTTAAGATTCTCTCTGCAACCCTGCAAGTGTCTCATTAGCTATGAAGCCACAGCCATAAAGCAACGATTCCCCAGCAGTGCTGAGGAAATGCATGTGCTGTATCTCCACATTATTTGTGTTTGCCAGGTGGATTTCTGTAACGCAATCCCTGCTCAGAAACCACAATGAGGGTTCACCTACCACGACACTCAAACTGTCTTTAGCACATTAAGCTCAGGCTCTCTGAGCTGCACTGCCCCTCCTTCACTCCCCTGCGCAGTTGAAGTGTTGTATTTCTTTACAAGCCTTTACCTGCCTACTACAACTTCTCCTCCCCCCTCTACATTATACATTATCCCAGTATTTGTGTCTTCTAAAGGACACTCCTCTTCAAATCACACATATGCAGCGAGTGCACTTGATCATAGATACAAAAGCCCTATCACTCATAGACACCTATTTAGACATATGGTACAAACATTCCAGGCATACAGGCATTTACTTCCATGTAACGTATCTCATCACTGTGTAAATGATCTCTCTCAAAAAATTCCTGTTACCATTCCAAGTGTGGAAAAAATTCTTTATGACACTGTACATCTGGAAACAATATTACATTCCTGATGCACTTTCCCTTAGAACTCTTTAGTCACAGCACCGTGTTATTTTAACTTTTCAAAAGAATAACTACTATGAGGATTTAAAAAATTATCATCATCATTATTATTATTTTCCAACTGGGTGGAAGAAAAGATGTCAGGCCTCATCCTGCTGTCTTCACTTGGACAGGGCTCCCATTGATGTCAACAGGCATTTTGGGTGAGCGAGTAATACAGGAGGAGATGCTAGAATAGAAAGTGTTTGCTTCATCGTTGGATTAGGACTAAGATAAACAATGTGAAAAATGCCAGCAGCCTCTCTCTGCTCAAAACTTCCATTGAATTCGTTGGGAAATCCTTCCCGAGCCCCTGAGCCTGCTGCAGACTCCGTGTTCACAGAGAAAGCTCTGCACATGGCCTTCATTTCAGGAGCGGGGCCTCCTCCGATTATAGGGGCACAGGGCTAGGAGATAACTTCTGGGTCACTGACATTTAGTCTCCTGCTATTATAGACCACCAAACCATGGAACTGCTTCTTTAAAATTGTCTTAAGCCATTTCAAGCTTTTGCCTGTGGTGCTCCTCTTCTTTTAAAGCCTACATGTCCTGATTGTTAGGGAATTTAGGGTTTACAGACTCTGAGTTTCTTCCCAGTCAGTCTACACTTAACACTAGCTTTAAAATTATTATCTCCCATCCTGATCCACCTCAGGATACTTTTAGACAGCAGTTACGTCCCTTCTCAGTGCGTGTCACTGAAGTATTTGAGCCAAGGTCTTGTCCACTCCCCAGTCACCTTAAAGACCCATTCCTGCACCTGCTCCAGTTTCAGTTTCATTCTCTTCTGAGCACAGCTAAACCAGTATATTGTATTCCAAACAAGAAATCAGTGGGGTATGATGGCACAAGCCCATCCTCTTTCTACGGGCAATGCTCACCTGAGACACAGCATCTCACCTGTGGTTTGTTTTAATGGACAACACACACCTCTGGCTACTCCCTGTCACAATGGCTATTGGGTCGCCAGCTCTGAGCGCATTAAGATCCTCGAGACTTTTGCAGTTTCAGTCAGCCCTTCCCTTATTCAGACAGAATCTAAGCTGACATTGCCTTTTGTTGGGTCAGCACTAGCTGATGAAGAAATCTGCCACCCAGTAACAGCTACAGACTCTGCTGATAGTAGCTTCATCTGTTTTGCCATCTCTACCTGGGAAGTTAGTCTCCCATAATGACATTATTCTGTGTAGTATTCACCCCCAACAGCAGTTCAGCAATTTCTCTCTGTACCCAAATCTGACCATGGGGGTCTCTGGCACAATCTTTCACCATCAATCTGAAAAGGATTTTGATTTAGGCCAGTTATGTTTCATTCTTGCTATCCCTTTTTGTTCCTTGCAGTCTACATTCCTAACTCACAATATTATCCCACCACTCTTACCCATTTTTCTTTTCCCTGAATGACACAGATCCTTCAGTGCTCCGCATTAGAAGCTGGCTGGGTGAATTGTCAAACACAGACAGCTTTGCTCACGTGCCTGATGATGAACTGATCCAACCACTCTGAGGTCAGGAAGGAAATCTCCCCAGGGATCCACCTTGTTATTTTTCCTTTCTCTTTCTCCCTATAGCACCTAGAGGGAGATACCTGCCAGGAAACATTCTGTTATCATGATTTCTGCTGGAAACAGAGGGCAATTGCTGACCTTTCTCTTTTTGTTTCTAAAAAAGCATGTTGGTTCAAAGATGACCATTGTTAGTATTGATGTTCTGTTGCCTTGTCCCATTCTCTCACTGTAGGATCTGTTTAATCAGTGTGTTCCTGGATGAAGCAGAATTCCCAGTCAACAGGAGCCTAATGTGTTAGCACCAGGTCCCAGCTGAAGCGTTTTAGCTGAAGTGCCTCATCTTAATTCCACAGAATTATTGTCCCCCATTACACACTGGTCGTTACCATTAAGTATCATTGGGCTTCAATCAAGTTCTCGAGGAGAAGTCCTCATTAAATGGAGGGCATCATATTTATTTTTTTCCCTCTGTTCCTGGGAGAATCACTCACGGGGAATAAGAGCAATGACAGTAAGGACAACACCTATGCAGCCTCAGATCTGCAGAGTAGCTGAACTCAGAGAGTCAGCACTGGAATGCTGGAATGTGTGGCTGGAATGGGTGATTTTAGCGCACTTGTTCTTTCAGTTTTCCACTAAAAGCTGTATTCAGAAATATTTTAATTGATAAATAATCAATATTTGCTTCAGTTAAATTCACAAGGATGTATTACTCCATTTACACATGTATTTGGGCAGCCATCAAGCTGCTAAGGAAGTATCCATTATTCCCAGAAAGATTCCCTTTCCCTGCTTTAGCCACTGACAGACATTGAAATGAGTGATTTACAGTAAAATTCTGTTAGTACTGAGGCAAAAAAAAACCCCAACACTCAAATAATTATCACACATCCTTTAACTTCGGAGGTAGAACATTTTTTTCAACAAGAGAAAACCTTTGTATTTGATTAAAAAAAAACCAAAACAAACAAAAGAAAGATAGGAGATTGTTGCTGTCTCTTTGAAGCAATACTTAATGTAAAAGCCTATTTCAAACTGTTAGTGTGATTGCAAAGCAGCTGGTGTTGCTTTGCAAACTAAAGAATTATTCTCAAAACCCACCTCTCCAGGCAGCTGGAGCTGTAGTAAATTTACAATGCAATGTTCATGTAACTTTTCAATCCCTTTTTCTCTCCCTCCCACCCACCCCCTTTTTGAAAATGGGTGTGATACAAGTAAAAAGTGACAATGATTTTAGTCTAATACATCGCTAACTATACTATAAAATATCTACATCTTCTATCTAGAAGTGAGGCTGGGGCCAGGCTCAGAGGCTGGATCCCAACGCCCTGGAACTTTGGTTATCAGCCAACCCAAGCCCAAACTGTGCAGCCTCACACCCATCTCTAATCAGAAGCATTAACTTGACACTTTTCCAGACATGAGTAACCATTCTTTCATGCTGGAAGACCTCAATAAATGCATTGTACAGCACTATTTCCATGTCTCTTATTTATATTTGTGTCTCAACAACAAAGTCTGAGCTTTGGGCTTTCATTCAATCTCTTTTAAAGAGAAAACAGAATGTTGGTTTTTTTTTTGATGAGACCCTTTCAGTTCCAGGTTTCAGTAGCAATTTAAATGAGAACATTGATATAAGGATTTTCTGTTCTGCTTTTTTTATATAACCATTAAAAAAAAAAAAATCTTAATGTCTCCTGGAGACCTGACAAGCCCTGCTCCACTGAAATGAATATATTTGGTTCTGCAGAAAAACATAAGTACAAATTAAAAGATACTCAAGTGAGCATCGCTGCAAAAAGTCTGTTTGCCTAAGGAAAGTTAAATGTGTGGAAATGTTGGAAAGAGAGGGCCCTTAATAACAACAGCTGTATAAATAACTTATTAGGAGAAAAACAATAAAGGTTTTAGATGTGGCCCAAGAATAAAATGTAATGAATTAAATCATAAAATGAATAAAGTACCCTACTGCACCGTGCTTTTTGACTCTGGTTTTACTCTGCTCACATGTTCCTGTGCAGGTAGGACAGACACCTGTCCTTTCAAACCTAATAAACAATTCTGCACAGTAATTACCTCACCTGATTTAAGTCTTCACAATTAAAACGAACATGCTCACAGTGTGCAAGCACCCCACTAATATTGGAAGTAATCCATCTTTTTTTCCCCACTTCTGATTTTAAGTGTAGCTGAGAGACCACCCTCAACTGGCAGCAGTCAAAAAAGCATCTGCTCGAATTTAAACCACAAAACAAAATCACAAAACAAACAAACAGACNCAAACAACCAGACAAAAAAGCAACAAAAGATCAAAAAAAAAAAAAAAGGAGGATCCAGAGGACAGTGGAGCTTTGAAGAGCACTCCTAGCTCTGGTCACACTCAGGGAAGTCAGGCTTCTATCCTTGGAAACAGCCAGGCAGACAGCAAACAAGCTGTCTGTGCTCATTGTCTTTACAGTTCATCACAGCTAATTTCCTTTGGACCACAGGGCTTTTTTTACTCCCAATGTGTAAAATTTTAGCAATTGAACTACTTTTTGTATCTTTTTTTACACATACTGACCTCTGTAGCCCAGAACAATGCTCAGCAACCGACGCATCCAGTTTTGAACAAGCCTGAATGAAGATCCTGCTTTCTCTCAAAACCTCAAGTATTTTGCAATTTGTCTCTAAGGGTTCATTTTTTGTAGCTCTGAAAAAAAGGCTTGTCAACATTTCGGGGTTTGACAAAGAGTAAGCTAAACCTCGTGGTTTTCTCTGATCTTGATTAATTTGGGGGGTTGAATTTAAATCTTGCAATGCAGCTGAAGGGCTATGAACTCCCATGCACTGAAAGTGCAAGAGGAGTTTAAGCAAGCCCTGCAAAACAGAACCAGAGAGTTTCACTTGGCTTTATTTTTCCGGCTTGGCATGTTGTAAGGCAGAAAACCCTGATGAAGAGTCTATAGCCCAGCTCTTTTCCAATAAACTGCTGATTTTGGTACAAGGATCAAAAGCAAGGCCATATTTTCTCACATACAGGAGGTGGATGGGCTGAAGGCATGAAGCATTCCATCAGTAACCATGGGGATGCTGGAAGACCCATTTCAATTTCCTTGTTCAGTGTTTCACTGGAAATTTGAAGCTGTTTAGGCTCTATAACATCACCGTCTTGGGTGTGGAGATACAGACGTGAAGCAGAGTAAGGCTGATACTAGAGAGAGATTGCTGCCAAAAAAATTTAGATCCAAAATCCTCCTGCAGTTCAGCACCTGATCAAAATCTAGGATTTCAGTTTTTCTTGCCGTAGTAGGAGGGCAGTGAGCAGGGGATTGAAATCAGATCTGAATTTCCTCAGGGTTCAGGTGTGTTCAGACCCAGAATCTCTACTCTGGCTGTTACAATCAGTGTTATTTGTGATATGGTGTTGCTGGGAATCCCCAGGTGCTAATGAGGATACCTCTGGGCAAGCTCCTAATAAAAAAAGACTGTATTTACATTTCATTGCATTCCACAATCAGCTATTCTAGCTGGCTCTAGGAAGAGCTAACAAGATCTGTTTACATCCTATAAACCGAGTTCTCCTCTACACCCAGATTTTTTCACATTCTTGGCAGATGATATCTAATTGGTGGGATTTTCTTCAGGGAAACTGCCACTTGAAGAAAAAAAATGAGCACCAGGTTCCTAACAATGAGGACCTCTTTTTTCTCATGTCTTATCATGTCTAAAAAAAAAGAATTAAGAAGTTAATGAAGCCTCTTTAAAACACTAGTGAATAAAGTTAAGTCGGTCGGGATTTTTTCTTTAAATGTATTTCCAACAAAATAAAAACTCTCCTACAGTTTTTACCTGCAGTTCTTTAAAATTTTGGGAGCTTTCAGAAGTTTTCAATTTGCAAGACTTCTCTTAAAATCTGAACTCTTTTTTTTTTTTTGTCCATTTTTGGATAAAATTATAGCTCCTGTGAAGTTTTCATTGCTAGTAAAAGTTAAAAAAAAATCAAATTAAAAGCACTTGTCTGTGAAAAGATGTTTTGGTGGAAAGTTTTAAACAACTCTGTAAACTCCTGTGGTGTTTTAACTTCATTTATAAATGAGGACACTGATGTGAATGCCCAAGCAATGAAACATGAATTGCCACACCTAAGGATGTCAGGTTCCCACTTGTGGGTCGACAAGAAAAACACACATCCCTCAATAAACTACAATCCTCCTGGTGTCAGGGATGGGACACGGTGAAGGTACAGCAATAATGATAACAAGCAGTAACGGCATTTACAAGGACAGAGCTGAGTGTCCTGGGAAGATTCCAAAGGCTCTGGCTGGCAAAGCACACAGGCACATTCTCAAACGCTCTCCTGAATCAACACCACAAAGCTTTACCAAGGTGAGCAACCCCAGGAGACGTGGAAATAAATACTAAAAGAAAGGAAAAATGGCTCATCAAAGGTCACCCAGTAAATTAGTCCAACCTTCTGACTTCCAATCCCGTATCCCTCTCCCTGGACCATCCTGCCTCTCTCCCAGCTGCACCAGAGCTCATTCTAGCACTGCTTGGCTCCAGCGTTCTCTGCTCTGCCACCACACGGAGCCACACAGTGCACCCAGGACGTGAAAGGCTTGAGCATTCTGTTTACATCTTTGTGAGGTTTATATCACAGGGAAAATACTTTTTTATTAACCACAGTTGCTTAAGAGGTTTGGGTATGAAAAGTGGGGGAGACTGCATCTGCCTTTCTCTTCACCAGTGACACACTTCACCTCCTTCTATGTTTTTATTAGCTGGTATTCACAATACATCAGCGACAGCTATGATGAAACCAGTGGCAGATTTCACTGCAAAGCAGCTGGGTCATTGTCCCATGGGTCTTGTTGCTTTGCTGCGTGAGATCTTAAAGTGACCATCACTATTTCGGCTTCTATTTTTAAAGCTGAACAGGAGGGCATGAGAGTGTTAAAAAGCAAAAGAGATGGAAAGAGATAGGGAGTGGAGGGGAAATGAGGAGACTGCTTGTGTGCCACGTACAGAGCTACTCTGAAAAATTCTGAGGCATCTAAGTATCACAAACACAATCCCTGCTGTGGGCAGCTGTATGTGCGAGTGCTTTGCCCGAGGGTGTCAAATCAAATATCCACTGCTGGTTGGTACAGCACATCACTTCCCCTTGGGGATTCCGAGGGAAAAAAGAGGAAAAAAAGAGGGGAAAAAAGGCCTAAACACAACAAATGGAGAAAAACTTCAACAATATCTGATACAGTTTATCATAATCTGTCATCATGTTTATTGGGAACAATGTAGGAGAGGGGAGAGGGAGAAGGAAAAGAAGAAAAAAAGCAGACAGGTTCATGCTGAGCCTTGTAAGACTTACCTGGAACCGCCTCATATCTCTTGGGTTTCCTGCTGTTTTCAAGCAATTCTGATTGCACTTGAGAAAAAATTTTAAGAAGAACCTGGAAAGATAAAGAACCACATCACTTCCATGAACCATAATAAAACCTGTGGTGTTACATTCTGCTTTCAAGTCCGCAGCACAGTGATTTACGTGCTGGTGTATCAGTAGAGGAGCACTGTAAGAACATTCCAAAACAGAAACAAAACAAACGGAAAAACAACCCCAACAAAGAGAAGTTACCAGAAATCAGGTGAAGTGCCACCAGTGTGACTGGAACGCACTCTGAGCTGGGCTGCTGGCTGGTGTAAATCAACATATCTACCCCGACTTACACCCCTCGCCTCCCCACGTCTGACCGCGCAGTTTTAGCCTCTCTCTTTACCTCCCCTTTGCATACAAAGTCTCTCTTTCGCTGTCCGAAGGGATTTTCCATGAAACAATACAGAAGAATAATGTCATTGTAAAAACTACAAAAACCAACAGGGCAACTCTGAAGCAGATAAGCCTTGAAACTACTTAAATGGATGAAAAAAACAGAAACAAATGCAGCTCCCGGAAGAAGCCGATGAGATTTCATCACGACGATGGTTTTAGTTATTAAGACTTCACTAACTGAAGCAGAGCAGCAGATCTTCCACGAGTCCAGATTACAATCTTACACAGATTTTGAGGGAGGATAACAAACACACCACCTGAAGTAATACATGACAGCTCACGCTGTCTGAGCAGATAAACCTATTAACATCGGACAAAGTTCTCGCGCCAATTATTTTTGCCCCGTCACATACGTCCATCTTTATGTGTTATTATTCCGTGGAGTTTTGCTTGTCATGTACACAAGTTGAATCTTCAGCATGCTTGATGGGTTTACCCAACACTAAGCACTAGAGCAGGGAGATTTTACAGGGCAGAAATATTAGGCAGGAATTTTTTGATAAGCGTTTCCACGAATTTTTGTGTCAAAAGCGGGGAGGAGAGGATTTATCCCTCTGTTATCTGATTAAATTTGTGAAAAAAAGTACGTGAAAGATCGTAGCTGTTGGATTAAAAACAAAACAAGCACGTCTTCAAAATTCAGACATAATGGACAAGAAAATTTTTTGGCATCCTCTCTTGCTAGTGAACATATTTTCTGTGTTTCTTTCCATCTCCATTTGTCGGACAAAATGCGTTTAACTGCAACAATTACAATTAAAAAAAAACAGAAAACAAAGATAGCTTTAGAAGTAAAAAGACTTGGATCTAAGAAAAAATAAATAGTTGAAGAATTGATTTGGAATACAAAGAACAATTTATTTATTTCTCTTGCTGAGTGCTTTCCTTAAAAAAAAAATAAAAAAATCCGCTTTTGCAGTAAGTTAAAGTCCCAGGTGAGCCAGGCCTATTTCCCTTTCTGTTACTATGACAACGATTTTTTACCGCAGTCCCTAAGTCCCTTCAGAACTCACACATTCATGCCTTGAATTAGAACTTTAAAGGAGAAAGATGGATATTTCCTAGGGTTTACCAACAACAACAACCAAAATAGTCCTAACGCGAGACAATAAAGCAGAAATCCGCTCTCCCTTGTTATTGCTACTTTCTTTGCGCCGCGTACATCGTGGGGTTTCTTCTCCCACTGCCCCAAACATACAAAGAAATATCGAAGGATCTGATCCATTTATATCTTGCTTGAACAAACAAAACCCTTCAAAAACCTCACGACAACTGAACCCACAAAGACCCACATAACATCGTATAAAATGACTGTCACAAAACACAGCCTTCCACTGAGCTTAACTTAAAACGTTCCCTTTCTCCTGAAATCTCTCACAAACATTTTTGTAAAGAAATATCTAAAAATATTTATTTTTCAATAAATTTTGCAGATTTATTTTTTCTCTCCGACGTTCCTTCTTCATCTCTGACTTCCAGGGCTCGCTGGTCCTCGCTGCACCGGGCTCGGGGCTCGGGCAGAGC
The DNA here is from genome assembly GCA_013399075.1 of Chloroceryle aenea. NCBI lineage: Eukaryota > Metazoa > Chordata > Aves > Coraciiformes > Cerylidae > Chloroceryle > Chloroceryle aenea. Next base: position 95,543 of record VWZY01007776.1, on the reverse strand, counting down.
CTCCTGCCGCGGTCCCTCCTCACGCTGGCGGTCGGGTTCGGCAAGAGCCACGTGTCGGAGCTCGGCTGTCAGGGGGCAACTTCTGGGAGCAGAGCCCTGCTCACCCCCTCGTATTCTCAACTAAAAATCCCACAGAACTTCACGGCTCAGAGTGGGACTGAGAGAATATATTCGATCAAATAAGTCTTACAGACTCCTCATGCTAAAACCTGTGACTTCATTTTGTTTGAATGTTTCAGTAAGCAAGATTTTTATCTGCAAAAATATTTTCAGAAGGGAAGATACTCTGCGTGGCCGCACACTCAAAGATTCACAGGAGAATTTGAGCCAGAAATGTTACTCACAAACACTCGTTTTTATCCTGCCCTCTTCTTACACATATATATATATAAAAAAAATATCTGCAGATTCATAAACAACTTCAGTTGCTGAGATCTAGCTATGGGAGGACAAAGTGCAGAATGGAACCAGACTGTATAATGAAACCAAGACAAGTAACTTTTACATAAAAATCAATGAACCACTGGCTAAGTGATTATTCTGGAGGGTAACTGCACACAAAAATCCACATGAAGTTGTTACTTTCAAGGAAAAAATAAAAGATCATTAACCAGAAAAATACACAGTTTCCTTTTAAATTTTTTTTAACACTTGCATCATTTGTCGAGATGAGAAAAAATATGACCACGAACTAGAGAATGAAGAAAATGAGAGCAAAGCAAGGTGTCTGGAAGAGAGCTCACTGTGTCAGCTGAACTGACTTTGGGAAGAGCCAAGACACTGCGGTGCCGTGTGTTACACAAACCCCGAAAAGGTGGCTGCAGAAAGGTTCACATTCTAGATCTATGTTTAACAGTGCCCCGGACCGAGCTGTTCAACCCTGCAAGGCCACGGACTAAATTCCTATTTTCTGCTAAATGTCTCCATGAACCTGGGGTTCAGATCCCCACCAAAAGTAAATCAGCAGCGTATGTGAAAATTAACTTGGATTTCAAAGAGATCTGCGCTGATTCACACCGAGGGGTGCATTGTCCATTAAAAATTCTCCTGCTCTCCGAGCTGCCTGCCTCCTACAAGGCAGAGCGTTCCCAGCGCTCGCAACGGCTTTGCAATAAACAGCATCCAGCACACAAACTCACAGAGCTTCAGGGGATTTCAGTTACTTAACCAACAGCCTTTTGGGGAGTCCCACTTCAGACAGCTTCAAGGTGCCTGACTTTTTGGAGTTGCCGAGCACCTCAGCTCCCCAAAATTGTGCACCTTTAAGAGATCACAAAACGGGCATCAGTAATTCCCATCTCACTTTGTGTTTTAGTACTTGAGTATTGTGGCAGGAGTCACATATATTGCCCGTGCTAAGACGTCTGTAGTTTCTTTGGAGCTCGCTGGATATGCTGCACTAAGACAGTTTTCCCTCCCAACACCCCACATTTAGATTTAGTTTTATATAGACACAAAAATGTTTATCTTTCCTCTAGCTGAACCATGTCTCTCTTTTTCTCCTTTCAAAGTTTTTCCAGATAAATTTTAACTGCAACTGGGCATCAAGTATTTGGTAGGGCATTATATATGTATATAGTTTGAGTGGTTGCATCTGGGAAAGGTATTAATATTTATTGCAGCATTAGAATAAAAATTATTTGGGGGGAGCAAAAAGGAGGGAAGTTTTAGTACTAAATGAAGCTGATTTAGGGGTAGCAGTAGAATTGCAGAAAAGATTTATTAATTTTATCAAGTGACAAACTTTAGCCAGTTTTTGGCCTTAACCTATACCTAAATCCATAAATAAAAAGCAGAATAAGAAAAAAATTAGCTCATTTTCATGTTTCTTAGCTGGGCTTTGTTCCTTGCTAAGCATGGCATTAGTGATGAGCTTAGCAGAGAACTCCAGTTCCAGCCAAGCAGGGAGAGCATGGCCCAGTCATCTCATAGATCAACATCTAAGGGCGCTGGGGGAAAACCTAAATACTTATGAATGACTAGCACTAAAAATTCTGGCACTGCTATAGAAAACCTGATTAACTTAATGCATAGACATAAAATTAATTAAGATACAATTATAGATGTATCCTTTTTTTCCTATTGTGTCTCTGATACAGTCAAGCTTTCTACCTACAGACTGATACACTCACAGAGATCTCCAAAATGCCACTTTAAATATAAATCCCTTTTTTAGGATGTAAAGGGAGCTATTTTAAAAGCTACCACTCCTCCTACTGGGAGTTACCATCGTGCTGAGGAGTTAGGTCAATGAATCATTTAAGTGCCACTTTTTCACTTCAGTACAAAGACGGCTGAGTTATCTCAACTATTTTTCAGCAATCCTATGAGCAATCCTGTCTGGCTTTGTGGGAAAGCAACCTGGGAGTGCTTGCACAGCTCATCATGCAGCTGAGAGACAGCACAACAAATTCTGTGGGCAGTGAGGAAGGGTAAGGGCACAGTCAGTTACATCTTACATCTCTCAAGCTCTTTCCAAAGCCATTGCTGACCCACACTCCCACCTTGTCCATGTATACCTGTTATTAGGTTCTGTACCTACCCGGGGCAACTTAAAAATGTGTCTAGAACTGGAAAGCATGTTCCACACCTCTGAGAATGTTTATCCTCCATCTCAGATGGTTGAGAGGACCCTTAATCAAATCCTGTTGGAGTCAGACTTCAGCAGGATGACAGAAGCCCTGCAGAGCAGTCCCAAATGCAACAGAAGGTGCAGTTTAAATAAAAAAAATCCATTAGTGATTTTTTTTTAAACTGCCCCAAGACCTGGGACTGGTGAGTCTCCCCACACAGAAGCACAGAAATAGATAACATGCTTTGTGCTTCTATAGCACCATTCTATGGGACTTAAACTTCAATTAATTCTGCCTCACAAGAGCCCTCTGCAGCAGGTGCTGGCACTCACCATTCTACTGTCAAAGCTGCCAGGGCCTGGAAACTGGGAGGGAATTGCTCCCCATCAGAGCACAGGTCTGCCCCAGAGCTGGGACCAGGACCTGGATCTCCTGACTCCTGGTTCTACATCTTAACTAGCCTTCTTAGCCACCTTTTCTGCTTTCTTAAAATACAGGTGAAGAATCAAGAGACAGAACATTGGGTATATCTTGTGAGCAGCCTCTGGATGCTCTTCACCAACACCCCGTGTGGAGCAAATGCTGAGATAAGCCTGTCTGGTTTGGATTCGTGGCCTCGGCCATTTTTTGGCATGAGAACAGGACTACCAACTCATATGAGCACATTTAACACCAAATCCTATGATGCTGCAAGCTAATGAAAATAGAAAGATACGGAGGCATTCTGCTTAAATTATTAAAGTGCTTCCAAAGAGTCACAAAGTGCACAAAGGAAAGAAGCTGTTATTAATATTTTTGCTCCAGTTAAACAATACTGAGTTTAAATGTACTATGAACTGCACAACTATCACTACAACTATCACAGACTCCAACTCCATCCAAACTAGGAATTTTGAGATCAGTCTCAGGAATTCTGAGATCAGTCCCCCATCCTCCCCTCCGCTCATCCAAGTGTGTCTTGGCATTGCAAGCTCTGAGATAAGTGTGCCAAGTAACCCCACCTGATGCCACGACGCAACAAAATAGGGAACTTTTCTTCAAATTTCTTCCTTTCCAAGGGACTAGGTCAGATTCTGCACGTTCATTTGAAGGTCAGTGTTTAAAATCAATTAATTGCCTATATTTGAGATCACCATCTTGATTTTAATGAGTATCACAGTAGAAGACTTCTTTATAATCTGAATATTTATCTCTGGAGTAATTTCATTCTATTATATCAGTGTGTATTATTAGGGACCTGATGAGAAAATTTCATACTCTTTTCCAGCAGTTATAGTCAATGTGGGATCAGGCATTGCACAAAGGCATTCTAAATGAACATAGACCTCAGCCTGCATGAGAAATGAGTGAGGTTATTACAATAATCCAGAGTATTTATATGATACTCCACAAACAGCAGCTAATTAATCTTCACAAAACTCCTGTGCATAAAGTGTGAGCCCAGTTTAACAAATGTGAAAACCAACATATGTAGGTCAAAACACTTTTCTGAGTTTGTCAGAGATTGACTGTGAGGGAAGGGAGGAGGAGTCAGATGATATGAGGTCCCAGGCCTAGGCCTGGAGAAGAGAATTTGGTTGACACTTATGCACCAAAACCTGCAGAAGAATGTTATGGCTGCTACTCCTGCCCCCAACAATGTCCCCATTTCCTGATGGGGAAAGCCAAGAAACACTTCTCTACCCTCTTGCCTTCATTCAAAGTAATTTCTTCAGTTATGGGACCGCCAGTCTGGTTAGAGTGTTCTCCAGCTCTGCACTTGGGCATGCAGAGGACAACCAGACTACTCAAGAGAGCTCCTCAGCCTGGCGTGAGACATGAGTTAGGGGTATGCGAACCTATGGGAGATGGAGTAAATGATGCTTTGAGGTCCTTTCCTCGTAAATTTTTATGATTCTTATTATTACACACCCATCTAATACTTCCTGCCACATACAGCCCCTTAACATTGCCACACCACCTTTCTCCTCAGCTCACCTCTCTGTCTTTCAGCTCCTAGTCACTGATCCTGACCCCTTTCTATGGGAACTTTTTCCTGTGCTCTACATTTCTTTTCCAGCTTTGAAAGAGATGCTTGCCAAGGTAGAGTCTGCTTCTGGAGAGCATTAAAGAGCACAGCTCGAGAGTTAACTGCACTGCTGTTTGCAGAAATGTAGCGGCCAAAGGGGAGCTAGCTTCAAGACGTGAGGGTTTTGCGTATTTGTACTTGTATTATTAAATCAAGGTGGTTTGGACCAAAATCTACAAGACATAATGATCCTTTGCACTCAGGAAAGTCTAGATCAGAAGTCTTCTGTTTAGGCCCATCTTTATTATTAAATTAATATTTAATCAATCACTAACAGCATGCTCATTCCAAGATGCTCGCAATGCAAAGCATATGAAGACATGCAGATCAGATAAGTGTAATAGAGAACAGGTGGAATTACTGCTTTTTTCTTTTTAAAAAGGAGAAAAGCTGAAAAAGGACTTGAAAATAACACGAGACATTGTATCCCTCAAATAAATTGGAAACATCAGATAATTTTAAGTACCAACCCAGTTTTCCGAGGCTAACAGTACAATGTCATTTACCAGCATCTACTGTTTAACATCCTGCTTTCTTTCTCTCACACTTAGTCAATCACTGCAATTTAGTTTAAAGTTTAAAGTTTAAGTTTTGATGTGGGATCATTATTTAGGGCCTCTTTTTCTGCACCTAATATCAAATCTGCAACTCCACCTGGAAACACCCCGGGAAGGCAGAAGGCTACCAGTGTCTGATTTGTGGAGCCTCTGGCCCCTTGCAAGGCTGAGCTCAGAAATGCTGACAATAACCCAACACGGTTGGACTTGGGTTCACGTCCGACTCCCAGTCTGGTGTCTTAACCACAGAACAATTCCTCCTCAAATACCCCATCTCTCTGCAGCCTAGAACATCATATTTCTCTCTGACTTATATCTAGTGGCTTTGGTTTTTTATAAGAGCTTAGTTTCCAAACTAATAGTAGCTGAATGCAAACCTGCAATATGTCACCCAAACCCAAAACATGTCAGTGAACTTGATATTTATATTCGGAATGTTTTCCACCTTCTGCACAATTTTCATCCCTGAAGTAAATTCATTCCCGCTCTTTCTGAGCAGCAGCAGGGCCACACATCCACAACTGCGATTCACACTCATTTGGTAAATGCTTCTTCTGTCTTGCAAAGTGATCCCATTTTCAAGAAGCAAGGGCTGAGGGGGAGGAGAGAGCGCTGCCGGTTATACGGGCAGTCATTTCTCGGTGCTGAATGGAGTTATTTGGCATGGCCACATTTGCTAGGAAAAAAATCTCCAAGGAAAAGCTCCTTGTTTGTGCACTCTGATGAAAACCCGAAACCATTAATGAAAATAATAATTGAACTCTATGGGTTCGAATTGAAAATGAAACACAACACTAACAGCGTGTTTGTAATTGCAATTGTTCTCCGAAAAGTCTTCAGAGGACCCTTTGCAATCTGAGCCGTTTCCCTTTTCCTTTGGGTTTTCCTCCTTCCTCCCACACCAAAACTTTCCAGTAACTTACAAGACAATGGCTAAAAGCTTATTTATACTGTAAGATCCATATTATTCATGCCATTTGGCACAGGACCAAATGCCATAGCATAATCAAAAGTCAATAGGCAGGGAGGTAATAGAGTAGAGGATTGGGCTGACGGGCTGTTGAAAGGGACCTTCAGATAATATTCCCTGGTTTATTACAATATCTGTGGGCTCCAACTGTGCTAAGCATTGCACAGCCACGTTGTGAAATTGTTATTGGAGAGAAGATACACAAAGGATGGAAGGAAAGAAAGGCTTTTTATACACATTGCACTGGTGGGGAAGTCAAGGCAGATAGAAATTAAGTGACTTACTCCGCAGCATAGATCAAGTTGCTCTTCTAGCCAAGAACCATTCCTGCGAGTCCATCTTTGTGATTTTACTGGTTCTTTTTAATAGTGACAAAAATTTCATAAAGCTCATTGCCTCAGAACATAATACCCAGCAGGATTTGGAAAATGCGGCCAAATTCTTCTTCATTACACTTCTGTCAGCCTCAGCAGTGCAGCCACAGTTTGGTGCTGGACTGGATCATGCAAACATGGGCCTGAGGACACTCTCCAGTACTGCTGAAAGCTGTTCGTTCTTTGGTAGCCTTATCCCCCTATACCTGTGCAAATTTAACTCTAGTTCTACTCTGCAGACCCTGCGGATCCCAAGAAAGTCTCGCACCGGTGTTCAACGGGCACAGTCTGGTCCTAGAATCACAGAATCCCTTGGATTGGAGCAGACCTTTAAGATCATTGACTCAAATCCCCACTCATTATTTTCCCATTCCCAGAGAAACCCGCGATTCCTTTGTCTTTTGACTCTTGTATCCTCTTACCCCATCGCCCTCCAAATATATCTGCCTATTGAGCTATGCTAGGCTGAACAGTGAGCACCAATTACACCAACAGCCTCGCTGCTGCTGCTGCTGCTGCTGCTGGGTCTGCTGGTTTTTACTGTTCTGCCAGATGGCAGAGGCCGGCACGTAAAAACTCTCCACCCCGCACTTAATGCAGAATTTGGTAATAACTTTCCGGTGACTCCAGGAGATCAGAAAGTTGCCCTGATGGGAACGATAGAGACGGAACCAAGGTTAGGCACCTATTTTCCACCTGCCAGAGTGGATATCACTCAGCGGAAAGCTCTCACTCATTTAGGAAGGCAAGAGCATCGCCCGTCCCTGAACTGTTTCTGTACGGAATAAACACGCATTCATTTGCTAAAGAGGCAAATTTACATCCCGGCAACTTGGGTCCAGACCCATTTTGCCTCCTCCCTTTTCGGAGGTCTATTCAGTTGGTAGATTTGCACCTATTGTACTTCTGGGTCTAGTCACAGATGACCTTGAATCTGAACATTGGTGTAACATTATATTCCTATGACAGATTTATAGATTGGCAGACAGGGGTGCATTCAGCACATTCCTTCCCTGAGACAGGACAGCATCCAATGTTTGTTAGCATCATTAAACTAAAACTGACTTTTCACCTGCTCCCATACCATATGCAGCTGCAAATTTTTAAATTAAACTATGAAGCCATGCATAAATTTACATATATTACAGACTAGCCTCTCCATTTAACATGCAAATGTACTCCAATGTTTCAGAACACCTTCTGTCGCTAATTAATTTGCTGAATTATAATTAGACTAATCCTGCATAATTAATAAGCACAGATTTTTTTTTAATTTCTAAGCAGCTTGATGAGATCATTCACTTCCTTCTATAAACTGCTAAGTAACTGTTAAAAAAAATCTGGAAAGAACATATGTGAAAAGGTATGTTTGATGTCGCATACAAATTTAAACTAGCGGGCAAGCTTCAAGAAAGTCAAGATTAATATAGGTGTATGGGGGAGGCAAAGAGCTCGTCGGCGCATTATCGTCAGGGGTGAGGACCGAGATTTTCTGTGTCTATTTTATTCCTTTTGCTTTTACCCATCGGACCTTCCAAGATCATAGACTGAGACAGAAAAGGATTACAGAACCGTATGTGGCATTAGGAGATGTTATGATATTAACACACCGCTGTATATCAAAACACTCCCCCTGTCCATGCTGTGTGCGGATAAGCTCCTTTGATGGTATTTGGAATTGTTTTCATTTCGGCTGCCAAAACCAACGGAGATCATTCTAGTGAAACAATTAAGTGCTATTAGCACTGGATTCATTCTCTAATGATTAAAATGAAGGGTCTCGTTTAATGCTGGAGAGCTTGGGTTCAGAGAAATGCACGAGCCAATGCGCTTTTGGAACACGTGAGGTGTTAGAGGCCGCAGACCAGAGACTCTGCAAAGCAGTAAACCAGCCATGTCCTAAGATCTCACCCAGCAATTCAGCTGTGCAGAGAAAAGGGGAAAGAGCATCCAAAACATCACGGGATATTTTGCAAACAAGAGCGCAAACATTAATATGAGTGAACTATATTTATAAACATGGGCACGCGCATTTGCTAGTTACTCTGGTTATTTATAGAGGGTTTGATGTGCATCTTGGCTGTATCGCTACCATCCTTTAGTCTTCACTTCAGTCTTTCTCAAGTGCAGCACTCCCCAACGCCACTGCGTGTTGACTTCAACTGTGAGTAAGCAAAACCTGATACAAGATCTCATGATTCAGCCCAGACAAAGGAAGCAAGAAAAAAAAAGAGAATCCCTACATGAGATCACTGACCCACTTAAAGCCTTTGAGTGTGCTTCTCAGTGGTGCCTGTTTAACAGAGACTTCTCTCCAGGAGAAGAAACACCATCTCAAAATTAAAAACATGGAAGAATTGCACACTTGGAATCCTGACCACTCACAAAGCATTGCAACGCCCCAAGACCTGTTCCTTGGGGCAGATTGCCATGGGACTAAAGGCCTCCAAACACAGAACAGCTCCTCTGACAGTTCTGGGTTATATGTTTATAGACAGCCCCAACAGACACTGTTTTCCTAACAGCTACTGAACATAGCACCAGATGACAAGGGAAGTTAAAGAGGAATGAAATGAGTAATATAAACAGAAAACATCTTTCTGTCTCGTACATCTCTGTTTCTTATCTTCCTATAGCCCAGCTCAGCAGACAGCAAGGATGAAATGAGTTTAAAAACAAAACAAAACAAAACAAAACAAAACAAAATAGTGACAGGACTGAGTCTGTATTTTTTCCCTCCTCATTTCTGCCTGTACCTCATTTTAAACCATGGATGAATTGGCCCAAAGATATCTAGGTCACATGGCTGAGGCAGAAATAGAATCTGTATCTCCAGAGTCACAGTGCCGGCTACACGAGCGAGTCACTGGAATTCTTTAAAGCTATTCTTGTTTTGTCAGAAGAAGATATTCTGCAGGCACAGCACATGGCCAAACCCAAACGTCAGCATCCACATCTCTCAGAAGATTTCTGATGTTCCTACCATTTCCCAATTCTTTGGCCATGGAATTTGTCAAACCTGATATGGTGACAACTGGTACTTCGCTATTGTTCCAACTCCTGGAAAAAGATCATGTGTGTGCAGGTATGCACGTGTAGAGAGATGTAATTTTGCTTTAAAGAGGAAAATGCTCAACTCTGAAACCTACCTTTTTCTGTGGGGTAGCTCTTGTCCTCAAAAACCAACTCATTTTCCAAAGGAAAAGAGTTAATTTAGACATCTATACACCATCTTCTATGCATGAAGGATATGAAAATTTCTAGTGTACAGTAAATAAATTAATACATTTAAAGTGATTCCACCTTTCACTGCAAACATTTCATTCATCTCTGCTTACTAGCCTCCAAATTTAATTAACCCTTTGATGTAGCACATGCGTGCCAGAGGCCAAAAGAGAAGCAGCTTTTTGGGGGATGAACTCTGTTAATTGGCAATGGGTGAGCCTCAAACAAGACAGCAGTTTCATCTGAAGAAACACCCCACACTTGATAAACCTTTCCAGGACCTTAATAAGGGGTGGGGTGCTGGAGGTGGGCAGAACAAGGACAAATCTCCCTCCCTTCACTTGAGTATCTGCTGGGGTTGGTGCTCCAGGGGACTTGACTTTGCCTGTTTTGACTCTTCGGGTATTTCAGGGCAACTGTCTTACCCTACAAAATTAGGATGTTTATGAAGATACCCAGCAAGGTAAGTTTGCAGTGGGATCAGTATGAGGCCCTTTAGAAAAAGCACTGCACTCAGCCACACTGTGCTAAACCCACTGTACCAAGATGCACATCTCCAGGATCCAGTGGGTCCAAACACTGTCCATCACCATCTCTGGGCTCACAATTTAAAGCTGTGGCTCTACACCCACACCCCACACCTGAGCTCGAAGCACAGGTTTCATACAAGTAGAGTCACTTGGTGCAACTGCACACAGCTCAAGACTCAGCATTTGAAAGCAGCCCAGATTTTCATGAAATCTGCCATGAAAGCCATGCCACTGTTAAGTGTGGCACCCAGAAATCAAGATGAGGCAAAATTCCAACACTTGGGCAATCAGTTTGCTATAAACTCATGGCTGCAGCAAGTTATTTTGCCTCTGGCACGTACTTTATGCTACAGGAGAAATTGCTTCTCTTCACTCCACGCGTCTCTCTCCACATGCACGCACGCACACGCACCCCAAGTTGACTGCACAGCGATGTTAACAGGAGAGGAAAATTGCTTCCTGACCTTTCCAGTGATCAATTTACACCCTGAAGCATGAGATTGGTTTCATTTCGGTGTGTATATGTAATACCTATTCCCACATCACTTTAAACAATGCAAAATTTGACGTCCACTTGAACGGGTGCACGGGTTTGGGTCTGGCTTTAGAGATGGCCTCCGTCACGACACCTCTAGCTGGTAAGTGAGTGAACAGTGCCCACGTGGGCTCTTCTGGTGAAGGTCATGGGTTTGATATCCCCCTTGATTGCTCCAGCGTTTCTATGTGCATATTCATGAAGGTGTTGTAGAGCTCTGTGTTCAGCTACAGAGTCTTACTCTCTGGCTAGAGCTAAACACATTCCTGGGGCTTCTGAGAGAGAGCCTGAGTTAACACTTGGTCATTTCAGCTCCTGGCCTTCCACCTACAGCAAGTGAATGAGGCCTGAGACATGTACAGAACACAAAAAGCAAATATCTGATTACTGGCCCTCTTTCCAGGGCAGATACAGACCTGGCTGTGGACTCTGTGCCCTTGAGGGGAACTGCAGGAGGCTGCAGATTGTGGACAGGTCTTGGTTGACCAAACTTTATATCCCCGGCCTCCATCTCCTGATCACACAACTTAAGCCAATAATTAATAAATAACTTGTGTAACCAACAGCTTCCTCTGCCTGACCACAGCAGTCATCCTCCTCACACTGGGTTCTTTGTACATGTTTTTAATCTCATTAAGTTAAGACTTCTGCAATGCTCTACTTTATGACTAGACTAATGAGCTTGTGTGAGAGCTCCAGATGCTTCCAAAGGCAGCAGCTATGATCTGTATTCTTCATTCACTTTGGATTCTAATATTCTCCCCCAGTTTGTGGAGATCATATGGGCAGATTGAACTCTGGTGAAGTAGGCACTACAAATGCCAGCGATGAGGGTTTCCCAAAAGCTGGATACAAACCCCATGCTTAACCAACTCTGAAAGACTTCTAAGGAAGAAAATCTAATCCACTTTCTCTCTCGGAGATGTACAACGTATTTTTAAGCATATGTATTATGACTTTTATATACTTCAACTGCAGGCATCACGTATCCATAGATTTGAAGATTTGGCTTATTGATTGGAAAATACCCAACTTTTGGTTCTTTAAATAACAAGGTATCATTCCAGATGCATCATCAGCCTGTGCTTTCTACTGAGAAAAGTCTCTTGGCAGTTCCCAACTTGAGGACTTCCTGCCCCGGTCCCTGGTGTACCGACAGGCTGATGTGTGCAGAGAATTTGGAATTTCTTTTCCTTCCCAAGTTCTACTGCAGCCATAATTTCCGAAGAAAAGTTTTAGAGTGCCTGCAACATTTGCTGAATGTTTTCTTCATTTATTTAATCCAGATGTTTGCATTTTAAATAATTGAAAACCTGCTATGGCAAATAGACATCAAGGGAAGCTAATGGGAGTAGCACTGTCATTAGAGAGAACTTGGATGATGAGACATTAGACATGGAGGCAGTCCCTGCAGTGTCAGGACAGGTTATAGAAGGAAGGCATATAGCTTCCTGAAAAACACTACCCCTCAATGCAAGACCATCCATGACACTTGGAGACTGCTGAGCAAGGGCAACATGAATTGCACAGAGCTGGTAATGAAAGTGTAGTGTGAGCTTTTCCATTATAAAACCTCGTGCTTCTTCATATGGTTTGATTCAGTTGCGCACAAAAAAAATAAAAATAAATGAAAAGGAATTATTCCCATTTCTCCACTCTGTAGACCCATTCACTAAGCTCATTTAACAGCAAAGGTGGTTCCCCCAGATGAAATACTGGAGTTGCTGCATAAGTTTATTGTAAGTAGGGTTGTTTTGATTTCACATTGAGACCGACAGCGCAACTTTCACTCTGAGGGTAGCTGGGCTCTTCTCAAAGCACTGAGAACTTGCAGCTTCACCCTTCACTTGTCCTGATTTTTGTCTCCATTATTAAACTCTTGATCCATTTTCATTTGAACCTCCTCAAATTCAACCTTAACCTCACTTAAGTCATCTTAAATTATGTGCATGTTTGCAGTAGCTTTGTTAAACTGATTTTTAAAAATCACTTCTGCAATTCCAGTGCTGTAACTGGGATGGTCACCAGCCTTGTGGTCACTCAGCTTTCTAGGATTTCTTACAGTTATTTCCCCTGAAATGTTTTTAAATAGTTGCAGCCATATCTCAGCTATGTACATGGACACAGAAATTGTTAGAGTTACAACGATTTGAAGCAGGTAAAGACTTGCTCCGTGGAAGTCAGCTACTATATACTCCCTCCCTCCTCCGTGGCACAACTGGGTTTTCCCCCAGTATGCAAAAATGCCTTAATGGCTCCACATCATGATGTAATCTTCTGTAAAGACTCCTTTGGAGCAGTTAAGAAGTATCTACTGAAATATCTATGAAACAGCTATTTTACAGGAGTTATGGTCCACTGGGCCCCAAATCCATCTTTTATAGGAAGCCAGCAGGAGAGAAGAAAGCACTCCATAAAAGACCAGAAGATTTCCAAAGATATTTTTCTCTACCAAGAAAATTAACTCTCCGAAGTTTCTTCATGCATAAATGTTTAATTACACCTCTGATGAATGCCGTGAAGTTGAATAGCATCCGATAAACTGTTCTGACTTGGGTTTCTGCTGTGACTGCAGCATATGCTTCTTAAAGGGCCTGTATTTGAAACTGTGCTTCATTGTTTCAAGAAGACAATTGCAGTAACATTTGCTGGGTGAATTCTTACAGCCAAAAATTGAGTTTAATATGGAAATTTAAGGTTAAAGGGCTTCACTAATTCCAGCAAGATCTGTTTTCCTAGGGACCCAGAAGAGAAATGTTGCATCTCTTCCTAGAAGATCAGCATTGACTGTAGAGATCAGCTAGAAGATTTGTGCATCTCAATATACATGCTAAAAAGATGTGCCATAGCTTTGAAGCTCTTGGGGTTTATATCTACTAATCACGCTCATAAGGAATCGTCAAACCAATAAATGCCAAGGCAGAAACTCTGATCTCTGTCAGGACACTCAGAGATTTTTTTAAGGAGATAATCTGTTCCTCTAATAATAGATCCCTCCCTTCTCTACTTCCTGTTTTCTTCTTTGCCTTCAAAAAATAATAATAAATTAGTCAACAGTTTCAGTCTAAATTCTGGTTTTGCATTAATTCAGCAAATGCCAACATATTTTTTTGTTGCTTAATTAGACTACCAATTTGGAGGACAGCTCAGGAAAACATTCACTATAATTCTCAAAGTGAGGCATTAGAAGCCATTTAATCTGTCCTACGTAATTACTTTGTGCTCATCTATTAGCAAGTAAAATATTAAGAGGAAAGTGTCTTTTACACACAACAGAAGGTTTCTTTCTAATAAAAAAGGGCCTGCTCATTTTCCTACTCGTTGAGTAAGCTCATATTCCTGAGCACCTGAGCAAAAATAATAGTGTGGCTATTATGTTTGGCAATGTTTTCACTTGAGCTTAGAAAATGACAAAACTCTGAAAAAAGGGAAATTGTTTTTCTAAAGGGCTTTTCCTCCACCGTTCCCTGCCACGGTTTGGGTTGGCTCATGGTGACTGCCAGGACGGGGCTAGACTGGCAACCTGAGCTGGCTAAGAGCTGGAGACTTGTGAACATCTTTCTCTCATAGTGGCAGAAATTATTTTTACTAGGAGACTATCCAAAGCCTTTAAAGAGGGATCAGGGCCTCACTGTTCCACCAGCTATAAAAGAGCAGGAGACAGAACAGGCCCTTTCCTGAGCCTCCGTGGAACTAACAATGAGGGGAATTCGGTTCAAATAACTTGCTTAGGACCAACAAAAGTTTTTGTTTTACAAATAAATGTTCCCACCTCAGAGCATTTGCAGCTCAGCCATCAAAGCCTTCAGCTGAAATCAGAAGTGGCAATGAAGGTGACTATAAAGTGGTATTCAAAACCATCACTCCCTTGTTTAATCAACTCTCCTGGTTTCTTAGAACCAACCTTCTCACCATGAGCATTTTGTTCCCTTTTTGAGGTGAGAGGCTGGTTTTCATTTTCTTACAAGCACCCTGTAGGGAACTCCCTGTTTGGTCTAAACTTTGGGCTAAATGTTGCAAACTTTGCCTGTTGCAGCCTTAATGCAAATCGACCCGTTTAATTAGTGTCCCCAGTGGTAGTCGATACTGGTTTTGTAATAGCTGTTTACAAGAACAAATCCAGCTCTGACAAACACTACCACTCCAGCTTAATTTCAAGCAGTCTTACTTAGAATTAGCAGAAATTCTTTGATGATTAAGTAAGACTTAATATTCTACTGCGGCTAGAGTTCAACAGTTCAACACGATGCACACTCCTCAGACTTCTGTGGTCCAGCAATCCTCGGTACTTCCCTGGGGCCTTCTCATGGTCCCATAGATTCTGCCCACTCACACGCACCCAGCCCTGCTCTCTTTAGTCCAGCTGAGCTTCTGGATGGACAGAAAAAGCTCCTGCATGGGGGAAGCCAGAGATAAAACTTGGACAGAAGGTACTTGAAAAGAGACAAGCAACAACAATTGCATTCACTAGGGACTGAGAATTGCTCTCTAATGGGTGAAATGTTCCAGTCTGCAGAATGCTCTTGGTTATATAACACCAAGATATGCATGAGAGAGCGTATTTTGTTAGGTCATATGATGGAAGACTGCATACATATGAGTGTGAGAAAGTGGTGATGGCTCATGGAAGCACTGAACCACACTCCACTTATAACTGTTTATCCTGAGTGTAATGAGCTCAGAACATCCCTTTCATTTCCAATTCAAGCTCAAGACCCAAGAAAGCTGGACTTACAGCAGAGCTCAACGTACTTGAAATGTCAAAACTAAGTAATGGTAAGGATTTCTTCCAAAAAGTACTGCCAGTGCCATTAACACACACCAAACAACATTAAAAAAAAATAAAGGGGAAAAGAAGAAAAGCTGCTGTAGCACTTGGCATCCACCAACATTTCACATGTACCTCCGAGCTAACCCCAGGCTGGTCAAGGTTTGCAGGATGCCCAGGGATTCTCTATTGAGTGCCCAAATTAAGACATCTTCAGATGAGCCTAATTTTTGCCAAGTGCTCATCACCAGCCACTTCAGCATCTGAAATTTAAGTTCCAACATTTCCAGAGACTTTTATCCCTTATTTTTGTGGCTGTTACTGGAAGAGTTCACTTTACTGCTCAAAGACACTGAAGTTCTGCGTGTGCCTGTGCGTACGTGTATGCAAACTGACAATCTTAGAGGGGTGAGAGGCATAAATCACTTCAAATTGCTACTGTAATAAATGTGGACAAAAGGATAAAATTTGTCACCAACCTAATATTATCATCAATGTTTTGTCTCACTACATTCCTTCCAATTTAAAAACAGTTCAATACCCCTTTTACCTTCAAGTAGCAGCACTTAATAAACAGTGATGGATGCTTTTTATTCTCTTTCCCCCCCTTCCTCCTATTCCAGGCTTTCCTATGTCTTTTACAAGGGGATTGTTTAGCTTGGGGGAAATGTAGATCCTCCATCTTTCTTGCATTGACATGCATCCCTCAAGGAATGACGACCATATTTAATTCATAACCCCCGTTGGCTACACAAACATACAACTTCCCATCAATTAGGCAACACAGAGATGCTGTTAAAAATCAATGAGCTTATTATTAAATATATTTTCTTTTCATGTCACAATAATAGTTATTGCTGCTCCATTGTTAGAGCTGTAATATCAGCTGGTTAAGCAGCCCTAAAAAAAGGCACTGATTTCTTTTTGATCGGCCAGTGTAGTATCAGAGAGGATCTGAACAACCTTGTCCTTGCTGCGCTGCTTGACACAGATGCTGAAGGATAAAGGTGATAAAAAGTGACCAAACGGATGCTTCTTGAATAAAATCATCCAGTATGAGTGGAAGGCAGCAGCTACTGAATATTTCCCCAATTTCCATAGCTGTACACAGAGATTTGGAGAAGGACAAGGCGCTGAACATCCCTCGCACCCCAGACCCATCAAAACACACAGATAGGCTTATATTTGTGTTTTCACTCTGGTGTGTTTATTCAAAATCATGTGGATATTTTGACACATGCCACTACTGAGGGAGCTCCCTGCCTACAACAGAGATGTAAAGTCTGTGCCAGCTCATGCAAAGGTTAAAAAAAATATTCCACACACACAAAAACCCACAGTGCACAGATTTTGGCAAGTACATCATATGCTGTCTGGCCACAGCTGATCTGAAGCGAGTCCCCTGTAATTATGGGAGAAGGTGGAACAGGTTTCCTGCTAATTGGAAAATTCTGCAAATGGCACCACTGAAGTAAATTGACAGTCGTTAGAATATTAGCAAAATGAGGGAACTGATTAGGAAAAAGCTCAGATGTGGACTTCTTTTTTAAATAGTGCCTGAATCTACCAACAAATTGGTAAAAAGCTGAACTTAATAATAACAGCTGTTATTTGACCTGGATGCAAATGTATTTGCTCACACGTGCACCCAGAGATACTACATCCATACACCCGCGCGCACAGAAATATTAAGCGCATAAACACATCCACCACACACATTACCCCTGTCACTCTTCTCACATTAAGACAAATACACAGAATGTTTGCTAACTTTTCAGAAAATATGTATTTTCCCCAAATATTTACACACAGTGGGGGAGCAAAACTGCCTTGAAGACCATCGAGAGGCATGTTCTAATGAAACCATACTCACTTTATGCTTCCAACATTATTTGTTTATGTCCTTAAATCTTTAAGTGATTTGTTCCTAGGGGAAGCTGGATTTCTACTGTAAATTTGTTCTTGATTGACTGCTGTTGAGAATTCTAGCAGCGACTTCTCTTTGTGTTTTAGTTTCAACTGTACAGGAAGCACAAAGTGGGATTTGGCCACGACTTTGGCCATCCATCAACACTTTGGTGTTTGTATTCGTTATTTTTCAGCTACCAGGAGCAAGGGAAAAGCAGACGTGAGGGGAAAAATAAGACGTTCTAATTAGAGACACTTCTACAAATACCATCAAATCCACCTCTCCCTAACTTCATTACGAGCCTTTCATTTCTTTCCCTGCAATCCTCTGTTTAGTCTCAAAATAATCTCTGAGGGCCTGATCCTCCTGTACTGAGTTTATTGGGAGCTCTAACTCTCATCATGCTAACAACTTGTTTTGACACAGAACGATGGCTCTCCGGTCGCTGAGGTCTCATTTCCTAATGGCTTCACTGGTACAAAAAGATGCTCTGTTGGCCATTGTCTTTGGTGTTTTTTTCGGGGAGGAAATGTTGCTTTATTTTTTTTTTGATTCTAAACACCCTTAGTTATTTACTCCCCTTCTCAGAGAGAATTCCTGAAGATTCAGATGTAATTTAGCCAAAGATTCCTAGAAGAAATTAATTCCTGTAAAATGCATTAAGAAATGAGATGCTCAGTAGATTAGTGATTTTTTTTTCAAGCAATCCAATGGAATTCTAGAATAAATATACCACAGACTATCAAATCCTATAGACAGTCCAATAAAACTTCAAGTTATCGTTTCAATAAGATCTTTCCTCTTAACTACCACAGAAATGTTTATTACGTCTAAACTAACGCAGACTACGCATGTTCACTATGAATCTGAGATTACTTTATTCATCCCAGTGATGCCATAAACCTAATAAAAACTCTAGCCTGGATGATTATATCGCACCAAGAACCAAAATAACTACACAGCATTCTCCGTGCCTAACACAGTCTAACCTTGAATTGATTTTAAGTATAACATTTTCAGACTTAAGAGATTTCTCTGCAATGTAGCACTTGTTTCTCTCACTTATACATTTAGAACATTTTCTTTCCTTCTGTGTAATTTTCATGGTAGGTTTGGTATTTCTTGTTCTACTTCACTATTTGGGGGAACGTTCTCATACCGATATCTTACCCAATGACAAATATTTATACCTAATATACAATTTTACTTAAAAAAATAAAGAACAGAGGCAGAACTCTAACAAAGATGGAGGGTTTATAGGCCAGATCCTCAGTTAGTTTAAGCAAGAGTGTGTTTGTGGGCATGGGAGAACCCCGGCTGTCCCTCCAGCAGCAGGATGGCTTTAAAGAGCAATTGCAACAGAATAATATGAGCTTGTATCCTGTTAAAATTCTACAGGATTTTTGTAGCCTGATTTTTTTTCTGTATATTTTTGCTTGGTCTGATTAGCAGAGAGAGCCTACTGTTTGCATTTCAAGTATCCATGTTTATTTTCACATATTTATTTAAACAAATCTGGGAGTCAAAATAATGCCAGATCTAGTCTCTTCATAGTGGTCCCTAGGTGACAAGAACACACAGTAATTCCCACTCCTCATGCTATTTTGGCCACTTCAGCATCTAATATCCTGCCCCAAAGCCAATTCAAATCAATGGACTGATTCTCATCAGCTGCTCTGGATTTTGGAGCAGGGCTTTTGGTGCCAAAATTCAGCTAGATATTTTTCTACAGGAGCAGATCTGCTTGCTCACGGAGGTAGCCTGAAAACCCACGCAGAGCAGCATGCAAAGTGGAAACAGATAGGATGGCTTTTGGAAAGATGCTAGAAAGGACACGAATAAAAAGAAGTATTATAGTTCAGGATGTGATTCTCCTTCCTATTGCTGGGGATGTTGAATGTACTGTCCCAGATTTTAGCCTCCTCAGAAGGAATTTCTCCCTGGGTTCAAGAGGTACAAAGATCTTCAAGACATTTCCCATCACTCCCAAGAGTGGGTGGGTTTCGACAGCTTTTATAGGAGTAAATAGACTCCACTACACACAAACCAGATTTTTCTCTCCCACCTTCCAGGTTTTTTTCATTTTTTTGTTGCATTTTCCATTTTTGGTGTGCTCCATTTCCTAGTCCTCATTCATCCTGACAATTCTGCTTCATGAAAACAAAAGAAGGGAGGAGGGGGGAGAAAGGAAAGGGAGGAGGAGGAGAAATTCTACCCAAAATTTAAAAAAAAAAAAACGCCCAACCCAGACAGTTTGTGCCAAATACAGTTAAGGGTGGTTGGGGAGAGGTCCAAACTGAGGATGAAGACGCCCTTCTTTTAATTAAAAGTGTGATTGATGAAACTTAACTAACAGGAAAACCCAGCATTTGAAACACTTCTTCAAGATAAATCCAGGTAAATGCTTGAGCCAAATTTGGGGGTTTTTTTGAGTGTATAAAAAATTTAAAGTTATCAACCTATAAAAGAGAAAAAGTAAAATAATCAAGATAAGCTTCAGAAGTAAATGCTGAGCTCCAGTTTAACTGCAATTTTCATCACAAGCTAAACTAAATACTTGCAATAACAGAGACTTTTCAAACTCCAGGCCAAAGATTATACAGGATTTGAACCTCAGCATGACCTTGTATTTGGATCAAATGATTAAAAAGAAAATAAAATTAAACAATAATGAAAAAGCAATAGGTAAATAAGAACTCTTAATAAGAAGAACTCTTACTGGTGCTAAATAGGAAAACAGGGGGTTGGTGGGTGGTAAACAAGCAGTTTGCATGCTGGGGTCTCTTCCCCCCAGACTGGCTAGTTGTGAATATTGGAAGATTCATAATGGAATTCTGACAAAGTCTATGCACTTGCTTGTCAGAAATAAGGACAAAATAAGGACAATTTGGTTAACATTTCCCCCTTACGAAGAACTCGTTCCTGTGCTATCCTTCGCNGGGAGGAGGAGGAGAAATTCTACCCCAAAATTAAAAAAAAAAAAAACGCCCAACCCAGACAGTTTGTGCCAAATACAGTTAAGGGTGGTTGGGGAGAGGAAAAAAACAATAATAAAAAAAAATCAAGTCACTTTCAATCAAGTGTCACACCTTTAAATAGTGGTTAAATCTTTGCATTATGCAGCTCATCCCTTTTACAACATGGGGTTCCCGTAGAGAATTCCCTGTTTACACTGGGAATTCCTCCAGGAGAGCATCAATAAAGCTGAACAGATGTCAGGGTGGAATGCCAGCGGCAGTGGCTGTTGTCAGGGGTGGTGGGGAGAGAGTCAGGAAACAATAAGAGGCGGCATCTGCTGCACAAAGCCCTTGCGTGTGGGTCAGGGTTTGCCAGTGTGTTGAGATTCCACCCTCTCCTTTGTCTGGGCACATTGCCTCCCTTGTTCCTGGATGACAGGGGTTGACACATGTCACCCAACCCTATCAGAAAGGCTATTTGTTNGCTGAGCTCCAGTTTAACTGCAATTTTCATCACAAGCTAAACTAAATACTTGCAATAACAGAGACTTTTCAAACTCCAGGCCAAAGATTATACAGGATTTGAACCTCAGCATGACCTTGTATTTGGATCAAATGATTAAAAAGAAAATAAAATTAAACAATAATGAAAAAGCAATAGGTAAATAAGAACTCTTAATAAGAAGAACTCTTACTGGTGCTAAATAGGAAAACAGGGGGTTGGTGGGTGGTAAACAAGCAGTTTGCATGCTGGGGTCTCTTCCCCCCAGACTGGCTAGTTGTGAATATTGGAAGATTCATAATGGAATTCTGACAAAGTCTATGCACTTGCTTGTCAGAAATAAGGACAAAATAAGGACAATTTGGTTAACATTTCCCCCTTACGAAGAACTCGTTCCTGTGCTATCCTTCGCCTCAATTCATGCATAAGACTCCTCTTAGAACAATCTCTACTAAACAGATTAAAACTGCCCCAAACAATCTTTACTCTTCCGACCGCCTTTAAAGCAGCGATATTTCTGACAAGAATAAAAGATAATTCCTACGTAAAAAGTGATTAGTTTTAAGAACTGCATTAAATCTTCACTGAAGAGTAACCCCAAAGTAGTCACACTTGGGTTTCATTTTAAATTGTCAGGTCAGGAGCTGCAAACAAAGCCCGAAGGCCGGGGCTGCTGAGCCGACTGGACTCCCCCCACTCCTGCCAGGAAGATCTGGCACCTCTGGTCCAGCCTGGAGCGCCGCGGGCTGGGAAGCGCTGCCACAGGGAACGGCGGATACTTGAGGCTTTTAGCCAAAATGAAATGGCTTGAGCTGAGAATTTCACATCATCTTTTGTCTCCTACTAATATCCGAGCTGTGAAAGGGAGATTTTTTTATTTTTTTTTTTTTTTAGAAAGCAGAATCTCGAGTTACAGGGAAGGAAAGCCCGATCTTTCATCTGAAGGGATTTGGAGACACGTTACAGGCTGGCAGTCGGTGACTGTGCACACTCAAACCTTTGAACTTTCCCTCACCAAATTTCCTCACTACTTTCTGAAGTCCAAAAAAAAAAGAAAAAAAAAATTAAATGCACGCACCCAGAGTTTAGAATTTCTCTCTGATTAAATGCTTGCAAACCAGAAAAAGAAAACCCACTTTTTATCTTCGTACACTTCAGAGGTTCAGTGTTTGGGGTGGGGTTTTTTTCCCTATTTGACAATCAGAAATTATTTTTGGCCGCTATGTAGCTAGCAAAGGTTAATTGGTCTTGCTGCTGTAAAATACTGAATTCTGATCACTTGATTAATGAGGTGTCAGAAGCCACAAGTAACCAACACTTTTTTGAAGGAAAAAACAGTGAAATAAAATGTACTTTTAAAGATTTAATGTTTCTCCCACTCCTCTTCCCACCATAGAAAAGGTGGCTGTTTCAAAGGCAGTTTTAGTTTTCAGCACGGTCAGAAAAAAAAGCAACCCAGAATTAAAAACTAATAATAATATCACTACTCCAAATCAATTAAGCTTAGAGAGAGAACACACAAAATTTGTTTTGCAGGGGGTGTTACCGCTTTAATCTCTGAGAACATGAAATGAGGGGGCCAGGTCTCTGGCTGGCAGAAAGGATTAAAGCAGCGCAGTCGAACGTGACGTGAGAGTCGGACCGAGCAAGCACGCAGTGCCCGCTGCCTGAATTCCCTACCTGCTTCCTCCACTTCTCTTTCTGTCATCAGTAGCAGCACAGAATACGTATATTGGGATGAATCCTCAGCTAAATAATCTTTCTTCTGGGAATTTAAATAGACCACATGCAATTTTAAGGAACATAAGCTTCATGTATATTTGTCTTACGTCTGCCATGAAAAAACCCCGGGTAAATAGTATTATGCTCCCATTTGACTCCACTCCAGAGCAAAGTGATCTTTCTCTGTTTGTAGCATAGATGCACTTTGTCACAATAAACCACTGTATATTATGTTTATATATGTCCTTCAGGCATGTCACAACAGTTTGGCACTGCGAGTTGCTCTACCACTGTGTACATTAAATAGTCATGTAGTTACATTAAACAGTGGGGAGTTCACACTTCACAACCACTCAGTGTTTTAAAACAGATGTGGGCTGTCTGCTGTCAGACTGTAATAGAAAGACTTAGGAGGATCTTGGTGGGAATTTAACCTCCAGATGATTGAACGCTCCCCGGTCTCTTTTCACTAGAGCTCCTCTCCTCCTGGAACCCCAGTTCTGAAGGAGGAGGATGTAAATAAATAAATAACTGGGACCGACAACTTTGGTACCACCGAGAGCAGAGCCGGGAAGGGAGGGGGAGAGGGGGCGATTCGGAATTCGGAGTACTTTGTGGCTCAGAATATTTTTGAGTGGGGTGGGCTAGGAAGAGTACCCAGGGATTTACTGACAGGAGAATTTTTGACAGTTGATGGACAGATGAATTCCGTCATGGAAGCGTTAGTCGAAAGCGGCAAGGCCAGATGGAAACTCACAGCTTGTCTTTAATATTAATTTTCTCCCCCCCCTCCTCCTTTTTTTTTTTTTTTTTTCTTTTGCAGGAGATCAGAATTCCCTAATTCCCTAAAATGTTTCAATGCATCTTGAGGTATTATTTTTCCAATGCCTTTACCCACCTACTCTTAATAAGTAGTGCTCCTTTGTGTTAATGTTTTTTTTTTTTTTTTCTCCTTCTTCTCTACTTATTCCCCTGCCCTCACAAAAGTCAAAAGAAATCAAGGAGGAAAAAAAATAATAATAAAAAAAAAATCAGTAGAGCTACACAGCTGTTAAAAAGTCTGCCTGGGTTAAAATACAGAGCGATGGGTAATATCTTAGCCCTGGACAATATTTTAAAGATACAAATGAACCTGGCATATCTAGCAAGTTGTAGCTGAAAAGAAAGAGAAAATAAACACCTGAAAGAAAAGAACGATCAGGAAGGAAGCTCTAATGACATCATCTATTTTTTAATAGAAGAAAAAGTGGGAGTGTAACTGTATGTCACCGACTGGGGAAGATTTGTCAGCAGAAAGAAGTCTATTTTGAAGTAAAAAAAAATAAATTATACAACAGAGAATCAAATATCAGCCAACAAAAAAAGTCACACATTTCTAGATTTTAATTCCATATTCGTTCACAAGCTTGACTGTCAGAACACCCCTTTTAACATTGACTCCAAACATCCCACAGTACCCTTTAAAAATAAAAATAAAAAAAAAACAAAGAAGGAAAAGAAAAAAAGCATCTTTGGACAGCTTCATTTCCCCAGTACATGCTTGTGCAACTGATGTAAATCGACAGTGATGGTTATACTGGCAAAAACTTCTGCCACCATCCTCCTTTTCCAAAGTCCGATACTCAGGTGGGAATAAACCATATGGTTCAATCGTAAGTTAGCGTCTAGGATCCTACGGAGACTTACTCAGTAGAATTCCAAGAAAGAAGCAATAAATATTTCTTCCAGCTACTCGAATTAAATCACATAGATGCAAAATTTATAGATATGTATTAGGAAGCATCCAAAATCTTGCAGAAAGGATCTCCTCCGAGAAACTCCCAAACTAATCAAGAGTGTTCCTACCGAAAGGACGCTGATTCTAGCTCTGCAATCCCAGACAGCAAGTTTGGAACTGTTCTCTGGTAAGTGTTGCCCCAATCTAGCTGCACATTAACAGGCTTGAAGATTATTATTTCACATTGAAATGAGAACATATGCACATCTCGCGTATTTGTTTTCGTCTCAATCGTGGCTATGTGCAAACATTTGCAATGTAGGATGACTGGTGTGCAGTACGATGCCCTGTTGTAATTGCAGTAATTAAACATTTGTCCAGAGGACTGAAATCAGGGGTGTATGGTGGAGCTGCAGTTTGGGGGAAGGGCAAAATACCACTTTACTGTTGCAGTATCCACAGATCTTTTTGTAGCACTACTTGGACAGATATAATTGTTTGCACAGAACTTCAGCCTCAGCTGAGGTTCCCTGGAACCAGAACTGCAGTTTGCACATTTTAATCCAAAATCTGGGGAATGCTCAAGGATCACGCATCGATGACACCAGAAACAATTCTTCAGATTTAATGTAAGCACCATGCCCAGGTAAAGCATTTTTGCTCGCAGGACCTTTCATCATACACTGTGTCTTTGCAGTTTTGCTAGACTGAGGACCCCCCTCCTTATAAGAACAGTTGCATTTATTCGCTGCTTCACCCCAGTGAGATTCCAACCTCCCTGTCAACAGGCTCCCTACCCAAGAGCTGCAAACCCTCACGAACTTACGCTGTGAATTTAAGCGAACAAAACAAGCTAGAAAAGAAAACACAACAATCTAAACTGGATTTGAACCAAGGAGTAGCTCAGACTCTAATATCACATCCCAACGCCCATGACTGTGAATTTGGAAATGGATCCAAACCTTGTGGCTCAGACACATCCTTATTCACAGCTGCAGTTTTCACATAGTTTCGACACAAAAACAGCCACATTAGCCACCCCCGCAGGTCAGGACGTCCTCTCAACCTTATTAGCAAATCTGGTCCTATTTTTGAGTTTGGAAAGGTACCATCTTCCTCCTCCAGTCATCACCCTATCTGTGTCCCCATCTTACACAAACTTTTTCATGTACCTTAATGTGAAGGTGCTGAATTTTGACCTTTCTCCATTGTTCATAGAATACAACTGCCGAGTGTCTTAATCAGAGATGAGCCCCACGGTGTTACAGCACTCAACCTGTGGGCAACAATCTCACAGGTATATCTAAATCAGTCAACTAGGATGTTCCCAGAAACGAGGTACCTGATAAATCAGTGAATGATCCATAGCTAAACAGGAATCAGATCACACACTGCCCTTCCACGAGAGACTCCTCAGGCTGAGAACGGCCCGAACTGAATCGGTTCATTTTAAGCATGTGAAGATCTGCAATTGTAAAACCAAGGCCAATTTTGTCACAGTCAGAACTGCACATGTCTTGGATAGCAGAGCAAGGGTCTCAGCTGTGGAAATATTTCTGATTCTGGTCAATGATCTAAACTTCCAGTCGCAGATCTAGGTGCCATCCAGCATTAACAGACCATCCCAGCTAAAAAGACTGCTTCCTGAAAAACCACCGCTGCTTTGTCAGCAAAGGAGTTTTCATCATAAAATGGGTGATTAAGAAAAGGTGTCTGAACCATCCTTGGCAAGGGATAGAGTCTAAAAAGAGAATGAAGGGGGAATGACTCCCCTAGAGCATGTCTATTAGATGGGCAACATGAGCAAAGCTTCCTCACCCCAGGGGGGTGGGTGTAACAAGGCATCAAGCACTAGGAGATAGATGGTCGAGGGGTGTTCACCAGGCTCTGGGGTAAAACCCTCACAGTTGCACAGATTTCCACGAACATTATGCACGGGTTTTCACAGACAGAATGCACATTGTCACGTGGCCATTTTCAATTCTTTCCACGGGTGCAAGGAAAGTGCAGCAACTTGCTGTGCTGCATCGCAGAGCTGGCTGCACTTCAGCACTGCTATACATACAGGAGTAGAAAGATGACTTTGCAATTAAAGGGTTTCATATGCAGCAAAAAACATCATTAATACCCATCTCTTTCTTTAAAGGATCCAAAATTTGTGATGAACTCCAATGACTTGAAGTTTAAACCACCCCTCCTCATAAAAAGGTATGAAAATAATTTATTTGCATGGAAGAAAAAGAAAAATCCCTATTATCTTTCTCAGTGAACTTTCAGGTCTTAGGCTTTAAGGACCAGTAAAAGAATCTGGACAGAGAGCTAGTGACAGACAGGAGGGGGATGGACAAAAACCCCAAGCCGTTAATTCTCACCCTCACATCATGGGAATTCCAAAGCAACACATCCAGACGCATACAAGCCCTGCACTGAACCCTTCAAGGGCACAAGGTATGCAGCTGGACAGCCCTTGTCCCTAATTCCACCACTGCTCATCGTCACACCACAGCAGTTACACCCTTCCTCTCCTGGTGCCAGGGCTTAGCCCCGGCTGNTCTCACCTTTCTCCATCATCAGAGCTCAGTTCCCACCACAGCCTGTGCTCGATCAGGGTTACCTTCACACGATGGCAGCGTGAATGAGAAGGTAGAGTTTTTTCAAATCCTGTTCTATTTTCAAAGACTATTTCTATTTCCTTTTTATTTATTTTTCAATAAATTGTTGCTTCTCTTTTATTTTCCCTCCTCTTTCTTTGCCCTGTGTTCATGTGCTCTACATGGGGTGTGGACACTGCAAGTGGAGACTGAAAGGCAGTTTGCTGTCTGCCCAGCATTAACGTTGGCATTCACCGGGTGATGTTTTGGTGGAGGTGAGAAGGGTTTGGTGCTCTCCTGAGGACTTATTTTTGCCCTCACAGTGATGGCACGTGACAGCTCTCGCCTGCCCAGTTGCTGTCCTCTACCCTGGGGCTGGCTGCAGTTCAACAGGCTTGTGTCTCTCTTGCAAAACACTTTTGGGATTACACCACCCAAATACTATAAGCTACACATTATTATTAAATGTTATATATTAGTAGGAACAAGAATGTGTCTTGAGATGAAGTCCTTCAAAGCATTGGATAACCAGCCACTACATACCAACCTCTACACCTCTGCAAGGTAAACAAGACCAGTTCCCTCCAGCCCCTGTTGTTGTTGTCAGTGGAAGGTAGAATTGAGGCACTGATTTTCTTCTCCATTTTGTTGGTTAGCCTGTAGAAAACCAGGTCTCACAAGCCCTGCTCCCCGACTGTCACCACCTCTGTACTAAGGAAAAGGTCCTGTGAAGCAGTAAGAGCTCAAAACTCCTTCAGGAGCTTCTTAACTCCTGAAGTTAAGGTCCCTGTTCACTGCAGCACAGAGCAAGCAATAGGGAAAAATACAAACAAATAAATAAATAGAAAGTCAGTGTTGTGTTCCGGCACAAACCAATGCAAGCAAACACCAAGTGATTGACCGTCACCAAATTACTGACAGAGCATCATTAGAAACAGATATTTACTTGAGGAAGGAGGGAGTAGAACAATAAGAAAGCAACTGACTGCAGGTCACCAAAAGAAATCTCTTATTTATGCTGTAGCACGCTCTGGGTTTGGTTTCAGGCCCTGTAGTAGTATTTTCTCTCTCTTTTTTTTTTAATAACTGTGAAGTGATATTTTAATGTATCTACCTGCAAAACCTTGATGAAAATGTGCTCTTTGTAATGGTGATATTTACAGTGCAGTCAGTCAGCTATTCCATTAGAGGCTTCAGTTTGCCCTCTAAATCCTGCACCAGTCAAGAGCAGATCAGCAGCCACTGGTTACAGACTTCTCATCGGCCAACTTGCCTTTTTGTTGCTTGTAATTCTGCAAATCAAAAACTCCAGTCCTCTTTTCCACCTGTTTATGTTCTGCTTAGTTAACCTTTTTTTTTTTAACTGAAGAAACTAAACAAATGACATCTAATAATAGTATAAACATTCCTTAGCTGTAATAAGGAGGTTGTGGAAAAGGGTGAAGGGAAAGCAAAGAGGAGAAACTTGAGAGTTCAGAGGAGAAAGGAGCAGTAAGGGGCGACTTTCAACATCAGCAGTCCTGTGCCAAATGCATTACAAAGAAGCCACAGATGCACATGCTACAGAAAGCTGAAATCCAGAGTATGATAAGCCAGATGTCTGGGCATGCAGTAAGTGGTAAGGAACTAACATTACCCACAGTTATGGGCAACCATCTGCAGCTCCTGGGTCTATAAAGATGCTTACTGTTAAATATCAACAGGTTGCACTTCCCAGCCTGCGACAGAAGATTCCACATGCCAGCCTCTGATCTAATGGTCAGAAATTCCCCATTCCTGCCTCCTGCTGCAATCCTCTCTGCTTCCAGTGCAGCCAGGGCAGCACAGCTTCACAAACCCCTCTGCTAGAGAAGCACGTCGGCTTTTCCTACAGGCATTCCCAACCCTGCCACACAGGCTCCCAGCCTCTGAGGTGCTTGATCCCAGCAGAACTCCTGGTGTAACAGGCTGCTCACCGGGACCCCCGACTCCCAGATGCACACGATATTTTTTTAAAGAAGGGAGGCAAGATTTACAGCCCTGCCATTTCCCCCAGTGATGATGGGATGCCTGTGTAAGGCAACAAATAATGGAGAAGGGCAAGTTAAATGATTTGGTGAAAGGAGTGTGAAAGGCCTGGGTCTGTGAAACCAGGTTTGCACCCTCAGCGTCAGACAAAAGGCAGAGTTGGAAGGAATTTCAGAACGCCACCCAGTTTGCCATCTTGCACCACCACGGGGGTTTTAAGTTTGTCTATTATTTTAAAAACAAAACTGAAAATAAAGACAACTCTAACAGCCACACACCCTTTCCAGGCTACCTAATCAAAGGCTTCAGCGTGACCTTTCGTGCTCTAGCAAAAGGAGCTGAGCACTGGTGCCAAGTTCTCCTTTACACTGCCCTCTCGGCAAGGGAAGGAGGTGAAGAGCACAGGCTGCAGCGGTGATAGTGCTGTCCAGATGTGTCTCTCACCACTGTGCATCTGTTTGGCATTTACAGGGGGTTTGCACTGGTAGTTTTACAGCTGTTTAGGCATGTAAGTAGCATCTATACTTAAAAGACTCCATAAAGGGAAGGGTGGGGGAGAGGAGAAGCGACATGAAGCAGAAATGGAGAAACAGAAAAAGGAAGGTGGCCAGATGCTGCTTTAAGAGCAGGGATAACAACCCTTGTAATGACCAGGATCTGTGTCCCTTAAAAAGGCATTTGACTTTGCAGGTTTATTTGCTTATTTATTAGCATCATCCAGGAACTGACACAGAAAAGGGCAAGCATCCTCAGCTAATATTTAGGTCACTTTCATAAAGGACTTTCACAGAGTTCAGCTGGGAAATGTTTAGCACTGACATCCACTTGTGCTCATATTTGTGCAGCAGCTTTGTCAGTTGGCCAGGTTTGGTGACTCCAGCTCTTCAGAGCTGCTCAAGGACCAGCGATGGGTACTCAGCTCCCCCAAGAACCAGGCATGACCTGTGTGTCATGGCAAAATCTGGGAGCAAAGGCAGAGAATACAGAGTATTTCACAGGACTGGCCCTATGCAAGGAAATCCAATCAATGTACCTTCTCATTCTAAATTCAGGGAATTTACAGTGTAATATTTTGCAGGATACAGCTTTTAGTTAAAGTTTTTACATACAAGAATGTGTAGAAAGAGATTTTTACATGTGCCAGCACTAAGAAGTTCATTTGAGATGATCAGAGGTTGATCCTGCAGAATTAAATGAGACAGCACTTCCAGGGAGAGTAGCTGGAATAAGGGCTGAAATATTAGATCTGTGCATCTAGATCCTGGAGATGTGCCAAGAACCTTCCAATTTGCACAGGAGTTCAGTTTACAAAAGTCACTGGGTACCCTCATGGTAAATTCCATAACATCCATTAATCCAGTATCAGAATTATCTAAATGTTAAGGGTTGAGAAGGGGTTGTTATTGCAGGACAGAGAAGCCTTCCCCACCTGCCAGTTCTGAGTTTTAGAGTTCTCTAGGGTTTGAGAATGATGGTTCTGGCAGAGCAGTATGGCAAAATTCATAATAGAGAATAATATAAGACAAATATTTGGATTAATTTTTATAACAATACCCTGAAATATAAAGGAAATGTTGTGTAACAACTACTCGTAGTGCAGAGCAAAACAACAGCTGTGAAAAAGCACTACAAATTCCTTCTAGAGCTCGAAGGGCAATAATGACTTTCTGGAGTCAAGACATTTTATACTTGAGCAGAAGATTAAATGATGCTTAGACACCAAAATATCCTTTTCCCCACCCCCCATTAGGACAGAAAATAAATCCAGAGTCAGACAGCCAAGTCCTGAACTGTAGCAATTAGAAATAAAATAGCAAACAAACCTACAACAATTTAGTTCATAGCTAATATTTCATTCCTTATACGTAATACAAAGGTTTGATTTATTCTTGTTGGTTTAGATCACTTAAGGTCTTTCTCTAAAAGCATGATCACATGAGATCTAAGTCTCACCTAAAAATACCTATCAGAATAGTTTGCACAAACTGATACCACAAAGCATGAAGGTCTAGTAAAGAGTCAGAGACAATCAAATTGTTCATAATTCGGCTTCAGTTCACCTGATCTGAGCCTCTGAGGCCAACAGCAGCTGTCCCAGTTTTCACAGGTGGCAGCAGTACAGTCTAGCTGTAGATAAACCAGATTTACATCTCTTATTAAATCCCTCTTTGTCCATTAAACTCACTGTCATCTTTGTCAAGATGGTTGCTCACCCTCCCCATGTCTTATTTTCCTCACCCGCATTGCAAGGGTCGCAATAACACATGAAGTTCTGTTTGTGAGCTTTAAACTCAACTTAAAAGTCAAATAACAAGTCTTTTGTAGGAAAAATGGGATACCCACCTTGCCCTGGGCGAAGGCCTAATACATCAGTGGGCAGGGTTCTCTGCAACTGCCTTGGGTTAGGTCCCAGTGTAGTGGAACAATTTTCCTGGACAGGCTCTTAAAGTCAACAGGGCAGAGTACAGATTGAGTTACCAGATGAGGGTCTAACACCATGAATCCATAAACCACAGAATAATTTGGTCAAATGCAACTCAAAGGCCACCATTCATTCTTGCTGCTGATTTCAGAGAGCTGCGGTCTCGTGCAGCACTGCACTTCATTTATCCACATCAGCTGCAAAGGAGACACAAAACACTACCTTTCCTCCTTAGTGAATGACACACAAGACAGGGGTCAAGAGAGAATCGGGCCCTTCAGAGACCAACCATGACACTGATCACGTACGTATTTAAATAAGTAAAAGGCACAAGATGGCAATGAAAAGTAATTAAGTTTGTAGGCTCTCTAGGGTGAAGGCAGCTACACTGCCAGGAGGACACTGCATAATCCCTGGACTCTTTATTCCCTAAGCAACAGCTCTCTGAGCACAATATTGCAGGAGTGTGGTTCCATAGCTGAAGTCCTTGCCTAGTCTGAGAAGGCCCAGATACTGCTCTGAGCTCTGCTACAGGCTACGTGATTGTTTGGCAAGTCAGAGAGACCGTATTTCTTATTTTATGTGCTCAAATCAATAGGAGACAAATGGCTAAATGCCTTCAAAGCTCACAGCGTTTGGGTTTACCATTTGTACAGCAGTACAACAGGAGTGACAGGACCTCCCTCTGTTACTGGGGCAATCTGAAGCCAGATATATAGAGAAGTACTCAGAGGCAACTGCAATGTGGGCCATAAAAGGACTTTAGGGAAAGAATACAACAGCATTACTCATCAGATGAACTGCAGAAACGGAAACAAAACTGTAATTAGCCTGCCCAACTGCAGGGGAAAATGGGTTTGTATTCACAACAGTTTAAGCAAATAAGCCTACTTTGTAATTAGGAAGAACATACCCACTGTCAACGGCCATAATGTGGGCATATTTAAATAATACATGATAAATTCTGATGGTGCAGCCATATGCCTGGAGTTAGGCCTAAATTCTCCACTACAGAGAGGTAGAAAGGAACAAAAACAATTGAGAAAATGGTAATAACGAGAAAAACCTGTAAACAAGACTTTGTGTAAAAAAGCCTAGGATGTAAGAGTCCAGAAGCATAAACTCTGTAGTCCCTGAAATGACATCACCTCCTCTTCCTGAAGAGATAGTGTCGGGTGATAAACGAGCAAATCCCCAGCCCCACCTCACACCTACCTCTCCAACACTTGCCGGGTCCAAGGGATCCTGGGGCCAGAGCACACCAAGGGCAAGAACAAGTTATGTGCAAAAACATGCTCCCTGTAGAAAGCAATAATCTAAACTAAGCCTAGAACTGTTGTTGTCCACACACTCACAGAGAAAAATGGTTTCAAAAAACCATTAAGCATGAATGCACCTACTTTCAGCATTATTTCCCCTCCATTTTTTTTCTTTTTCTTTATTCCCCTCTCCCCCTGCCAGCCCCCCTCTTCCACTTTCTACATCTGTACTTTATTCAATGAACACATCTGCATTCTTTCTTTCTGTTTTTGGCCAGAAACTCTATCCAACCTTTATCACTGACACCTCTCTGCAGTTTCAAATTCCAACCTTGTGCCAAATCCCCATTTCCTGCTGCTTAATTTCCATTCATTTACTCTTGTTTTTGCTTCTTCTGCCATTCCCAGCATGGACCAGCTCCAACCCAGCTTCTTCTAATTTTTTAAGGAAGGCTCCCTATTGAGTGCTATTGGAACTTGATCCTCTGCTCCAAGCCAATGGCTGGCTATTGTTTATACTACCTAACAACAGTTGCCAATATTACTGCTTTTTTCCTTTTCTTTATTTCACTCTTTAAGTGTATATCCTAAGACCCAAGAGAACTCCTCTCCACATATGGTGACCTATTAGGTCTGGTTTTATTATTACTTCTGCAGAATCTGAAGTAGCCTCTTTATATTTATATATATATGTAAAAAAAAAAAGGTTTAAAACAACAATAAAAAAATCAAGAAGAAAGTCTGTGGTGTCTTGTTTACATAGGTCTGTTGATCTGGCTCTGTTTCTGCTTCTGGAATAAACTGGTATTAGGATTGTGGTCTTTAAAGGAAAATCATCCTCTTAGCGGTTCAATAAAAAAATGTGTTTCATGCAGGTGAAACCCAAAAGTTGAGCTGCAGCAGAACTTCAGTCCTCCCTGTAGCTGTCAAGAGGGCAGGAACTTTCCAGATTCTAACTACACACAACTATTCTGGTGAGTTTGCAAAATGTTTCTCAGCTTTTCACANGCTCTGGCAGGGGAGTTGGACTCCAGAGGCCCCTTCCAGCCCCTACCATTCGATGATTCTTTGATAAAGGAATTACTTTTAATAACTAGGACCCAGAGACTCACCCTCAGGAGATGTCATCTACCAGCAAACAGAAGATCAGGTGAAGGACTGAGATGCTAAGGCAAAAGCAGCTCTAAACCAACCCTAAGGCTACATGTGCAGTGGTGTTGCCCTCAAGTTGCAGACTGAAAGGGCTGCATCTCTCCTTCGTGTCTACTGGGTTTGGTGCCTTTTTTCCACACTCTCCTCTCTTCTTCTAAATCAGCTTCTCCATAAAACCTCCTTCCTCTATATATGTGTATTCCAGTAATCTATTCCAGTAATCTCTATCCATTTTCTTGGACTCCCATTTGTCTGCTGGAAAAGCTCACAAACTACTCCAGCTCTCCCCTCAACCTTTTTTGCACTCTTGTAGGCACTGACCACCCCATGACCATTCTTATTCAAGGACTTTTAAACTTGAACAAATGGCATCGCTGTTTGTAGCACTCCTGCCTTCTTCCCCTCTCCAAAACAGGTTCTGCAAACCATGAGTAACAGTAGCACTAAAGCCTTCTGCTCTTTCACCCCCATCTAACTCTGCTCCAATTTATGTCTTCTTGCAGCTTTCAGCACCTTGACCCTCCTTAGATTTGGGTCTTTCTCCTTTAACCTAAGGAGTGCAGGTCTGAAATGTGGTGCCAGCCAACCATTATTATTCAGATATCCCTGCTTCATTTCAGACACTAGAGAAGCTAATTCTGAGGACACTCATGTATTCAGTGGGAGCTGAATACATGAGTGAGAGAAGCTGAANTAATTCTGAGGACACTCATGTATTACACTTCAGTGGGAGCTGACTGTGTTTTGCAGCTGGCAAAACTAGATTCCACTGTCTCCCTTAAGCTTCTCACTTGACCTCAGTCTGAGAGAACAGGAGAGAACTCAAGCAAAAGCTATGTTCAGCCACACTCAGAGATGCAAAAAGAGGCCCACGGAGTGCAAGGGGAGCTGAGACATGCCCCAGCATATTGTCCTGTCCCTGGCACTGGGGGTGTAGCTCACATACAATGGGAGTTTGCCTCCTTGTTTTATGGCACAGATGTGCTGCATACTTTGCGGAGCTAGATTTTCTTATTTACTTGCTCTATTTGAAGTAAAAATACTCTGTCCTAGGTGATCTGTCTGGTAATCCTGCCACTTTCTCTTCCAAGTCAAAAGGTGTTTGTCTCTATTTGGATTAGGGGCTCATCACTCCAAGTACCATCTTGTTCTGAATTCCTAAAACAGGGATTCTGCATCCTTACTGGTGTGTGAAAGGCTCTGTAACTGAGCACTTCAAACTCTACATTCCAGACAAACTCAGCCAAGATGAGTGAGAGGCAACCACTGACATCAGTGCCCTTTGAACTGCATCCTTTGAAACAGATGTTAAGTGGCATACTTAGGAATCGAACACTCCGGCACCCCAATAAACCAACCCTAAGCAGTCAACAAAGTGGAAAAGGTACCTCAAGGTTTCATTGTCTTTCAGCCCTGACCATCTGAAGAATGTCACATTAGAAAAAGAAAAATGCCCCCCCTAAAAGGAAAGGTGCTAACAGAGCATGTTCTGAGGTCCCACGTTCGACAGGTCAGATTAAACCATTCCTTCTCCTGTGGACAATGGGAGTTGAGCTTTCTGTTTTGGAGAGGTAACAAAACCAGCTAAGTACATTCTTACCCCATGTTAATTAAGAGACAGGTAGCTCTCAAAAATTAAGATCTTAGCAGAAACAATGCAGTTTTGCTAGGAATGGGTTTCAGCAAGTCTAAACAAAGCTTTGTCTTCTCTAGTGTTGCCTTGACCTGCCAACACGTGTGAACATTAAAAACAATCTTTCTCTTTACTCAGAATTCATCCTGCCACTAGAAATTCATGCATCTGTCTCCCATTTATTTTTATGAAGATATTCCTCTCAGTTTAGAACATTCCACTAACGTGAGGGATTTTCTCTAGATCCACGCTCAATATTTCTTTGCACACGCTTCGGTTGTTACACGGTATGGGCCGGTTCTGACCAAGCCCCACCCTGGAGGCAGATGCATTTCCCTCTTTGGAGATGTGGGGTGCAAATACAAGTATTGTTTTATCACCTTCTTTCACTGACTGCTAACATTTTAGTGGCAGAAAGCAGGTAGAGCTAATGGTTGTTGAACCGTAACAGCAGCAAGGCAGAGATACCAAAAGTGTGTACCCACATCTACATGGCTGAAGCTAAAGTGATCTACTGGTGATCGTGTAAATTGGCACCTCCTGAAACAAAAACAAGCTGGTCATTTGTCTGAACCAGGGCAATACACCAGTGTTTCCTCCTCAGAGGATTCCACCTGACCCAGCAGCAGACATGGCAAGGGGATACAGATTTATTCTCGGGTATTTTGTAGTTCTAATCTTGGTTATGGTCCAAAAGGCTTAGAAAAAAGTGCAAGTGTCATCATAATGGTTAGTAGCATTTTGACAAATACAGTAACATATGTGAAGCTTTAATGTGCAGAACAAAAGAAAAAGCAATGTAAGTAGGCTAAAAATATTTACAGCTCTTTACCTTTTTGCTAGTGGGCAGAGGCATCAAAAGTACAAGAATATTTTATCACTTTTTTTTTAAATAAGGGACTTGATTCAAAGCAAATTTCTATTTTGAAGCTCAAAACTAAAGAAAAATTCTAGTCTGAATCAACTTGAAGTTGCCTATTTTCAAGATTCCATTTTGCTGAAAATTTTTCATTTTGGATCTCTCAGATCTTTTAACTGATTAACCAAAAAGTCAATTAACAACGTAGCTCTATTCAAAACATGTAAGCTCTGCTTAATGTAGCACTCACACATCAGAATCAGCAAACTTTGCTGTCAGATAGGAAACAGACTGAGAAGGACGAGACTTGCACAAGAGAATCTGTAGCAGATTTAACAAATGACTCAGATCTTCCACACCCTTTTACTGAGAACCTTTACCCATAAAAGCAGCCATTCCCTGTAAACCTTGTACAGGATGACATATGAAGACCAAAACAGCAGGTATCAAGATTCTGGCACAGATTCTGCAAGTTTAATGCTAGCCAGTTCTAGAAACAGTCATTGTTGGCTATGAAGCTTTGTAATTACAAATGTAAGATTATTCACTTGGAGACAGAGAGCTGATACATCCTGAACCCACAGACCAGCTGAACGACTGGTTTTTGTCCTCCACACAGAGCTGCTTCAAAAATAAAAAGAAAAAAAAAGGGAAAAAAAAAAAAAAAGCCAGCTGACTACTTCATACCTCAGTTTCCCCACTGAAAAGAAAATAATAATAATAATAAAATAAATCAATCCGTGGAGTAATGCTATCATAACTGAGCCTGGGGTTTGGGGAATATGCTCTAATCCTCACGCTGCCACTGCCCCGCTGTGAAATCCTAAGGAAGTTGTTTCACATGCCGATGTGGTTTCTGTGCTCAACACCCTGTGTTTATACAATCTGGTTTGAATGCGAGTTCTCTTTGGCAGGAACTGTCTTCTGCTGATGGGGACCAGTACCAAACACAGCCAGACCTGATCCCAGCTTGGTCTCCCAGCACTGCTGTACCACGAACAGCACACGGGTTCTACATTTGGATGGAAAATTTGTAAATTACCGTGGATCATATGGGGGGGGGAGATAAGGCACAAGTCCAAATACTGAGTGCAATAATATTAATAAACCCGGACAAATAGATGTCACATATTTTGTTGATGACTCGTGTGTCAGTACAAATTCCATTCTGTAAGAACCCTGTAACTTATGACATCATTTTAAAAGTATTTTTGTGCTTCTCCCCCCTCCTACGGCAGGATCCTGCTACTCTCCTGGTAGCTTTGCACCCCTGGTGGCCTGTAAATCTTGCTATGGATAAAAAAAAAGGGGCATCAGTGCACGGCACATATTCCCCCCTGTGCGTTTAAACCCTTCTTAAACCTCCAAAAGGAAACAGCTTTCAGCTCACTACAGCGCGCGACTGCAACACAGGATATTTTTCCAGCTCACTGATATTTCATAAATACCATTTGTTGTCATGTGGTTAAATTAAAAACTCAGGATATCAAACATCAAACAGTATGTTAATGTCAAGTATGCTTGAATAAATACTAAAGAGTTCAACTGACTGAAATATGTGGACTACTAGCTAATTAAGAAAGAAGCAGGTGTGAAAAAAAACTAATTTAAGCAATTTTTTTTTTTTTTATAATTAATAATGTTTACTTGTAGTTCCCCTTATAATAAGGCTCCAGTTTAACCTCCAGAGAATTCATAGCTGTAATCCAGCGTTTTAAAAATAATAATTGAACATGGTGGGGTTTTTTAACAAGAGATCAGTTTTCAAACCTGGGTAATCTGCCTGGTATCTGTTCAGTGAGGTGTTTGGTTTGGGGGGTTGTTTTGGTTTGTTTTTTTTATTTTAAATCATGATGAAGCTTTGTATCAATCGGATCAGTTACCAAATTATTGCAGCAAATTTCAAAAACAACCCAGTCCAGTGTCCATCATGCTTGTGCCTGTAGGGATTGCAGAAGTAACAAGGAGAAAAACGTTTGGTGTGATTGCTGCAAAAGCCATCCACTTAACAAAACAAACAAAAGAAGGCAGGTAATTTGGCGACTGAGTTTTCTGTTGGGTCTGAAACTTCTCAGAGGAGCAGTGTCTCTAGGACATTATAGTCTAGTTTTACATAGGAAAAAAAAATAAAAAACAATATTAAGATTCTTTTGGCAGAGTATGCACAGCCAATCAACTAATCCAAGACTGTATTTAATGCAGAATTTCTTTCCAAGAAGGCAAATGGAAGTAAAGGAGGAGAAAATGGCTACAGATGTAAAAACAGACCTGGAATATTTCATTGACATGACATATCTACTGCATTTAATTAAAAGAAGAATGTATGGGAACAATGCATCCTACTCAATCCGGGTCGGGGGAACAAAATAGGACTGGATTAGATAGGACAACTCCAATCCCCAGAGAGATTCCCATATTTAATGGGAGCGCCACATGTTTGATATGTAGGGAAGCAAGTGGGTGTTCCTGGACTTGATCCACTATTCATCATAATACCACAGCCTTGTTCATTCCCAGTGAGGAGGCTTAAAACCATGAAACCATATGTAGAATATTAAAAATCATTTAAAGTTAAAACGAACATTATGAAACCATGCACTCGGGTTGGGGCTTCAGTCCAAGAGCCCTCCGAGTGTTCACTGTTCCTGTTGATATTGGTTCAGGGAGTAAACGGAATCGCACACGCGCGTGTGCGCGCTCAGACCCCTTCGGAGCCGCGGCGCTTCGGTGCGGGTGATGGTTCCTCGCTAATACTGTAGCGAACTCATTATCAATAATTGATGCTACTTTAATACCTACAGCATCAATGCTTTAATTTATAATTCAAGATCAGAAACTCTAGTTCTATTTTTTCACTCCTACTATCTGCTGTTTAAACTTCTTTTTTTTTCCTTCTGACATTAAATTGTTTCTCAGACACAGTCAATAACTTTACTATATTCTCATTGCCGTTGAATTAATCATAGCTCTGCCCTAACCACATGGAATTTAATTTCCCATAAGAGAAATGTTTACTTTGGTTTACTTTGTTGGAACTCAACGTACTTATACAGTCTATAAAGATTTACTGTAACATATTTTGTTAAGCAACATTAAAGCCTGTGCTGACAGATCTTGTCTTACATTACTTCACTTACATTCAGATCCTTAATGCTTTTGCTCGACACCGTTGCAGCAGGACGAGCTTAGATATGCATGGTTCAGAAGAACATGCAATGCAAGAATCTTGGGGCCATCTTCTGTCTCGAGTTTATTCCTAGCCAACTGCTTCTTACATTGCCTGGATTTTTATTGCAGTCATTATAGCCATTGGGATGAATGAACAGAAGACAAGAACTCTGTATTTTAATTCCTCGTTACACATTAATTTGATCTAAACCGATTGCATCCGAGAAGCCAAAGGAAGTTTCAGCTAAAGGTAACACCAGACAAATAGTCCAGGGACGGGACTGGGAAGATTTCGGGTGGCAGTCGAGTGGTGTGGTGAGTGACAGTTTGTTCCTCCGAGCCTCTCTTGCCCCGTTCTCCCCATTTATCGATCTGGCTCATGTATGTTAAAGCATCTCCAGGTGCAGCTCTTGCACTGGGCACATCTGGGTGGCCTGGGCAGAAGGAGTTTCAGTCAGAGGTGGCAGCACTACCACCAGTACCGGAGGGCACAGCCACTGCTCGATGGACGAGCCAGCACCAGGGCGAGTGTCACGCACGCCCAGCCTGACGCCGAGCCTAAATCCTGCCCTCTGATGCTCGAGTTAAGAATTCAGGGACCCTGTGTCACAAGTGCCACCGAGGTTCACGGGCAACGTGACAGATCAGTGCCATTCAAAATTAAATCTGAGCTCTCAGAAGCAGAAAATTCCCATCAATATCCAAGCGCTGGAAAGCAGAGCTGTGCATACACATTAGGCAACCCCATTCCACAGCCTGCAGTCAAACATCATGCTTTTTAATGTTAAGCAACAAAACCTGAACTATTTACTGTAGCATTGAGCAAATTTGGTTTGGGAATTGTATTTGGTGCCAGCAGGCTTTGTCAAAAGCTTCAGCATAGCATCTGGAGGTGACTGTGAGCTGGGCATTCTGAACTTGCCCTTCTCAGCTAAGGGACTGTCTCACCAGTAGATATTTACTTCACATTCTCACTGTCAGATGCACTTTTACCTCAGGCTCCAGACAGGACATAGGCAGTGGGAGAAGAGACAAAAAAAAAAGCCAAACAACAAAAAAACCCCACCACCAACAAAAGGAACTAGTGGAAAAAAAGAAAAGTGATGATTGTATTAAGTTGTGGTGAAATCAGAGCTATCGCTGACTGCGGATGTGAATTCAGTTCACATGCATGCAAGTGCACACGCACGTTATGGGGGTGGGAGCTGGCAGCTGGGTGGAGGAGAAAGGAAAAAGTGATTTTTAAATATATTTATTAAATCACTGCTGAGAACAGAGCGGGGAAAAGAGGAGCCTGGGAATCTGCAGCTGAGGCTCAGCTGGTGAGAAGACAAAGAAACACGACAGTGTATGTGCTGTAGGAAAGTCATTTCAAAAAAGGAAAATTAAAGAAAACCACCCAAATTTTGACACACACCCCAAGAAACAGCAGCATTTGCCTTAAAGAGCCAGTACAGGAATCAACTGTACGATTTGATATTAGGACACCATCTTGCAAATACTTTGCCAAAGCCAGGATTTGGTACATCCCCACCAGTTTTAAACGGAACTACTCACGTTAATAAGCTTTTATAGTAATTAAATGTTTATTGCAGGTCATGCTAATGCAGCCACTTGCTAGAAATAAGGGGATTTCATCAAAGTCAATGCAGCTGCTCCCTGGGTGCTGGATGGCAGATCACCAACACCCTGGCTTAAGGGACCTGTGCCCACTGCGACTGAACCACGGCTCCAAGATTGTCCCAGGCGAGTCTCTCCTCACCTGCAGCTCCTCTGGGAAACCAGGCAGTTCTAATCCTTTTCCTGACACAACCTTTTTCCTTCCTGGTGTCAACCAAGACCCTGGGGAGTGAAACCAAAACTTTATTCCTTGTCCCACCCGGATACCTTGACAAACAAGGCACGGGAAGAGCAGACCAGCAGCAGCCCTCTCCTCCAGCCTGCAAACAGCATTCCAGTTGGAAAAGCCAACCATCAGGATCCCAGCGGTGCAGTACCTCAGCATCGCACCAGGTGGCTTCAAGAATCCGCTCCAAACACTCACTAGACCCCATCAGACACTGGTTTGGGCCTCCTCTCAGGTTTGGATTCTCTCCGAAGAGTGTAAATGCTCATAAACCAGATGAGGGCTGGTTCTGGCCACCCGGAGCGCTGGCAAGACTGGGAAAGGCGAGCGGAGCGTTAAACCCTCTGCCTCTTCAGCTGCCTTCTATGTAAAGTTGAAGAGAAACAGAAATCCTGCAGAATCCCTGAGTAACCAAAACTGCAGCGTTTCACAGCCAGCGCTTCATTTCAAGGATGACACTTAACATTTCATTTTTCTCCTTTAATTTCATTCGTTAATTAATTCATCATCATACTGATTTTATCACAGGTGGAATGTAAACGTAACACAAACTCACGCAGGGTTTACGATTTACTTCTTATTCAATGCTTCTTATGTTGCATCATGACTCTGAAACTCGGCCAGAAGATTAGGCTGTACAAGGGATAACTTCTTGTAAAATCAGAGCTGATTAAAGAGAGATATATATATTTAAAACTCCTTTCTTAAATGAGGAATATCCTCAATGAAACTTGTCCTTAGGGCGGTTTTCTCTCCTAGGTTTTTTCCCCGTGTTTGGACAGGAGAAAAGCAGTATTTTGTTCCTTTGTTATTCCTTACCCTGTCTTCTTCCCTAACCTCAATTTTCAACCTAAAGATTCTGAAATAGGAAAACCAGGAAGCAAACAGAATCATTAAGGAGTATTAAAAAAAAGCAGTGAGTAACCAAATCATCAATTCTATTTCTTTCGAACATTTTTTAAGTTGTTTGGTTGTTTTTTTAATAAAATGTTAACCTTTTTATACATATATTAACCTTTTTATACATATGCAGATTTGCAGCTATTCGGGAAGCTTCCCCAGGAAAATCACCTCAATTCCATTTTCCTTTCCACCACACATACATTTGAGTCCAAACATACAAGCCCAAGACGAACGAGCCTGGATGAAAAAAACAAATTGCAATATGACTCTCCTCTTGTTTCCCCCCATCTGCCCCAGCCTTCTGGGAACAGGAGCCTCTCAAAGCACCACAGAAGCAGGTGTAGGCGTATTTTAAGTAACAGAAAATCAGTTTAATTAAGCTCTCCTCAGACTTGCAAACTGGGAGCCTTGCTTTTCTATCCCTAATAAAATAGCCCACAACAAACAGAACTGCTCATGGGGCAGTTCTCCCGGGGTGTCACACCTCGGGAAGGAAGGACACAGTGCTCAAATCGGGAACGCTTTGGGAGCTCTTCTACCCTTGGAAAAGGTTTGAGGGCAGGGATTTTTTTGGCCTATCTGAGTTTGTGGTTTGAATCCCGAGCCCCCTCATCACAGGCAGGATCCTGCTGCGCTGTGCATCCTGCAAACTCAGGAAAGAACACGGCCCCACTGACACAGCCCTCTCAACCAGCACCGAGCATCGGCAGTGCCGGAGTGGACAGAACACATGAATTCTTTACAAAAATTAAAATTTCATTTTTCCATTTCTCTTCAGTAACAATCTGGGATTTCCTGCTCTGCGAGTGGAGCCGTGCTATCGCTCTCAGCCGTACGCGGCGAGGCAAGGGCTCGGCTTTTCTAACCCAGCTTCTTCAGTTGTTTTCAGAAAAGCATCCCAGACTCTACAAGCGTTCGTAGGTACCACAGCGAGACAACTTCACCAAAACACTGCACAGCAAAACACAACTGAACCCAGAACTGGTTCCTTCCTTCTGTCCTCCTGCGGGCTGGGCTGCCATAGCTCTCTGCTTGACAGCTGGGGGAGTAGTGCTGAAAAAACCAACCCAAACCACAGTGCCTTTGTTTCAAGAAACTGAAATGTAACTTTGGTCTTCAATATTGTTTGAGCCGAGTCTTTTTGTTGTGTTTTTTGTAACATTTCTGCCTCAACAAAACCTGAAAATAAGGTTAAATAAAGAAAAAATGCTTTTGAATGATGTTAAGTGCCTGGCTTAAGCTGACAAAAGCCAGGAAATTGAAAGTTAAGGCTGATACTAACAAATTCTGGCTCTTATGAAAAATAAAAGGCAAAGACAAAATGGTATGAGCTATAACTAACTCCTGCCAGAACTTTTCATCCTTTGGATCAAGCCCACTTGTACACAGATGGGAGTGCAAGAACCCTACTCATATTATTTAAATGTTGGTCTGTGTACTTAATTCTTAGCAGCTTCATAACACACATCATTTATGCCAGGGACCAACACTGCATCCAGGGCAGGCTTGTTAACTAAGCAGTTGGGTAAAGGGTTCGTTATTTACCTAGCAGACCAGAAAGCCACCGATGGAGACGGCCAGTCTCTCAGGTAAATAAGGATTTATCCTGCAGGAATGAAGTATTCCAACACCTTTTTTAAGATTTCTTTGATAAAATACCGAATATGTACATATTATTTTTATAATTGAAAACAATAAGCCTGATATTTCTTTATCTTAGGGCCTCATTATGTTGCGTTGACAATACTGAAATGGCTGCAGAACAGAAGCCGTTGTGATTTAAACTTTCAGGATGGTATAAAGAGAGTAGGTAGAGAGAGGAGCCCTTTGCCTTTCCTCTGTGCCTTAAAAAGGGTGTTACTCCTTTGGCATCTTTCCAGTAGTTTTATTTTCATAGTAAGAATTATTCTGATTTCAAGAGTAAAAGAACAGGATCTTGTGTTTACAGTGCATGTATTTTTCCAGCTATATCAGTTATGTCTGTTGATGTCTTCACTTAACTGATGTTTTTTGGCATGGCTAAATGATTACATTAAGAATTAAAAAGCCACAACCCTATCATCCATGCCAAAATAACTCCAATTTAAAAACTACTGTACCTTTTCTCTAAGGTGCTCAGAGGTCCACTAATGAAATCACCTCAAGAAATACAACTAATAATTACTACACTTACTAGTAGTTACGAATAGTAAATACAGTTACTAACAGTCTAGCAAAGCAAGCTACTAAACCAGTTACTAATAGTTTAGTAAAGCAAGTATAATGCCTGCCAATGCTCCTAGCTCAGCATTGATGCTGAGATAAAGTTCTCCTTTGCAACAGCAAATCGTTTAGACTCCTTAAAAAACCAATCTCGGTTCCTCTTAGAAGTCTGAGATTTTTCCTTCAAGATACAGAAAGCAAAACATATGCAATGAATAAAATAAATTAGTCAAGCCAGCCTAAGATGAACTTTTATTCCCTAAAAGTCCACACACAGCACTATACATTGAGTTTGGAAATAGGAGAAAAATAAGAGAAATAATATGAGAAAGGGCAGGTGTGTTGAGAGTATGACTGGTTCTTAGGAAAAAAAACAACAACAAAAGAAAACAACAAACTCCAAAGAGGCACAGGATGTAGATCAAATACACCCTTCTGTCCTCAAGAGTGGGGAAAAAATAAAAAATAATTAA
Source organism: Chloroceryle aenea (assembly GCA_013399075.1). Taxonomy (NCBI): domain Eukaryota; kingdom Metazoa; phylum Chordata; class Aves; order Coraciiformes; family Cerylidae; genus Chloroceryle; species Chloroceryle aenea. Next base: position 50,621 of record VWZY01007776.1, on the reverse strand, counting down.
AAAACAAAATCTTGGCTCACTAACTGAAATCTTAAACTGAGTAAACTTTCTGCAGGTTGTATTCTCACCATACAGAGTTCTGGATATTGGCAAAAAAATCTGGAAATGCTTATAAATCCGAAATTGCAACACGGGTCACAAACAGCCAGCCTGCAGTCGGGCTGGTTGTTATAGAGGCTCAGGCTCTCTCTACTGCACTGAACAATACTTGGGAATTCAGAGAAGCAAGTGTATGATCCATAACCTCTGTGTGTCCAAATGAAAAAACTGTTGCCAAGGAAACACCCAAATATCAAAATTGAAATATAGCTTGGCCCTTAATGAGTCCAAAAGGAGCTGTAGGAAGTTTACTCAAGTTCAGCAGAGATTTTGGCTAAATGTGGGGAAGACATTATTAAAAGAGATCCCAGCTCCACGGTGGAGGCAGAAGAAGGAACAGAATACAATTTTGCAATGTAACTGTGTTTAAAATCCTCTATTACATTTTTCTTCTCTTGGGACAATTGCAAACACCCTAAAAGCAATAAAAATGTGAATGTTACTGAAGGGATGAAAAAAAAAGCAAAACATGCATTTGGAGACAAAACAAAACAAAAAGAAGGAAAACTCGTAATGTTAGCACAACCATGCAACCTTAAAAAAAAAAGGTACAGTTTTCCAAGAACTGCATTTTTCTGACATCTTGCGCATATTGAGGCCCATGGAGACTTCACATTTTCCACACTCAGCACTTTGAGGGTCAGAGAGGTCAAGGTACCAGTATTCCCAATGGATCGCTGATAGTTCATCCAGAACAATCAAGCTACTGGCTGTGCCTCCCCCCTCGTTACCAAGCTGACACCGGGGTAGAGAAATAGCCACTACCACTGCCACTGGGAGCCAGAAATCCAGAGGCAAAAGATTAATTGGAGATAGTCTGTTTCTTTTAGATTTTAGTGGTTTAATTCTTTCGAGTCATGACCTGCATCTACCTCAGATAAATACAAATACAAGTTTCTACCCATCTCCAGCAGAACATAACTAACTCCATCCCAAGAAAACTGTTTCTTGCCACCTATGAAAGCTGAGTGTGGGAAGAAATTCTACATTTCTTATAGCTTTATATCATGTAAAATGAGAAGCTCTTGTAAATACTTTGGGACAGGAACTGCCTTTTTCTTCTGGATCACGCAGAAAGCACCTAGAACAAAAGAAGCTAATGTTCTGAAAATTCAGCAATAGGAAATGAGTCTGTGACTCTATGCACAAAACATAACAGGATTATTATTCATGTTGAGTCTCTTCTTTCCGGCTAAAAACAAACAGTGTTTGCTAGATAAATTAGGCAGGAAAAATATTTGCTCCAAAAGAAAGAATGATTTAAGCAAACACGTATAGGAGCAACCTTTCCTCCTTTTTTCACTGTTAAGGATTAGAATCACTGTTTCTGTTGTGTGCTCATTCAATGTGTTCACCAATTAAACCATTCCTTTTAAATACGCCATCCAACCCATATCTGTCTGAAAGAACTTTAAATTTTTTATGCAAAATAACCAAGAAGAGACACCCCGTGCACATGCCTGTCTTCCTATTTACCTACACAGTCATCCCTAAAATACGTTGCTAGTTTTGTTCCAAAGTAATTTCCAAAAAGAACTTAAAGAGAACCCCAAGCATTGACTGGCAACTTGACATCAGCGCTGTTTTTCATCATAAAAAATTAGGCACCATATAAAAATGATGTATGTTATATAAATACCAGCAAGCCACGGATTTGTGTTTAAATAATAATGGTTTCTCATAAATGTTTTTTATTTTTTCAGAGTTTACATAGCTACCAAGGAAAATTAAAATTTAAATTAAAAATAAATAAATTTCTGCTTCTGGCTTAAATCTTTACAAGAGTCTTAAATTATATTTAAGTCAATATCCAACTAAAAAAAAGACAACTATGCACACACATATAAATAATCTGTATTATGAGTCAGTTCTGACTTGTTCATTCTGATTCTAATGAACAACCCCTCATAAGATAAATCACATTGCATCATGTGTTTCATAAAAAGAAATTAATTTTTTTTTTTTTAAATAGGATGTGGTTAAAATTGTTAAATTCTTATTGAATATCAATTCTAAAAACCACAGGCAGTTTTCCATGTCATTTCCCCCCTTCAGAGGCAGAATCAGTATCATTTAGCCAGTTTGGCAATCTCCCACCACAGGCTGCTGTTAAACACTATTCAAGTGCTAAGCTCTCTCGCTTCCATAAAGCTTTGTAGGCCCCAATAGATGCTGAATGGCTCTTTGACATCTTTAGAAGCACTCGTAACACTCTGGGCAAGAGACTTAGGAAAATGACATCAAGTGGGAGTTAGCTGAAAAAAAATACATAGTTTACCTCAGCTGAACACGGCTGTCATTTGGGTGTGATTCCCCACATTTTCTTGCATTTATTAGTTATTCTTACATGGTTTCCAGTGCTTGAAATTTCCAGGCTTTGTGTGTTTAAAATAAATAAATAAATGGAACAGACAGAAGTTTACGGGGGAAAAAAACAAACAAACAAAAAAATCAATTTCACCTTGGAAGTGTCTTTGCTAAAAAGCCTGATCTTACAATTCTGCAGTGATAAGAATCGGGGTACTATAAAAAGAGAAGAAAAAGAAAGGAATAAACCCCCAGAAATGGTTGTTGCTTTCTCTGCAGCTACTGTAAATATTTTATGAATGGGTAACTCGGAGCAAAGTATCAAGATAAAAATTCTCTGTAATTATTTGTCTAACACACCGAGTAAGGATTTGGACTTTGCCAAAAGTCCTTAATGCAAAGAACTTGTCAACATCAGCTTGTTGAGACATTAAGAGGATTTCTTTAGGTGCCACCTTTTAAACTCCAGTATTAAGCCACAGCTTCTAGTAAATTTACCCCGTGGTAAGCAATTCCAGATGAGTTCTAGTGACAGGCTTCAGTCTCAAGGTACTTATTCATTGCACATTAAAATCTCTTGTTCCCAGGACGGGGTTGTTTTCTGACTGATATCCATTTAGGGAATAGAGAAAAGAGGCGTTTCCAGAGATGGAGTTGAACAAAGTAACCCAGAGCAGTAACTCACTGATAACCACTGCCAGCAGCTGGTACTTTCTGTTTACTAACAAGGTAAGGTGGAAGGATACTAGATAGAAACCAGCAACACCTCCTCGGAAATAATTGCCCAGCAGAGCAGGAGGGGGATTTGAGCCGTACAACCACCTCCAACACAATCTGTGGGAACTATTTCTGCATACTAAACATTCAACTTTCAGTCTGTTCTAGTCTTTCTTGCCAATCCTCACGTGAAACACTATCATCACTGAATCTCAGCATCCCAGGCATTTAGTAGTTTAAGGAAAGTACCATAATAACCAGAGGAGAAAAGTACACAGCAAACCACCAATGGGAAAACTGCTGCTCGTGGAAGCGAAACAGAAAGTATCCTCAAGCCACTGAGGAAGCTCATGACAGAGTACAGAATTAAAAGCAGGCCACTTAAGGACTAAATCTGAACTTCAGATGATCACTCTTCTTTTCCTCTTCCACCCCAGATGGGGTCCCACTAGAAGGAGTCTTGGCCTCTGACAGACACTAGATTCCAATGCCTTTCCACAAGGAACCGATAGGATTTGCAGACCCTGGAATAACACCACCAGCATTTGTAACAACAAAGAGCTTATCAGCTTAGGCACACATCGTAAGTTATACAGAACAAAAGGCTGTAGAGGCTGCACAAGTCCTCTGTCGTTGGTGAGGAACAAAGGCAGGTGTCTGGCCTGGCTGCAGTAACGCAGGCATTGTGCCTCCTTGCCACTAAATGGGATGGGACCTAAGCTGGGAGGCAAGGATCAGAGCCTGGCACCAAAACTGGAAAGATCAGCTGTCTTGCTGCTGAACTGAGTGAGCACTTGACTATCAGCTGTACTAAGAGTGTGAAGGGCCTCTTAAGTGCCAGGATAGGAGTTGGAAAATTTACTTCACATCTTGCTTTGGAAAGGAAGTGTCATCTCCATTTGGGAATTGACAAGGAGCTCACCTCAGGGAGCACCTCTGCATAAGAAACACTTGTAGCACTTTACCCCCGTGAGCTCCATGGCAGGTTAAGGAGAAAGCAATACTGGTGTAATGACCAGAGGAGAAGAACCAGGAGTTAGTCAGCCTCTCCCCCCTTGTCCTCATTTACCTGTGCTTTTCCAATCCCTTCAGAAAAAATACTTTGACCCACTGTCACTTTGAAGCTGTAGGTAAAGCACCATGATGCCCATCCATCAGAAAAGTCAGTCACCACAGGCCAGTGGGCAGGTCAGTCTCAGCCCCAGAGTCATCACACGTGGCTGTCACAGAACCCTTGGCACACCGTGGACACCAGAGTGAATAGTTACACAGGCACCAGTCTTACCTCTCTCTACGAAGGGAACATTCAATAGTGAGACAGACAGACACACAAACAGGCCAGAAAGAACCCGAGACACGTTTTCCTGAAGCTAAACACGAGTCAGGTCTGCAGACCTGCTGCAGGAGCACTGAAAAGAAGCGTACGGAGCAGCAACCCTTTCACTCAGCAGCAGCAGGCACCTCTCCTTCTACGACTGTGAAATGCCTGGCTCTCCCTGCTCGATTTCCAGGGCAGCAAGATGGCTGCTGGGAACCAAGGTGCTCCAAGCTACTCAAAATAGATCAGGGATTCTACTGACAGATGCCTGTGGTATTTGCCTGGCTAATTTGCTTTTATTATGGTGAGCAAGGCTTCTGTTAGATGCTTGCTGTCTGCCTCACGTTTATTATGATGGGGAGGTTTATGTAGGTGTTTGTAGAGTTGTCTACTTCTGTAACGGTGTGGGTTTTATCAATGTTTGTATTAGTCCACTTTCATCATGATGGGAATGATGGTTTTAATAGCCTTCTTCACTTGAATTATATCCAGTGCTTTATTTAAGAGGTCCTAACAGCCTCCTTTTAACACATCTGTGTGAAAACTTTTACATTCAGCTGGTTTTATTAGGTAGGAAAGTTGTCGTCCCTATCTCTGCTAATACTAAAAAGCTTTCTACATCCATAGACTTTTCCCGACAAGATTTCAATGTAAAGCAACCCTTAGCAAATATTTGCAAATCACTGGTAGAAATTTAAGCGTGCTTGGCAATATACTGCACAAACACTGGTTGTCCGTAGGGTTTGCTATGCAAACTTGTAAGCTAACATACTAAAGGAGAAGGAAGAAAGGCAAAGTGAACCAATACAGTATCCAGATGGCAGGGTGGCTCATCACAAAAGGAACTGAGGTTACTTTTGATTAAAAAAAAAAATACTGGGAGATCTTTTATAAGTTCTCAAAGGTGTTTAACAAGTTGGGAACAGGAAACGAGGAGAAAGTTTCGTGAAGACTGCTGGGATGGACAACAGCACTGAAGAGGTAAGAAATAGATCTGGTGTAGCAAAAGGGCTTGCTGGAATGGAAGAGGAACTGCATGATGGTTGTATGAAACCAGGAACAGTTATCAAAAGGATTGGGCAAGAGAAGGCAAATGTTGGAACAAGGTCTAAATTCTGGAAAACCAGTCTGAGAAAACAAAACACACAGACACAAAAAAAATGGTTGGACCGATTTTGCAAAGAGCAATGAGGATAAAGACCACAGGGAAGGGAGCTGCTGCAGAACACAGCATCTAACAAGCCCGATAACACACTACCTAACAGGTGGAATCAAAAAGCAGCCAAACTAATCCATTAAGTTTTACACCCTGATGGGAGGCAGAGAAAGTATCTTAATCCATATTGAACAGATGGGAGAAATCTAAGGGAAAGATCCAGCCCTTTTCCCCACCCTCCCTCCTCTGAAGTCACAAACAGAGCAGACCTCATCTATTCCCTGATGTCCTTTTCTTCATCTCCCTGCTTGACAATAGACACCTCTCAGAGCAATGCACAATACCGAGAGTCTTGATTTCCAGTTTCCTGATCTACCAGTTCAGCAATAAGACCCCAAAACCACAGGCACCAGCTTACTTCCCAGGACTGCTCACGAGAGCAAAGGTAAGTGCGTGTTCTAAGCGTCTCCGGGATCAAGGCTAAGTTGGCAATTGCCTCTGTTGTCACAAATACTGCTTTACGAGTCAGTCAGTAGGAAAAGCACAACGCATTACAGATGTTAAATGTTAAATTTATCCCCTGGCCCATCCAAAGGACAAAGCCCTTAACAGTCTCAAAATCTCAATCCCCTTCCAGCATTTGGAGCCATCTGACTAACACTGGCAATGTCTCCATCGCCTCGCGCTGGATGGGAGGGTCGGCTCCTCACGCTACGCACAGCTTTTGACAGAGGGCTTCACAACATCATTTTACATCATCTCAGAGGCTTCCCGGCTCATCGAGAGCAAGTCTTATTCTCATTAGAGGAGGAAGCAGATGGATAAGGTTTCTGGGGACAGATCCTGATGAGAACATTCAAATAGGACTTTAAAGCAAGCACAAAACTCTTCCTCGAGGTAGGAAGAGGCAGAACATCAGCAGATGCAGAACCTTGACTGAATGAGAATGACCAGCCAGCTACATCAGCAGCCCTGACCAAAGGGGCAGGTTTTCTTTTAATTTGATCTAACATTTGAATTCTGCCCGAAGTGAAGAATTGTGTGTAGGACAAAGTGATTAGCCAAAATAAACCCACACAGCAAGGAGCTTCACAGGTTAACTGCAGTCTTCAGTTAAGAAAAGAGGTCTACCTACCAACATCCTGCATCCAAAAAGCATCCTACAAACTGTCCTGACACCTTCCCCATAGAACGTGCAGGGAGAGGGGAAAACACAAATAACAAAAGCACAAACAGCCCTCAGAGATGAAGAAATTAACTCCTGAACGTGGAGGAAACCCATGTCTCATAGCCCAACCTCCAGTGAGTGCAGCAGGATGTGACAGAGGCACAGCGTGGCCAGTGCCCACGCAGCCTCACACAGAGAGCAAAGGAGATGCTGGTGTGACCACAGGAGGTTACTAAAACTTGGGCCTGGCCCTGTATCTCACTTTGCCATATATCATGGATCCTTATTTTCACAGTAGTAAAAGGAGAGCATCAATATTTGGCCTGAAGGTTATAGTCCAAAGCCCACTGACTTCACCTAACTGCAGGACACCCTGTGGCTATATTATTACTGTTTGTAATGCGTAAGCAGCGGGAGGTCCCAGTCAAAGCCAGGAAGCTTACTGGACTGGGCACTTAACTACAGACCCAAGATGAAAGGGTGAAAGGTGTCCTGGCCAGTCAGTCTGGCGGGCTGGTCACGGAGTGGGGAACACAACATTTATTTCACCAGCTCCCTGCCTTCACAAGAACATGCCACCTATTAAAGAATCATATCAAATCGTCTCACTCTGCACAAGCTTTTCATCAGAATCAATTCTATTCCCCCCCCAAAAATCACCATCTCAGCACCTGCATTACCCTTCTTTCATCAGGTCTAACCCTGGATTTTCTTACTGATGAAAGCTCGGGTACTTTGTCCTGTCTGACCCTTGACCAACAATCTCTTACAAAAATTAAACATCAGTGGTTCCTCTTTATTACAGGATGGACCATATATCACCCAAAGCAAAAGAAAACTATAATTAAACACAAAAACACCAGAAAAGGGTGCAAAATCAGATTTAGTTATTCAAAGCTTTGTTTAAATTATGTCTAATAATGAAAAAGAAAAAAAACACAAGACAAGACACACTAAAAAAAAACAGCAGGAGAAAAAATAAACAATAGGAAAAAAAAGCCACCCTCTGTGATAAAAACTGTGGTTAAAGTCACACCAGTGAACATTTCACCTGCAAAAAAAGGCCGGGGTGTACATTTGTTTGTGTGCATGATGGGAAGGAGAAAGATTACAACTGTGAGTAATGTGCGCTCGTACACGCTAAGTAAAAACAAACCCCTCATTTCCTCCTCTGCACTGAAGTACAGTCAGACACTCCCAGTCCCAGGAGTGCCACCCCCATGGACCACCAAAATAAAGCAGAACAAAGGAGGCTCATTTAGACCACATTCAAGGAAAATATCTTGTTTACTGATCATCTTTCTTTTTGGAGGCAGAGAGCAGCAGAAGATCTGTGCATTACTGCAAAGTTGTGGAGCAAGAGATGTTCGGTTTTGTTTTCTTGCTTTGCAGGCAAGAATGGGGCAAGGGAGGAGAAGGAAAAACCAGACAACTTTATCCTGGCAAAGGCAATCAGAGGGGCTGTTGGTAATATTGCTAAAAAGAAAAAAATATTAACATTTCACAAGTTCCCCTCGTGGCCTCCCTTGCTCCTCCTCCCCCATCAAAAATTCATAAAGGGAATCAGCATTCTTTACCGAATGGGTCCCCGAGGTGCCATAGACCTTGTTGGAGAGAAAGGCTATAAATATCGAATTATACACCTCATGGGAAGAAAGGGTTGAAGATTCAGCTTCAAACCCACTGCACTGTCCCCAGGGGAACTCACTCCAGACTCAAGGTCCAGCATGGCAAGGAAATGGGTCAAGTGTGTCAATTTTGAGATCGCCGACCTTTGACACCTTTAATGATGCCCAGAGTCCACCTCTTTGACGTCCTGCTGCCCCCTGTGCACCACAAACTTTCCAAAGTCCCTTCAAGTCAAAAATAAATAACTGAGCCAAGCAGCACGGGGAAGCTGGGTGCAGGCTACTTCGCCAACATTGCTGGCCCATTAAAGCAAGTGTAGTGCTCAGATCTGCAGGCCCTTCTTGCTCATCTCTACAGCACTGCAGTTCCACAACACAGGAGAACTGAGGGCAACCACACTTTTACTGTCAAATCCTCTACGTAGGTTCTGTTCCAGGTAAAATGTAAACTTCATGTTATTAGACTGTGCAAGGCTCAAAACCAAGAGGCTTATCTTATTCTTTTAAAAACATTTCCAGTTCAAGTTCCAGCAAAAGATAACAGGTGTTAAACAGTTAAAAAGCTAAACCAGTGCCTTTAAAAACGAACAGACAGCAGCAATAAAAATCCTGTTTGTAGGCACAATCCAGCAAATGTTTACTATTGAGATGCAGGAGGTCGGAAGAGCCGCCTACAGCTCAGCAATGGCATCTCCAGGATCTGGCCTCTCCCCACATTTTTCTCATCTTTGGCTTAGGCTGGTGGCAGCTGAAGCCACCCACCTCCAACAGCAGAAAACAGAATGACAAACACACTCCCCTACACAAGCCAACCCCAGCACACAGCAGCGTGCATCACTGCAGCTTATTTCATCTTCACAGACGTTTAAGAAAATACGAGTGAAGGAATAACTTCAAGTAGTGCTAGCAGAAGCAGGAGTCATTTGCCACCTATAGAAATGTAATCACACATAGCGGGGGATGTATTTAAACCTGGTTAGGTCATGGCACAGAGGAGAGATGCTATTCCATAACCCCATGAAGAATCATAGGTAGGAGAATGCAATGACCCAGTTCCTACACTGGGATCTGGCCTGGACACCAGGGCCAACAGTTCCTCTTCATCGTGGTATTTTAACACCACAGTGTACTTTCAGCAGAAAATAAAAATCAAGCAAGTTTTAACACTGTGGTTTCCTGGAAATAATTCCAAGAATTACCCCAGGCATAATTGTTTCTAATCTCTGATCCAGCAATTTACTGAGGAGAAGATGCAAAATTCAGCTTCTAGGGCTGCAGACTCCACTAATAACTTTTAGAGTTCACCAGAAACACAGTTCTACTGTAGGAAAGAGGCTTAGACAACACCATTCTACTTTACAGCTGCTATCATCAGGATGAATTACGAGGGGAAAGATGCCCCAGTGAGATGGTTAAGAGAAAATGTGACCACTCAGAAATGCCAGGTTCCATTCTTAGCTCTGCTGTGGAGTCTTAACCATGGCCAAGTGACTGAAGCCCAGAGCTCTGCTTCAGAGCCTCAAAAGCCTAATCCTGATCCCAGCTGCTTTTCTCAGTGCTAATGTAACACAAATCATCAAGCAATAAGTTTTTGCAGTTGTAATATATAAATATATGCACATGTATTTGTTTTTAAGTCTGTGTTTGCTTTTCTCTAACTTCTGCAGTCTGGCTCTCCTCTTGTGAATTGGATTGTCCCTTAAGCAAGAAAATTTCTGAGCCCCCAACGTTCTGTCCTGCAGGAAGGAAACTCACTTTTACAATGGGTTATGTTGGGTTGTAGGAGGCTGAGCTTCTTGGGTCCCCAAGAAAGACAACTTACAATTGTAGAGGTAAAAATCATTTAAAACCCTGTGGTGCTAGAAGGGGTTTCATCCTCACACAGCCCTCCATCCCCAGCTCGGACAGGCTCTCTCTTTATATTCCACAGCAAACTCTCTGCCAGGCCAGCTCATATAAAAGTATAAATCCCACTTATCCACCATCTCAGGGGAAACTAGGTTCCTTTGGATAAGCATGGTTAGGGATGATGGGAACTGTGAGCCTCCCAGCACAGAAAAGGCCACGCTCCAGGTCCCCACCCCTGAGGCACAATGAAGAGACCAAGAGACTTTGCTGAGTGGCCGGATTTTTGAGGGATTGTGCTCCAAACAAGTAAAAAATTTAGTGGGTGGACATACACACACGGAGTCACTCTGCAGTGCCAAGGATATAGCTAAATGTCTGTTAACCCTCTTGCTCCCAGCCATAGGAAGTGAGTGCAATGCTGAGGAAAAGCAGCTTGTTTATTCCTGAGTCAGGTACAAGAGAGGCCGCAGCCGGACAAATATATTGCCTCACGTCAGGGCTACCTCTCCTGACCTCGTGTCATTCTGAGGCTACCAGCAATATGTTTAGTTAGTTCTGATGCAGCCGTTGCTGCATTTCTGCATACCAATTAATGTTCTATATGTACTTCCTCTGCTCTCTTAGGTTGTTTTTTTGCAAGGTAGCAAGGGACAGGAGAAGGGGAATGTGTGTGGCTGTGAACATCAATTAGTAGCACATCTGACAGGGAATTGTTCTCTTGACACCAGAGGGAAACGCCCTCCAAGCTCATCGCCATCATTTCTCCTGCCACCTTCCAGCCTGAAAGCACTGAAGTTTTTAGCCCACATTCAACATTTACATCCAAGTCCCACATAACACTGCACCTTTACACGCAACCTTCCACCCGAACAGCGAAGAGCACTTGTCAGCGTTCACGGGTCAAAAGCAGCCCCCACACTCAGCTGTGCTGGACCCATGACACTGCAGATGTGATCCATTTTGGATGCCTTGTGTCACTCTGCTCGAGATGTGAAGCCACATCCCCCCGTGCCTGCTTATTCAGCATGGCCAGGAGTCTTTGCAGAAATCCAGAAACCTGGTGCAGTCCTGCTAGAGGCAGGAGAGCAGACAGCCATGCTTTAAAATGCATGGAGATTTCAGTCACCTGTAAAGGAGATCGTTCTCTCCCTTGTATGTTGGTGAAAGAACAGAACAGATAAAGGAAAGGAGACTCACCCGTGCAGGGGAGTTGTGGACACTGTAAGGTCTTTGGCTTCTACATCTTCCCATCCTTACAAGATTGTAATGTGATGTGTGCTGCACACAGTCCGAAACTGATCTGCAGAGAAGCTCTTTCCAATGTTTAACTAGGTGACATTTGTCTAAAGATTATACATGAAGAAATGTTTTAACCTGATAGAGCAGCACTCCAATGAGATATCTGGCATAAAACCCCAGCTTCCTCCCTTCCCCTCTGTGACCTCCAGCCACCAGGAATCCACAGTCCCTGGGTCTAGTCTGAACTGCAAGACTTGGCTATGTCCGTGTCTGCTCCTAACCCTGTCACCTCCCACAGGCAGCATGGGTCCAGTGCACTGAGGTTGCCCACTGCTAGGTTGGGAAGACACAACCACATCACGTTTTTAAACAACAACAAAACCCACACAATGCCCCGAAAAGTTCATGTGTTGATTAATAATGAATATTTGCAGTCTCTTGCACTTCACTATAAATCAGCTGACAGATAATTCATTTAACACTCACAACAACAGAGGATTGCCAAGTATAGGCCTCATTATACACACAAGCAAATGGAGGACAAAAAGCTACCCATGGAACTCCAAAGATCTACAGTTACAGAATTTAAGAAGTTTGGCTTCTAGCTCAGATTAGTATGGGAGTCCACATTCAAGACCCCCAAGTCCTCCCTGTGGTTTCTTTGAAGGCCACACAGGAGACTTCGCTAGGGAGACCCAATGAGGAAATGAGAAGCAATCAACAGTAATTCCCCACTCACTTTCTCTGGGTCAATCATCATGTCATGTACCTCTACTCAACCCTCCAACAGCTTTATCATTTCCAGGTTAGTGTCTTTTCTTAGTGTCTCCTCATATGAATGCTGCATCATATCCTGATGGAGTAAACAAAGGATGAATAACAAATACTGGGATATTTCTACCTGCAATAGAAATAATTTTTCTGATACCCCTTCATCTATAATTCTTGATTTGCCCCCTGCACAATGCTAAAAGCAGAGGGTGCCAGCCCAGTGCACGCAACAGGCAGCTGCAGGACCAAAGCACCACCCTTGGAAAACACAAACTGGTTGTATCAAAACAAAGACACAGGTAGCTGAGAGGAGTAAATGTTCATAACAGAGAACAGACCAACATTTCAAATCTCTTATGTCAATGCTCTTTCTCTCATGTCAATGTTCTTTGCAGAACACAGAGTGATTTTGTTGAAAATTTTACTACATGCCTTCAATTTTGCAGAGTCAAAGCAATAGAGCACTGGAACCATGGTATTTGCCCACAGTTTGACAAGAAAAGCTCTCCACTGATCAGAGGCACATTTTAAAAACATCGTCAATTATGTAAACTCATCTTTCCATGGACAATTCATAACTGCCCTGTTTTCTTCTCTTTTGCTTATAACGCTTCCCACATTGCATTTCAGTGTCATTAAATGCCCTTTTATTGCTCCCTCGCTGTAAGTACCTGAGTATTAACCAGGGCTTCAAGATTTACAGCCTATTTTAAACTCAGATAATGATGTTTAATTTGTTATTGGCTGTGTAAAGGTTAACAAAGAAATAACTCAAACTATTAGCAAAGGAATAACGCATTACGACAGGGCAATTAAGAACTATATCTGGCACTGCATGGAAAGACTGATCTAATTTCAAAAGGGGCTCGATGATCCACATTCACACCCCATGAAGCACAAGGGTAGCTCCGGAGTCCATCCTTTACACCCTTTGTGAATCGTTCAGTTGGTTTCCATCAAGAAACCCACACGAGTAACGTGCTGACAGACACGCTCTCTCAAATCTACCTGGGAGCTTTGAAAGAGGTTTCTGTCCTCTGCAGTTCATGCTGCTCCTTTTCTGGGGGTTGCCTCTCAGAGCAGAGTTGGAAGAAGACAATCAGCAGCATTTTAGAGGCTGCTTGCCTGCAAAAGCCATCTAAGCTTAGCTTAAACACACCTTCGGCTGTCTTCCTCCATCACCTGAGTAAGATGCAGGCGAGGCTTCACTCCGTCAGCTCTGCAGTGAAAAAGAGGCACCATCTGAAACTAATGTACTGTAAATAAACACAAATCAAAGCCCTAAGTGAGCAGCTTCCAAACTGATTTTATAGTACTGCTGCAAGTGTACCCCAAGGCTTTGCTTTTAAACTTCACTGCTGTGGACTCCACTGCTCAGACATTTTGCTGGGGGCGGAGGGGTGTGCGCGTTGTTTTATTCCCGTTTGTTGCACTGTTACAATCGTTCTCATGCAGAAAAGTCCTTTTTCTCATCCTTATTGAGGCTGTTGGGCAATTGCCGGAAACACTCTTTGGAAGAGTTGGGGAGAGGTCATTGGATGTAGGCCCAGTGGCTTTTGGAAAAACAGAGTAGAAAAAAAATGCAGAATTCATGGAAGAAAGACAAGCAGATGCTGCTTGAAAAGATGGTTATATTCTTATGTCAACAAATTAGTACAGGAGGAGCCAAAAAGCCCACACAGAGGTAACACGAGCAAATGTGTCCTTAAAACATCCAAGGGAAAACACAAACTCTCCCTGTAGGACCTACACTCGTAAGCACACCACTCAAACCCCACTTAGCAAAGCACTCGAGATCAATTCCCATCAACTTTGGATCAAGGCTGGGTACAAAGTAAACCCAGGCCTGAAACTTCTGCAGCCAAGCTGTATTTTTGAACAAGTCCTTGCATTTAGAGAAGCAATTCCAAACCATCTTCCATGTGGCTGAAAAATATGGATGGGGTTGAAGAAACATGGGCGCTGCAGCTTTGGCTTGAACAGCACCCATTTTATTTCCCTAAACACCAACGCTGCAGCCAAGGGCAAGTTCAAGGAGCCTTCCCAAGCAGTCTGGGAGAGGAACAGAGACCTCCAGCCAGTGTGAAACAGCGTGTGACTTCAGCAGCTTTAGGACTACATCCACCAAAGCCCAGGGTCTAACTTGGTATTCCTTTTAACACCCCTTCAGTTTTTCTACCTGCAAGCCCTACCTCCATATCTCTTCTGACACCTCCACCCAAATTTTACATTTCTTGGCTCTAAACTTGCAAAAACATCAGGGGGTGGAGGGAAGTGCTTTCCCTGTAGGATTTTAGCATAAATTCTAAGCAGTCTTATTAAATTCTGCGGAACCTTCCCATCCTCTCCTTCCCCCATCATTTTTGCTTTTTTTCCCCTCCTCCTAACTCTTACCACATGTTGTAAAGGCCAGACATGAGTCAGGCCAAGCTCCCTAAGCAGTAGGGAGGGGGAGGGAAGAGGTGAGCAGAGAGATCCTTTATCAGCTAAGACTGGGGATGTTTCCCACCCTGCCCATTCCACACTGGAAAGAAGGACCAACGAGAAATTGATAAAAGCAGCCTGAAAACTGTGGAATCCACCCTCTCATTGGCCAGTAAATTCCGAGTAGGTCAATGTGTCCTAAAATGCCCATGATCTGACAAGTTTGGGTGTGTAGGTTCCTGGCTGCTCTCCCATCCATACCATAAATGGAGACTGAAGATTAAATAAATCCTATGGATTACATCACACTTTCTTATTGAAACAAGCAGAAACCTAAGCTCACACCTAGGGGTTGGCTTTTTTTATTCTCTCCCCACTGCATTCGTGTTTACTCTACTTGGTCTTGCAATTTGTTGCTAAGAGAACTTTTCAGCAGCTCAGCCAAACGCATGGGCTTTGATCATGGATGTTGCCACATCACACAAAACATTTGACCCTTCAAATCCTATGAAGAGCCCCTCTAGAAAATCCTGCAATGCATGATTACAGAGTTATTGATTAGCATCAGAGCCCAGCAAGCAGTTAGCTGTGTCCTTCCTAAAGTAAAATTCTCTATTCTCAGTATCACATCCATAGAGAATATGTATAGACCTTAATAATCATGAATGCTGTAATATTGACTGGGAGAAAAAGCCAGAGGCCAGCTCTACCTCAAAATAATACTACTTCTTTCTTTGTCTGAGGTCTTTAAATTCATTCAATATTCTCTTTGCTCAACTTTCAGTAAGTTATGCCCCTGTTCCACACCATGTACTGTTTGATATTCCTTCATGTTACCTTTTCACCCATTTCCACTTTCTCAGTGTTCTGCTAGGATGAAACACGCAGCTCATTGGGCCATAGGAGCCTCATCAGAAGTTTCAGGCTAGACAGAATTTTTATCCAACCCTCTTCTATTTCTCCCTACGTTAAACTATTCCAGCTTCCAAAAGCATTTTTCAGTTTACTTTGATTTTGTTGTTGCTGTTGTTTTTAAGCCATCAGTCTTTAATGTCAACAAATTTCTAATTCACTCCCATCAGTCCCACTGAGGCAGTTTGGCAGCGTAAAGGTCCATGGATAAGTGAAGTGATGCTTTTTGGATCATAAAGCGCAGTTCGGTTGTCATTAGGTATTGCAGTGGTAGGAAAATTCCCAGGAAACAGAATCATCCATATGGATTTCCTGCAGACCCAGCTCAAATATCTCTGTATCACACTTGCAAGTGCTTCTGGATCCATGAGGACTTCCTAACTTAGTCGTGTACCACACAGAAGACACAGAACAGGCTTGGGTCTGAAAGCTGGGCTGTATGGTCCACACAGCCCTGCCTCCAGGGCACTGTGTCCTTCAAGATCCAGAAGTGCTGGAAAGCATGAGGTAGAAGTACAAGGCAGCTCTGCCTGGACCCCGTGGAGCCGTAGATGCGATGTACTGAATACTGCTGCCAGGTCAGCACAGGCCGTGGCCCGGCAGCACTTCTGAGTTCTGTGCTGATGGAATACTTTACCAACAGTCCAGGTAATCTCACTCACAGATAGAGTGGGCCACAAACAGTGCTATATTAAAAGATAAACTGCCAATTTATTGATGAAAGGAGAAGGGGGTTTCAGTAGCCAGCAGCAGAAGCTCTATTGCCTGCTGCCTTTCTCCTAAGGCTACAGAAACGCAGCCTGTGCAGGACTAGTGCACAAGATTTTTGCTGCTTCTAGGGTATTGGCGATTAAAAAAAACCAACAAAACCAACCAACCAACCAAAAAATATTGATGAACTACTTTGTCATTGTTAACAGCATTGCTGACAAACTCACAGCAGGCCCACTGAGAGAAAGACAGCAGCGTGTCTACTGAATGCCTGTTGTAGCCGAGATATGTGCTCTGAATTAGGCAAGGTGTGTAAATTATGACAGCCAGAGCTCTTTAGAGAATGCCCAGGTCTGAAGGATTCTGGTGCACTTTTGTTGTTGCTGCTGCATTTCCCCGTAGTTGTTCTCTCAAAAGAAACCTTGCTCCTTGGAGAGAGCATTAACAGGCTCCAGCTCCTGAAGTGTCATTTGACAGAAATAAAATTGAAATGCTAAAAAGAAACTCCAGTTTCCTCTCCTTATTGCATTCATTATTTTATTCTCTCTAACTGTAGCTTAACCTCAGAGGAGAAACCACCTCCACACCAGGCTGGGGGAGATGGGGGAGGAGAAAGGATGAAACACACAATCAAAACCAATGGTTTCCTTTACAGAAAATCACACATGAAGCCAGCACCCTGGTAACATCTGGGAAGACCTTGCTGGCAACACAGACCCCAGATGGATCCCTGAGAGCTCCATCTCCAGGTATGCCCCGACCAGGGCAGGAACGCTCAGTGCTGCATTGTGGTTAGCATTAGTTGAAGGAAACTGGGCTATATTGTACTCAGTCATGAAAAAAAATAGCATTGAAAGAGACCTCGAGAGGACATCAGCTGGTTCTCCTTCCTTCAGGCCTGCAGTCAGAGAATGATAACATTTGGGAAGACATACTGCTCCACTCAGAAGCAGCAGTAAAGGGACCAGACTCTTAGGTGGGCTGGAATCTGCATAACACAAAATCTAGAGGAAGGACTACAGCTTTCTGCTGACAGTGCAGGCCAGACAACTGGAGTGAGCAAATAAACAGGCTAATAGTTTTAAGAAAGGTAGATCTTTCTCTGAGTCAACCTGCAGGAATTCACTTTGTTGACCCATTTCCCTCCCTGGGTTACCCACATTTTCTGTCAAGATGAAGAGGAGGCTGGAAAAGCAACACAAACTGTAACACAGCTGTGAAGAACCAGGGTTAAACCCAAACTTCCTAGCACAAAGAATTATGTAGCCCTTTCAGGTGGTTAGCATTGACCTTTCCTTGAATGCCAGCCTTAGCATATAGGCTCATGTTCTACAGACGTGCATTCCAAACACACAGATCAAAGTCCTCATCATAGATTAATTTTGGCACTGTGAGCTGGCTACCGTGCACTTTCAAGAGCAAAACCCATTAACTCAGTGAAAAAGTTGTAAAGAAGGTGATTCGTAATTAAAAAAGATGACTTGAAATTAGCACACAACCATCAAAATGGTAAGCTGGGAATGAAAAAAAAATAACTGCAAAGTATTTTTA
The DNA here is from genome assembly GCA_013399075.1 of Chloroceryle aenea. Classification (NCBI taxonomy): domain Eukaryota; kingdom Metazoa; phylum Chordata; class Aves; order Coraciiformes; family Cerylidae; genus Chloroceryle; species Chloroceryle aenea. The sequence continues at coordinate 32,772 of VWZY01007776.1, read as the reverse complement.
ATCCTATGAAAGATACTAATTGAAATCAGCGGAGAAATACTGCTAATCAATCCTATTCCTTCATGTCCTGCAAGTTTATTTTTGGTTTTGTGTCTTGATCTCCAAACCCCTTTTAAATTCTCTACCAAAAAAAAAAATCTGCAGCAGTCATAATACAATTATCTCCATTGCTAGTGATGCTCCTTCCAGGAAATGTTTTGAACTCAAGAACTATTGCAGAGCAACTGTTGCTCTTCTTCTAGGCATTTATTGGCAGAAAAATAAATGTTGGGCTTTTTCCTTCCAATAATTGAAAATACACTTCCAAGTTTCTAGAGCTTCTTGCTAAGAGAGGAAAACTTTGCATAAAAAGTCTAAAAATTAATAGACACAAAAACAAAATACCAAGCAATGTTCAATCATTTCTAATTACTGCCTATCTGAGCCCAAGTTTGCTTCTGTCAGCCCAAGTACAGAGATGCTGTCACTGAAACCACAAAGATTGATTGCAAGATGTAAGGATCAGCCATCATTTCCTCTTCCCGTCGAGCCAGGCTCGCTGCTTTGGCTCCGAGCACATTGTGCCCCTGCTCCACTCAGCGTCTGGGAGAACTGGGTGGTTTGCACTCACTGCAATCACGGTCATTTCAATCCCATTCAGCTGCAATGCTCAGAAATGTTCTCATTTTGATATAATTAGTGGTTTATTGCAGGGAAAATTAACCAAATGAAACTTTATCAGCTGTTTAATTAATACTCAGTTTGCCAGTGCTTTTTGCCAGAGATCACCGTGTTGGACTCGATCACTCAGCTGCTGCTACAGGGAATGAGCTCCCCGCTGGTGCCTCCAGTGAAGTACACCAGCTCACATCTCTGCCCTCAGCCAGAATGCCCCTCACGGAGGAACAAAGGGGGACACAAAACTGAGGAGCTATCGTGACAGACAAATGGCAGGAATGATTTCTGGTGTCAGTTCTACAGTGTTCAAGGAGTCACAGCTACGGCGTCAGATACAAATCGACCTGAGCAAGAGCAAAGGAGGTAACAGAGGGGTGGCAAGAGAAGCCACACCTCTTTGGAATGAATTCTGACAAGGAATAGCTGCCACTACCCAGCTCTCCTAACCAACTTCACATTGTATTAACTTGGGGGGTTAACTTATTTACAGTTACATTACCCTGGTAAAAGAAATTTAGACATCAATTGCCTTCAAGAAGTCCTATTTGGACTATTTCCCATGTAGATATATACCAGCTGGACACATTTTAGGCTGAGATCCAAAGCTGGGAGACTATTTTGATATAGAAAAATTAAGACTTCTATTAGCACAATTCGAAGGTTTTCTCTGTGCAGAATTTTGCTCCATGCTCAAAAAGCATGAAAGGCACCACTGAATTTTCAACACCGTAACCTTCTATCTAAACAGATACTTACCTCTAGTGCCCCCCAGTTCTCTTTAATACTTCAATTATCTAAACATCTTCCAGTCCAGACTATGTATAGTCAGTAAGGTGGGTGAGTGCAACTGTCAGGCATCTGAATGAGGTCTCCCAAGCTCCAGGCTTGTGACTCACGCACAGGACACTCCTTCCAATATGAGATCTTGTTATTTCCAACTTTCCTCTCTCTATTCCAGGCCTAAACACGTCAGGTGTCACTATCTGGGAACAATGGGTAGATTGAGTCATTTCTCCTTTGGAATGGAACTACAGAGCACCGAGGTCTGACAGCAGACACCGCTGAAAGACGTGGTCTGATGTACAGCCCCAGCTTCCCAGTCACAGCTTAGTATTGGGTGATGACATTTTACCGTGGGAGGTCACAGTGCATCCATATCCTTCCTTCCAAAACCGTATCCTGCCTCCCCTGTCACAACAGATGGGCTCCAGCATTCCTACCTGCTCACCGCGCAGCTTGCGAGCCCAACACAGGACACACTTCCACAGGCTTTCTTTCCTGCTCGCTCCTACTCTGGAGCCACGATATTACTGCTCTGTTTAGCAATCTGAAATGTCACAAGCCAGGCTAAGAAGGGTCTGGTTGTTAGTACCTAAAGCAAGCTGAAAAGCTGCAAGTCACATTTTTCATAACTTAGAGTTGGAATTGAAAATGAGGAACTTTTGCATTAGTTTTCTTTCACAATTTTCTTCCTCTTAGGTAGTTGTGGAAGCTAACTGAGGGCTTCCAACTGACTGCTGAAGCTGAAGCAAAGACAGTAAATTACTGAAAGGCCAGAAAGGGAAATGGTATCAGATACTGAGACTGCAACTCCTGTGTTCCTGGCTTATGCACCTCTGGTTATTCTCTCTCTTATCCTGCACTGGAGCTACCAGAGCTGCCTCATCTCTTCAGAGAGCATGGCCACATCCTACAGAGTGGATTTTACTAATGGCTGGAGTAAGAGTATGGAGTAATATTAAGAGCTGAAGTAATATTTCCCCATAATGAGTCCTAATGACTCCTGTGCAAGCAGCCACCTTAGTGCTACAAGTGAAGGACAGAAGCTGACCCTAGAAACATTTTAAAGGCAGAACAACTGGCCAAGTAAACTTGTGCAAAAAGAGACCAAGCAGCAGCTTCATGGGGGGAACTAGAAAAGAGCTCAGCTCAGCAGTTCTTCCTGGCACCATCTCACAAATCACAAGGCGGCTGCTGGGAACCAACACAATATATTATTGGCACTACACAGCTGGGGTGGAGGGGAAGACACAGAGAAAGGTTCTGAAAGGAAACGTGAACAACATTCAACAGAGTCAGTTATCAGTGCAAAGGGGAAGAAGAAAAAAAAAGTCAGGACTTCCTTATGAGTGTTCAAAATAGAAGGTCAAGCTCCGATTCTGAGAAGAGACAAAGAATTTGGCAACCCTACGCAAACTCCTTCTAAGATAGAGAGAACACCGTGGGGAGAAGGGGGGCACAGCATACAGGAATAATAACCAACTGGGAAAGCTAATCTCCGTGAAAAAACGCCTACCATCCAACTCGCCAGGCCATTACCACAGGTAAAGGGAGATGTAATATTATTATTGTCTGGCAATAACTCTGTAAATACATTCCGACTTGACAAATTCTTGAAGAAAAAACCCGGTGCGTGTCTGCTGTTATTGGTCTAATGAGCTAACTCTGAAATACGAGCTAACGACAGCTCCCTAGCGGCTGCCGGCCACGCCACGAACCGAGAGGAAACCTCTTTCAGAGTCCATCACTGCAAACCGTTGCTGACAGCTTGGGACTACACAACACACAGATTTATTTCACAGACAGCCACAGACAGGAATTTAGCACCCCAAGCTGGCCTCCTGCTTAGCAGAGAAGGTGTTAAAATGCAACCAGGCAGAGCCTGGCCCCCCCCTCCCCACACACATTTTCTTTCCTGACCCCTCCTCGAACAAAACACAGTAGCAACTAATCAATTTGGTCACCTGCTCCGGGCAGCAAAACACTCACCAGGTTCCCCTTTTCCATCTCTGTCCCCCACCTAAATTCCCCCCCAAATTTATACAGCAACGGCCTCATGGAGAAGAATCAACAAGCCCAGCAGCCACTCCCAGCACCAACCGAGTTCGGCTGCAATGCCTCCAGAATTCTCAGATATGTTGCACGACCTTTCATGTTCCAAATTAATTGATTTCCAAACAGCAGCCAACTCCTTTTGTACCTGATGGCTTGTAATCGATGAACTCATCCAAAAAGATTTAAAGGAGAGGAAATTGAGAAGTCACGTACCCTGCTGATAGTAACTGAACTGAAGGGTTTCTGTCTTTCTTTAAACTTTGGTTTCAACTTTTAATATATGAGCCTTTATTGTTTCCCCCAAAATCTGTTTATAAGGACTAAAGAAGGATTTGCAGAGTTTCACATCATTTCAGTCTAATAATGTATTGATAAATTGGGGGCTGAAAAAAATAAAACCCAACAGGCCAAACTGACCACAGCAGGTTCTCACCCCCACAAATATTTATACACGTACACAGAGAATCTTCATTTCTATTAACACAACTGTAAAAGCTCTGCAAGATCTCCCAAACCCAGAGGAAATTCGATGCAGTTGGCAGCGTAGCTAGTACTGATTAGATACACAAATCCTGCCTGCTCACACATCATGCTCCTATTTTTAGATTTTTAGGAAACAAAGAGCCCTTATTAATGGCTATCTTCTGGTTTGGGAAAAAGGGAGGGGAATAATTCTGTTTATATTTCTCAATCAGCCTGCTGGCTTTCACACAAAGCTCTAAAGCAATTACACTGGCTAGTGTACTAGATGAGAGATTTAGCAAACATCATTAATATTATTATTCATTTACTTAATTCATTTCTTTCTTTCCTCCATCCCTACAAACAGCACACCGAGGATCTAACGCGAGCCTCCGCTAGTGAATGGAACTCCCATTAGTGTTGGACACCTGCCTTCGGGGAAGCAACACCGCGAGTGATGGCAGGGGAATATCTTAATAAAATACAGCGAGAGATTCCATCGCAAGGCCACGCCAGGGAGAGCACTGGGTGACCTAAGAAAGATGGAAAAGATCTCACTTTTGGAAGTCGGATTCCATTGACAAATCATCCCAAAAACTGAGGAGTCAAAGAGAAAAATACTGTAAGCACGTTCTGAAGACTATAAGCTCAGTTTTCTCTTTGGACATTGATGAAAGACTCTTCAAACTGACTTCAGTGGCTCTCCTGAGAAGAGGTCACTGGTGTTATGTATCATTAGATAAAATGATTTAGAGCAGAATTCTCAAACGTAAAAGCAACATGCTAGAAAAGGCTTCATTTTCAAAAGTTCTTAAGAGCTAATAACATCTGTACCATGCCTTTAGGCTGCTTTCTCCAAGTTCAGCTGTGAGGTTTGGTTTATAATTTCCACCACAGAAAATCTCAGTCTACACAGCGACAGGGCAGCTAAAGAGTACGTTTGTAACATGCAAGACGTTACAGGCCAGCTTCAGGTTTATCATCTGCTGGTTAAGAAACAGTCTGCAACCAACAACAGTGAGATTCAGCCCTTCCCTGTGCTGTCACACACGTACAAACCAAAACCTTTCCTGATGACACGATGAACAGCTTGAGATGATACCCCTGCCACTCAACGAGAAGCTGCTGGCCTTTTAGCACTCCGAGGGATTCCTGACGCGTGTTAAGAAACTCTCTTCCTAGCCCAGAGTAACCAGGCACCGGATTAACCAGGCTGCCCACCAGCCACAAAGTGTATTTGCATTCCAAGGTGAAATCTATTAAGGGGGAAAGATGAAGTGTGAGATTTCAGTGCGGACAAGGTGATCAGATAATGACATTATCTTCACAATCCGGGATATGGTTACCGGTTTAAACCGAACTATTTGTTTACTCTCTCCTCTACACATCTACCAAGTACAGGAGACTCCAGATTTGAGCAGGAGATACGGAGGTGACCATCAGGGGTACAGCTTCATGCTGCTCAGGATTTAGCTTACATAAGCATCCAGATGAAGCCTGTGAGTTTGAAAATCAGGCAGAAAATCTCGGCATAGACTCTTCCCCCTTTTAATTGGGTTTATACAACTATTTGTCTAAGGACTACCGAGAGGACTGTTCCTTTCCCATTTCTTTAAGCACATTTGGAGCCATTTAGGTACAGCACTTAATTTATGAAGAGGCTTATTCTCATCAGTAGAGCTCAGTCAATGCACCAGGTTATTGGTTACTGAGACAAAAGCTTGAAAATAAGATACACCCTGGTTCCTGCCACCACAGGTGAGCATTTGCTGTGCCTGCTCCAGCAGAAGGCTGTGTAAAGTCTGTGTAAAGTCAAGTATGCTGGGCAGAGCGCTTCACCAGGGAGCTTCTGCTGAGCCTGCTCTCCCAGAGTTCTGACCCTCCCAAAACTCTGTCCCTTTACTACTCTCCCCCTTTGTAGCTCTCGGGCTCCTTAGGAGGTAAATTCTACCAGTACAGCCTGATGCAATGTTCTGAGTAGTAAATGGGAATACTTTGCCACCTTGGTTTCTGGATCGGATTCTGCTCTTGCACACAGAGGGAGAAGAGCAAGGAGCCCAGGCAGTCCTGCGAGGCCGGTCCCGCTCACCGGCAGAGGGAGTGAACTACAGCATCTCGGTGTTCTTCAGCCTAAGGAGCAACAGCCGCCCAGCATCCCCCCCTCCCCACGGCAAATCCTAACACAGCCAAACCTGGAAATGTAACCGAAGCCCAACAGAGACTTCACAGAAGGGGGAGTGTTCCCCAGGCAGGGGTCTGGTTTCCCCCTTCCTGGTGTCTCATGTCACCAAAGGGGAAAAAAGCACCACAGCTTTTTGAGTCCCTCACAGTTTAGGTGTCTACTCGGTCTTCGCCCCGGGAGTCAGGAGACTCCAGTCTGAGTGCCTTTATTTGCCTGGTGTACTATATGCTGGTGTGTATATATATGTATTTTACTAGTTCCACCTGTAGTTCAGGCCTTTCCTTCTTACCTCTGGTTTCATAAAGAATATCAAATGGAAATCCCTTGGTTAATTATTCTGACTCCTTATTCACTTCTTCAGCCTCATTTTCCCACTTTCTGGTTTACAAACATCAAGAAGCCATCCCAGTAAAAACCAAAGGCTGAAAGCCGTGATTTTTTCAGCCCAGGTTAAATATGATCAGTTTAAAATAGTTCTAGTGTGAAGGTTTTATTTAATTGTGTACTTTGCACACACAGATGTGCACAACATCCAAGGAAAGCAGACAAGCTGAATTCTTCAGGGAGGAGTAAAAAATAAGTAAATCAAAAGTACTTCCATGGAACTGGGTGACAAAGGGACGGGGTGTTGCAGCTCTACAGGATGTAGCTTCAAAAGTCACTTGGAGAAAATTACTGAGATCCCACCCAGAGAAATGAGATTTTATATTCAAAACTCTTGCTTGTCTGATGGCTGGTCTTGGTTTCCTATTCTGGGCCTGAGCATTCCCATTCATCAGCCTCATCTCCCCAGGTTTCTTTTTCATCTCCTTTCCCATTCTACTTCTCGCTTGTTCCCAAGACATTTCCATGCTGTATTGTTTCTGAACCTGCTCAGCTACCCATATAAAGTAAACGGAGATTAAAAAAAAAAAGACACAATAGGAAGAGATGCAGCTCATTTCAGTATCTAATATTAAATTGAACAAGGCTAAATCTTCTGTATACTTGACAACACTAGAAGTGCTTGTAGCTCTGGCTGTACCAGTACAGCACACGCGATCGCTGCTTCTCTCCAGCTTTCCAGGCTGGGGAATTTGAGTGGGCTGATTCCTCCTTTGGGCTCCCAGTATCCCTCCCCACCAAGGTCTAGAGAGCATCATTAAGATACATTGCAGAAAGGCTCGGAGTAACAACCAGGTTCAGGAGCAATACACCAGACAAAGCGTGGTGGGTTTTGTTTGGGGGTTGGTTTTTTTATCCACCTCTTCCCTTCACCCAGCAAGATGTGATCTTCCTACAATCGCGTACTTTTCTTCACTGCAGTCTCGCCACGGGCAATATTGCCTCTTGATAATATAATTCTGTAGGTGCATGCGAAGACGAAGAGAGATGCAGGGGAATTTGGGGGCTGGAGGCAGATAATTTCAAACCAAGCGTAAGAAAAAGGTCCTGTGCTGAGCTGGGTGGTGCAAGATCAGAAAACAACTTCTCCTCTCTGATCCATGCTATAGATCTCACCTCCTAGTGTCCTACTTCCTCTACATACACCTAAGTCTCCCTTATGTCAGCACTGTATACTGGTGGGGGAGAGAATTAAAAAAAAAATAAAACCAACAGTAGCAGCAAGGAGCCATCTCTTTTAGTATTGGCAGTACAGTAGCAGAGGCAGGTCCCCTGTGCTAGACCTTCTTTAGGCACTGGCTGCAAGACAGTTTTTGACTCCAAGGGCTCGCAACCCAAACCAATCCCAGCTGAACAGCAAGACCTTCCTTCTGTGAAATTTAAATTAAAAGGTGTTAAGAATAGTCATTTCACTCCCATAGTCTTTACCAGTTAAGCTAAGTGTTCAATATGCTCAGGCTGCCCTCTAATTTTGATGTGCCCCCCCCATGTTAACTCCAAAGATTGATTTGAAAAATTAAAATCATTGTTGCAATTTCCTTAGTTTAATATAAAGCAAGAGCACGTCCCCTCATGAATGCTACTGCAAGTGGCTACGTAGCCTGACCCTGACTTATAATCCCCTGTAAATTCACCCCAAAAGTCATGAACTACATAAGATTAGTTCTTACAGACTGACATATTTCCCTGATCTTTCATGAGCCACATGGGGAAACAGTTTTCGCCTGATCTGAATGAAGAAGAAAAACAGTGATCCTAATCAACCGTTTACCCTTAGTGGCTTCCCTAAACAAATCTGGGAAAGAGCTTAAAGGCTTGGGAATATCCTCGACCCTGCTTGATGCACTGTAATAACCCTACCTAATTATACTGATATAAAAACTAATTGGAAAGATAGCAAATGTCAGGGTAAGATGCAAATTGTAGGGTGTTAATTGCTGAACAGGTGCTGGAATAGAATTAAATGAGCATCTTGATTAGGAGAGTGGAAAAAACAAATGTGGACCCCGAAATCAAGTTGGCCACGTGAATTATTTAGCAGCCTCCTTGTACCAGCAAAAGGTCATGTTGATGTGACCTCTGCTTTGTGATGGGTGGGCTGACAAAACAATAGTGAACTCCGGGAGAAGACATGGCTCGGGAGAAAGATGAGAGCATGCAACATAGAAAAATTTCACTGGGATAAGGGAGGAGCTTTTTTTACTGATGGACTTGGAGGTGGGTAACATGTTAGTAGAAAGTTTTCCATACAGATCACTGGATGGAAATACAGAGCTGCTGGACCTGGAGACAGAGGAGAGAGACCACACAGGTACAGCGCCTGCTCCTGGTCCAATTCCGGCCTCGGAAGCACAGAAATGAGGTTACCGCTGTTTACAGCCAACATTTTGTGATGTGAATGTCGGTCCAAACAAAAACAGAATAAAAGCCAGTTTTTCTATTTGCACAGAACTTAGCAGGATTGTCATCCCCAGCCGGAAGTTCTTTGGTGATGCTACCACAGTAGTAAACTATTTTTCACACAGGGCCCCAGAAAGTCATCTCATGTTTCAGTTGCCACTGAAAGACCAAGCAAACAGATGACATCAAGTAACACCCATTTGACCCAACTGTCTAGAAATAAGAGACCCTATCATTAGCAGTTATTATTTGGGGGGTGTATAAGTACCATAAATCTCAGGAAGGGTTTAATCCAGCTTCAGTTATCTCTAATTTTGAATCCATTTTTTCTCAGTGAAAAAAGTAGAATTTTGCAAGGACATGCTGGGGGTAGAAGAAGGTTTCATAAAGAAAATGCTTTTCTTTTAAAAGACAGCTTCAACAAGTGACAGAACACACGGAAATGTTTTGTCTCTAGACTAATTGTCCATTAAATAAATTTCTCCATATCAGACCTTTGCTGCAGAAAACTGGACCGAGCACACGGTTCAGACACAGTAAGACACTGCCCCCACTGTTGCTCCAGCACCACGTAACGGGCGGTGTTCAGGCAGCACTGAGGATACCACCACCTGTGCTTTTGACAGCTCCTCAGGAAGAAAACACAACGTGCACAAGATGACAGCCTAAGTCAGTGACAAAAAGACCCTGCGTGTAAGAAAGGCAGCTCCCTTCTCTCCACCTAAACGCTAGAAGAATTCAATAGAGAGACCTGCGACGGTGCCAAGCCCTGCGAAAGGCACCCTTGTGCTCTAAGAGCTGCAAGAAAGGGACAGTGCATCCAGTGCGTGCTCTAAGGTGGGGCTGCACACAGGCGAGGGACGTGCTGCTAGCACAGCGCCTCCGAAAGGAGCAGATGCTGCTTGAGGGGAGTACAGAACATTTTATACAAATCTTCAGGGACAGTGGGAGAAATATGCTTAAGACTGAAAACTTGGATTTACAACACTAAGACCTGAAGTCCCCTTTGTATCTTGGGGATGAGACACACCACGGGTGACAGGAGAATAGAGTGGGTACCGCACTGCAATGCTCGGTCCCCTGGGATAAAGACACCAATTCATTATCTGCACACCATCCTTCTCGGGGCCTCCACGGCTAGAGGAGGGAGCTGCCAATCATCTTCCATTCTGCAGACTTATATTTAGTGCTTGCAGTGTGGGCTAGAAGCAGCTGCAGGGAGAAATAGGCTCAGTTAATTTTTCAAGTTCAGATGCATGTCTTAGAAGGGAAGGGCCGCAACTGAAATCTGGTTTCTCCAGCAACTTCAGCTTTGCCATTCAGGACCATTACAGATTCTCAGGGTGTACTTGAAACGTCGTACTTGGTGAGAGTGGGGAGGACAAGGTGATGACAGAGAGATTCAATTTGTGTAGGGTTAAGCTGAGCAAAATCTTGGTAGCCTATGAAAATCTGGTAGGTACTGTGCATGGGTATGACCATGGCTGCTCTGTGAACAACTGGTCTGTCAACCACTGCCCTGCCACTGCCAACACTGACCCACAACAGCTCATGAAACGGCTCCAGAGTTTTTATAGAGAGAAAAATAATGCACGTGAAAGAAGGGAAAACTCAAAATTGGATTGAACACTCCTATTAAAATCTGCAGGAAGATAAACCCTCACCCACAGCTGCAGCTTCCAGTGGTGTTAATGGGAAGTCTTTCACATGCCAAAGGTCTGAAGGACAGGAATATTACTGAGCTCATAAAAACTCATTCAGAAGCTAGAAAATGCTAGAATTAACGCTGAAGAAGTAACTCTGATTTAAATGCTTTTTGACAGCACAATCCTTAATTATATTACAATTCCTGCCCCACGTGTCAGCATGTACTTCACCCCCACTCCTATTTCTGCCTGCTCATTCTAGCTGCTCCTTGCCTCTTCCCCAGCCTCCAACTGAGCCCGGCCTATTATCAGGTCTTAATCTTCCAGTCAAGACTCCCAGCCCAGTACAGAACTGCTCACCAGCCCATAAAGCCTGGTTCTCTCACCCAGAAATACCATTTCCCCACATTGCAAGTAAGCCACGCTCCCAAACCATGCACAGCCTGTATCCACAAGTGTTACAGCTGAGCCTTGGCTGATATAAAACCATCTCAGCTGAGCGACAGTTCACGTTAGCCAAGGGAGCAGCTTTGATCTGTGCAAAGAGAGAGCATTTCTATTAAACCGAGCATTTATACGTTCTCTGCTTTTCTGTCTGTTGTTTGGCTAAACAGAAAGAAACCGGCAGTGCTACTTTTTGAAGGCACTGAAGCTAGAAAATGAGAGAACCAGATGTCCCTGAAGGAATGCTGGGAAATGCTTGAGATAAAGGGGAAGGGGAAAAAAAAATAAAAAGATCCCACCTTTAACCAAAACGTCCCAGAGGATATTTTTTTTGGAGGTTCTGTGTCAACAAGTGACACTGACACAACATTGTATACTTTTCCTCCCCTCTTTAGCAGAAGAATTTTGACTGACCAGATATTTTGTCAACATCAAGTAGAATGATTTACACTGGCATGGATTCAGCCTTCGAAGTCTTCATTCTTTTTCTTCAAGGTACTGAGCACCCACGTTTCTAACGAGAGCAGAGATTTGGAAACACATCCCTGTTCAAGTATTCACTCATACTCCAAATTAGGATCTAGCACAATCCAATTTGAAGACCCTGTGAAATTTCTAGTGGCTAGACATTCAAGGATCATTTAAAGCTGTCCAGAATAAAAACTTAGGATAGCTCCATGAGGTAGAGAGCACGTATGAAGGAGGCAGACTTCTTCAGCATTACCCAGCCTCCAAAACAGCACTTTTTGGTTTAGATTTGTGTGAACATGAGACCCACAAGTTTCATCTTCTCAAAGGAACTCTCAAGACCTGTAGTTTCTTACAGAAAGTTTGCAAATGTGAAACAAACCAGAAACCCAGACAGGAATCGTATTAGTTTCATTTTTCTTTTCAGGACTTAGCTTTAACAAAAGGTTTCTATATGTGCTTCTTGATATTGATACTGAATAATACAAAGTGCTAATTGCTGTGCTGAATCGGGATCCATTTGCTGAAATAATTTTTTATCAATGTTGCATAAGAAAACCTAACCACATCTCTTCAAAAATAATTAAATCCAATTTGTATTGGCATCAACACTCTCGGCTTCAAGTCTAATTTCTTTATGCCATCAGCTAATTTCATCTGTTCGCCGTGTACTGGCTTTCAACTGCTTTAAACGCCTCTGTAATTACCCTCCCTATGCCACCTCTTCTCAAACACTCAACGATCTTCCTCTAAGGTTTGGCACTTTGAAAGAACGTGTGTGTGCCTGGCTAATGCAAACATACCTTGCACAGTCGTGCTTCTGCAGCATAGCTCTTGGGTACAGAGCCATAAGAGCAAGGCAATTATTTCTACCCTTTCTGATACAAGCCTCCTGCACAGAGCTGCAAAGATCAAGACAAGGACCCAGGCGGAAAATATGGTAGTGTAAAACTTTTCCCCTGGAGCAAATGAACAGCCCTAACTAGAGCAAGTGAACACCTACAATAATCAGGCTGAAAATCCAGCTTGGGGTGCAGTCAGCAGTAACAAGGGAAAGCGTCAGCAGCATGCAGGACCGATGGCATGTCCTGGGGAGAAAGCTGACTGATTCTCTGAGGGAAGCACTGGGAATACAAGGGAGAGACTGTCAGAGGAGCAACTTCCTTGTAGGCTGCAGAGCCTGAATCCTGAAAGGATTTGTGGTAATTGATGGTATCATTTTACTTTGCTTGGGATTCACGTTTCCAAAGAGAATAGTTACTCTTTTTTTTTTTTAAAGGGATGAAAAATCCATGGAGCAGAATTTTCTGCCTTCATGCCAAAATCTGAGCAGAGGGAAAAGGGCTCAACATTCCACAGGCTGCAGAGCCGGAGTCACTTCCCTCACTAATCGCCCCAGGCCATGTGGGTAGGAAGTTATGACACTTGAAGCTGCAACCCAGGCTGCAACCCAGGCTCTTCCAGCTCAGTCACTGGGCTGCTTTTCCAGAAATAATGTCATTGGTGCTTCACTGTGTGCATTAAACTGACATCACTGTGTCTAAACACGTGAGCGAGAACGTTCCGGGTTTTTTATTTGTTTTTTCCCCAGTGAGAACACAATTTAAAGTGCAGATTAAAAATCTGATTTTTGGTTTATTATCTCAATGAAAAGGTTTTTGCTGGATGTAGTGCTGTCTAGAAATGGAACCTTCTGAAAAGGTCTCGTAGTTTGACTTCAGAAAAAATTTGAAAGCACCCAGACTTGTTACTTCTGATATTTTTTCCTGCTAAAATATATATGTAACCCTTCCAAAATACTTGAATACAACCTTGGTCCTGCTTCCACTGCAATTAAAGGAAGTTTTGGGGTGGATTTGACCAAGATAAATCCCGCAGCCTATAATGTATCATACACATAGGAGTACTGGTGGTTATTCTCTGCTGAAATAAATTTAAAAATCCCTTAGGTGTGAGAAATGCCATCATCTGGTGAAATCAGCTTTATGCCATCTCCTGTCGGGTGTGAGAGTGCTTGGGAGTTCATCAGAGGGGCGAGTGATTAAAAGCCACCATAGGGCTATCAGTTGCCACTTCATTTTATTTTATTTTCTTGAAATAGCCTTTGTAGGAAAGATAAAAACCCACACAGGAGAGAGCAACTCCTTTTGCCTAATGGGTTCACAGTCACAGAGAGTCAAATAAGCTGACTGCTTAAAAACAACTCAGGAGCCACAGTAAAAGATAGAAAATTATTGCTTCCTGTCATGACCAAATATTAAACACTGCACACACCTAATGGCTCTATCACTCCCCAGGGATGAAGCTTTATGAACAATAAAATCCCAGCAGACTTGCACTGTTTGGACTTAGAAGCCTCATTATAGGCTCACTGATCCAATACAATTTACAAGCTCAATGGACTCCACTTGAAGGAAAAGCCACCAAATGTGGAGTTATAAATGGAATGCCCATGGAGAAATAAGCATCTATTTGTGAAGGAAATTAGCAGAGAAGAGGAGGTGGAGGGGGAAGAAAAAAAAAAAAAAAAAAAAAGATGGGTTG